>JAJPUD010003045.1:0-54572 GCA_023553655.1 Myrmecobius fasciatus | reverse complement strand
TCTCTCTCTCTCTCTCTCTCTCTCTCTCTCTCTCTCTCTCTCTCTCTAGCATTTTTATTTTCAAAATATACACAAAGATAATTTTCAACATTCACCCTTGCAAAACCTTGTGCTCCAAATTTTTTCCCCTCCCTTTCCCTCCACCCTCTCCCCTAGGCAGTAAGTAATCCAATATATGTTAAAAATAAGCAATTCTTCTATATATTTTCCCACAATTATCATGCTGCACAAAAATTAAATCAAAAAGGAAAAAAATGAGAAAGAAAACAAAATGCAAGCAAATGACAACAAAAAGAGTGAAAATTCCATGTTGTGATCCACACTCAATTCCCACAGTCCTCTGTCTGGGTGCAGATGGCTGTCTTCATCACAAAATCATTGGAACTGGCCTCAATCATGTCATGTCCATCAGAATTGATCATTGAATAATCGTGTTGCTGTGTACAATGTTCTCCTGGTTCTACTCACTTCACTCAGCATCAATTCATGTAAGTCTCTCCAGGCCTTTTTGAAATCATCCTGCTGGTTTTTTCTTACAGAAAAATAATATTCCATAATATTCATATACCATAACCAAGCTTTTCTCTTGAGCTCTATCATCAACTCACTGCCCATTAAGTATTTCTACTGGGATAACCTATGGATATATTACACTCAATATTATCTTTCTCCCCAATCTCATCCCTCTTCCTAACTTCCCTACCATCACCAAAGTTCATAAATTCAGAGTCATCCTCAGGTCTTCACCCTCCATCAGTCTCAATAGTCATTCAATTGTGAAGTATTTTCAATTATACCTTCATACCCCTTTTCCTCCACTGAAATGGCCACCATCTCACCTCAAGTCTTTTCCTGGACAATGCCATGATCTGTTTTATTGTCTCAAGTTTCCCCCTTTCTAATCCGTTCTCCACAGAGCTGCCAATGAGAAGTATAGATCTAACTATTTGACATGCCTTCCCCCAGCTCATTAAACTTCAGTAGCTCCCCATTTCATTTAGAAACTTTAGGAACCTTTCACATATTGGTATCTACCATTGTCTGTTTATGTTCCTTTCTTTTATGCATTCATTTTAGCCAGGCGGCTTGCATATTGTTCCCTATGCACTTTTTTTGTCTAAAAGGTACTTCCTTTTTTACCTTTGCCTTTTATTTTAAGTGTCACCTCCCATAGGAGACTTTTTCTGATTTCCCCTATCTGCTAGTATCCTCCCTGCAAAAAAATTTTACTTTCCTTGAATTTATTCTGTAGCTGCTTGTTTATGTGCATAATAGAACATATATGCTTTGAAGACAAAGACAATTTCATCTTTGTTTTGTGTTTTCAGCAGCTAGTCCTATGTCTGGAATATAGCTTCTGTTAATTAATAGTTAACGATGAGTTTACCGGATGATATGGACAAGAATTACACCAGATGACAAAATTTGGATGGATTTTGGTTTGAATTGTTAGAACATCTACATTGATGAGATTACATAGGTAAATATGAATATGCACACACATGCATACTCATCCACATATCCACACCTACATACATATGTGCATACAAAAACAGTTTACCAATCACCAATGTTAATTAACTAATAGACATTTATTAAGTGTCTATTAACTTCCAGCCACTGTTCTAGGCAATGGAGAAACACCAAGAATGGAATAGTCCCCAATCTCAAGAAGTTTATTTCTAATGTTGGAGACAAAACCATCTATAAGTAGATAAAGAATCAATCTGAAGAGAATAAATAAAAATAAATACAAAATCCTCTCTTGTGGATTATTGTTTTTTCCCTGCTGCTACTCTTTTGATCCTGAACCTGCTGCTCTTAATGATATCTGACACTACAATTCTATTTGTATAGCTTTTTTTCTCCTAAGAATCTATTTTCATTTTGAAACTCTTTTACCAGGTAAATATATTTTTATGCATCATTATTAGGTGCGCTCTATCTTTGGCCAAGAACCAATCTTATGTTTTAAGCTTTGACACATAGATCCAAATCCTGTTCTTATACAACAGCTTCAAAGTCAAGCATTCACTTTCCATCTTTTGTTTTGTTTTGTTTTGTTTTGAATTCCCTCCTTTCCATGGTAAAAACACTACTCATGTCCTTTAAGGTGTTCACTTTCTTGCCCAGATTTTCATAGATTCCTTGGGTTGCTATTCTTTGTCTTTTATTGAACTGGCAGCACAGGACAGTGATTTTCAGCTCTGACCTATATTGGGAAGCTTATATTGTTTATATCAGGTCAACAAATAGTCCCCTCAGCACTTTTCAGTCACTAACTATTTTCTGTCTCTATTCTTCCTCTTACCCTTTCTGGAGAATTTCTCTTCTGTCATCATTCTTTGGGTCACAAGGAGCTGCTTCTTCCTGAGATGATCCATCTTGCTGTGCATCCCAGTGACTTAGCTCCACGGATTTTCTGGTCTGTCTTCTCTTTTTTCTCTGGGTCACATTTTACTTTCTAAATTCCTGATCCAGATTGGGGTGCCCTCTTTCCCTTTTTCAGATCCTTTTTCTTTGTTTCTTGCTTGAAATGCTTCTTCCCTTCCATCAAGGGATGCTTGATTCCTCCCTGGAAAGAAGAAAACCTTTCTTCCTGCCCTTTCACTTTCTCTTTTAAGGGGGCAACTAATCTTTAATCTATGATTCCTTGGCTGTGGTTTTGTGTTGGTATAACCACAGAGAGGACATGTTCTTTGAAAGTTACTGTCAAAGTCCTCTTGCTACCTGTATTTATTTGAAATAAGTCCTTCAATACTTTTTCATTTGCTCTGGTTGCTTTTGTGGCTAAGTCTGTAACATGCAAACTTCCCATTTGTTTTAATTATTTGCTGCTCTTTTTTTGCTTTGGGGATCCTGAATATGGCTTTATTTGGGGGCAATATTCCTGCCTTTTCCTGTTCTCTATGCAAATTCATTAAATTCTCAATGTCCATGAGGAGATTCTCATTAAGACCAATACAAACAGAAGGGAGAAAAGGAAGGAGAAGCAAGGAAGGGTAAATGGGTAAGTAGATTGCTGAATCAATTGTATTCCCCTGTAATAATTGCAAAGTTGGAAAAAACCCTTAAAGACCCAAAGATTCTGAAATGGTAGAGCCAGTGGATTTTCAATATCCTTTACAGTATCTTTAGGTAAGATGGTGACAAACTAGACAAAAAGCCAGAGTGTGGGAAGGATTGGAAGCTAGATCTTCCATTGCCTAGAACAGTGCTGCTTTTACTTTCCATGATCCATGTCTTATAATTTATTAATTACATATAAAGACACTGGTTTTAGTTATGATGATAGATAAAAGTCAAGAATAAATTTGTTTTTATTGTCTCTGCTCAAAATACATGCCATATCTTCAGTCTTTTTCACTTCTTATGAATCATTGTGGAGAAAACAATGTCAAATTAGTGATTTTAGGGTCCAGCATTATGTACTAGGTATCATACAAGGCTGGCTCTCAGAATAATTTCCCACATTTCATCTTCTGTTGATAATTTTTAGATAACATTTCTCAATTTGGGTAGATTCCATGCCAGCAGTATTCAAAGAATGATCCTGAGATCTCTGGAGATTATCAAGTCCCTTTTAGGGAACCCTATGAAGTCAAAACTTTTCATAATAATACTAAAGTATTTTAATTTTTAATATGAAAATATTTATGGATATAACCTCAAAACTAAGATTTTTGAATGGGAGCCCTTAATAATTTTTAAGAATTTAAAGGGGTCTGAAGATCAAAAAGTTTAAGAACCATTGCTTTAAACTATATGATTTTAGGTATAGTTAGTATTTAAAGTGTTTGTCTAGTGCCTTTCTTCACTTCACTTGCTTTTCAGCCCCTCTATCCTTTTCTTTCACTCTTATTTCAAAATAGTATATGGATATATTACTCTAAGGTATTGAGTCCTACAAAATTTTTGCAAAGGTGAATATTGAAAACTATCTTTGCATGTATTTGGAAAAATAAAATACTATTACAAAATAAAAACTCTAAAGAGTATAGGAAAAAAGACATTGGGTTTCTCAGCAGCTAATGGTTTCTAGGATGTTGGATTGCTAATTTTATTACTATTAACCTAAATCTTAAAATTGAACAGAAAAGCTTTTTTTTTTTTCAGAATGAAAAATAAGTTGTTTTGTTTTGTTTTGTTTTTTTTTTTACAAATTCATTTAAAAAAGGTTTTAGGAAATATGTCAACTTTATAGTATAGCATCTTACTCTTTGGTATAAAATTGCATATTGTGATTTTATTACCTATTGATAAGTAAAAGCATGGCAAAGTGCAGTGGGCTAGCCTTGGTTGTCAAGAAAATATGAGTTCAAATCCTGCCCCTGATCCGTACTAGTTATGTTATCTTAGCAAGTCACTCAAGCTTCTCAGTACTTCTAGGCAATTCTCTTAAGACTTAAGACATCCATCACTGGAGGGATTTCTCATTCGAGGAATTCCTCACCCTGATGACCTCTCAGATCTGGTTCCAAAAGAGCAGCGCCAACAACAAACTGTAGTTTTGATCATGATCTCATTTCATAATACTAATAGCTAGCATTATATGGAGCCTACTATGTGCCAAGCACTTTACAACTATTCATAATGAATAATAAGAGATATTCATAATAAACCTACTGTGGTATATGGCGAGAGTAAGGCTCTCTGTGAAAAATGGGGCAATTCTTGTTTCTGGCTTTGCAGCCATGTAGCCTTTTATATAAGTAGCTCATATTTGTAAAGTGCTTTGAAGATGAATGCTATTATATAAGGACAAAATCATTTTATAAAAATGTTACACATAAAACACTGCAATCCACTATCTGAATTTAAGATTCTCAAAGTAACAGCAACTCTTTCATGTGACCGACCATTAATAACCACCCTCCTTAGAATAATAATCCGGGATCCATCAAGAGATGACTCATGGAATTTTTTTCAGAGTAGCTTACGATGGTAGAATTATTATGAGAGTCAAAGGCAGTGAATAGGAACGATGTTTTTTCTTTTTGACCATGATTATTGAAGTTGTCAGACAAGATAGACACCAGAAAGGATAAGTTAAAATGAGTCTAATATAGTGTATTTGTAAATATAAATCCTTGTTCATTATGTAGAGCATTATAGTCACACAAATTATACCACATTGGTTATTTTTGATTTTAAAATTGCAGCAGTGGCAGAATTCATAAATTTTTTGGTAGCAGCTGCAAATAAAATGGCATATATTGGAATTAAGCAAAATTTTCACATATACAAATTATATTAAAATTACATAGATAGACAGATAATAGACTGGGGAGCACCTAGCTATCTAAGAGGATTAACTAGAAACAATAATTGTTATTTCCCATCTCCAATGAATAATGATATAATCACAATAACAACAATGAGTTCTAGCATTTATATAGTTCTTTAAAGTTTGAAAAGCACTTTACAAGATTATCTCATTTGATTCCCTCAACCCTTACCTATAGATGTTCTTAAAAACTTTTTTTTTCCTTTTGGATTGCTGAACTCTCCCAAGATATCTTGGAGTTTACTGGCTAGATTTCTTTCTTAAGGATCATGCCTCAAACCCAAATCACTCTGCCTCTCATTGATTGGCCCACTTTAGGTCCCAGGCCAAGCCCCAGTTGATCCTTGTTTAGGTCCTAATTGATTCAGAGTGAATTAAATAGTAACCATTTCTGTTTTGGCCCCAAACCCTGAAGATCTTCCCCTCCCAAATTTATTTATTTAGATTTTTTTTGACTAGGTGAAAGGGAGCATTCTTTGCTTCAATTTCTACCTAACCTTAATCACTGAATGGGTGTTGCTTCAGTCAAACTGAGATCTGTTAAAGACCTTAGCTTAAAATGACCAAGGTCTCCCACTCCAGAGCCATCTCCAGTCATCCTGATCTATATCTGGCCATTGGACCCAGATGGCTTTGGAGGAGAAAGGGAGGTAGGTGACCTTTCACAGTCCTTTTCCACTTAAATCCAGTCTACTTGCATATCATAGAATCACTTCCCTGATATCATATTCTTCTTTCAGAATGAAGAACAGACAACAATCTCCCCATTTTACAGACAAAAAAATTGAAGTAGACTGAGGTTCAAACTTGCCACTCAACTGGATTTGAACTTAGCTCTTTAGCTCTTCTTGGCTCCACGTCCACTGAGTCAGTTGTCTAAGACAGTACCTCTATATAGTGCCGTGACCAAAATCCAGTTGGTCCAGCCAAACCTTGAACAGGAAATCCTCATTTCTGTTGTTCTCCATGCATAATGAAGATTTCTCTCTCTGAACAGCTGTAAAGTTCCTTTTGCAGAATTTTATGAGGTATTTTTCAGAAAACATGCACATGATCATAGACTAATTTTCTTACTGTCCTGCAAGAAAAATAAAGTCACCAACCTTCCAATTCAGACTGGATCCCTTTGACTGAATGTGAGTGGAAATAACACTGCTCCCATGGTCCCCGCACTCAAACCAAGGTCACAAATGGCGCTCGATGGGCAACCTTTTCTCTAGTATATCTATAGCATGACACCCCACGTCTCCTGTACCAGGCTACATAACAAATAGGTTAGAATTAGGTCAGTTTACAAGTGACCTGTGACAGCCGAATGAAGTCATTTTTAGTTGGCTCTTGTATTTACTTTGCTAGCAATATTTGATAAGTTGCAAAAGCAATATGATTTTCCTGCACAAATTGAAATGCTAATGAAACAATTCCATTTGCAGTTCTTATTCCTTGTGCCTCCATTTTAGACTCCCTCCTTTTTTGTGTCCAGACTCTAGATGGCCATCTTGTTTGCTTAGGCCTGGCACTGTAAGTGTGGCGTGTGATGAAATGGAAGTTGTTCTAAAGTCCTTCCTTTTTTATTTTCTGACCTTTTGTGTACTTGAAATTGCATTTAATATTTCATTACCACAAGTCTTTCCATTTAATTCCCTGATTTTTTTTTCTACATGCAAAAATCTACAAATTTGGTTTTGCAGTGTGGAATTATAGAACCTAATAATTCTGTGGTCCAGGGAAGTTCTGTAACTAGTATCCTGAAGCATTTTTATTGCACGTGATTTTATTGCTAAAAGGTTAGGCAATTTGGCCATTTTGTTTTAGACTTATCCATCAAATGTTACTATCAGAGAGTTAAAAACATAGCATTTACATTTGAGCCAGCTTTTAGGGATTTCTTTGTTAAGAAAGCAAAAAAAGCATCCTCTCATACTTAGCCTGAGAAAATCACCACAGTCTTTTGGGCCCAAGCCAGGCAGGGAAAGATATTTGATGAGTAAATGAAAAGCAGAATGTGTTTGAAAAGTGTCACTCACAGTCAGGCTATAACATAGATCTGTCCAGAATAGATAATTATGGAGAGCCAAGGAAATGAACAAATATTTCCATAATAGCCTCCTGCTTTTAGCCATTCATAATATTGCTAGAACATTGACCTTTGCAAATGTGACTATAGCCAAAGGTGAATTCTCTTTTCTGACATTATGAGGAAAAGATACTCATTTTTTTTAAAAGAAATCTTTCCTACTCTTTCCAAGTGATGTTAAACTGTTGAGAAAACTTCAAGGAGGTAAAACTTTATAATGAAGTTTAAACCTCTTCTGATGATCAGAAAACAAGTCATTTTTATTACTAAAATAGAAGACAGTTGATGATTTTTTGGTCACTATTTTCCATTGATATCAGGATTGGACTCTCTTGCTATCGAGCAGATTCCCATGATGCTGGGCCAGTAGCTAGAACTTCCCAAGTCCACTACCCACTCTTTCTTTATCCTTCATTTTTTCTGGAAATGCACACATTTTAGTTTACATGCCATTAAGAAAATTTATGCTTGCTATTTGGGGTATCTCAGTTGATTATATTCTTGATCTCTTAAAGTGAGGTACTTGTACCCTAAAGGAATACAAATGATATTTCATTGAGATTCTTGAAAGAAAAAAATTAGAACATCTGTTTTTCTCAAGAAAGTCAGTATGTTGTACTTGGAAACACCAGTATACTAAGTCAAGACCTGAGTTTTGTTTGTACCTTTGCTACTAATTGGTTGTGTGAAACTGGAAAAATCTCTTTCCGTAGTTGAACCTCAATTTTCTCCTTTGTGAAAGGAGATAGCAAAGTGAACAGAATCAAGAGAACATTGTATGTAGTACTTGTTTTAAGAACAACTTTGAGTGACTAAGTAATTTTGACCATTATAAATACCCAAATGAACTGAAAGGACCTATCAAAGAAGTCACTACCTGCATCCAGAAAAAAATATCAGATACATAGAAGTACGTAGTGAATGATTTTACATATAGATATAGATATATATATGTGTGTTTGTGTCCAATGATAGATATCTCTAGGGTAGGGGATAAAGGGAAAGAAAGAGAAAAAAGAAAGTTACATGATAATTTTAATATATATGTATACATATATTTCCATACACATATATTTAAAAGGAATAGCAAATTGTACATAAGGGATTTGCAGTTTCATGTGCAATCATCTTTTTTTCCCCTAAAAATCTATTCCACTATGCTATGGAAATGTGTGTTTTATTTCTTAGGTTCAGAATAAAATAAATTTAAAAAAGGAGAGGTTGACCCCATTAATGACCAAGCCCTTTCCACTTTTGAAATGTCCTCCTTTTAAAAACATTGCAAAAGGAAGCAAAAATGTGGCAATACTCAAATATGTAGAAAATTCTATTTCTAGAAAATCTGATAAGAATTTTACAAATCTGCTGCTGGAATTGGGCTCATTGTATCATTGTAAAGGGAGATTCAAGTTAATCAACATAAGGGATTCTCAGTGTGGACCTTCCCTTCCTCCATGCAAATTTTTAACTCTTCTAGAGTTAGAACGTGTATTTTTATTTCACAAGAAAGTCAACATGTACTTGGAAAGACCAGTAAACTAAGTCAAGACCTGAGTTTTATTTCTACCTTTGCTACTAATTAGTTGTGTGAAACTGGAAAAATCTCTTTCCATCATTGAACCTCAATTTCCTCATTTGTAAAAGGAGACAGCTAAACAACTCTAGAGAGTTATTTAGAGGTAAAGAGAATTTCTGACTTGTCCAGGATTGATTCAGAGGCAGAACTGGAATTCAAGTTTTTTCATCCTAAAGCTCATCCTATTTCCTATCCCTCTCTCCCTTTGTGCTAGTGTTTATTGTCTTTATGACTGAACTAAACAGGAAGTAACCATTTGCAAGGGATTTTATTATATGAAAAAATTATAATTAATACTTAATAGTAAGATCTCACTGGCATCTTGATTCTAGTTACAATTTTGGCTAATACTAGTGGTCATTCCTCGATTCTTTCTGGGTAACTCAACCCCATCCAACCTGATAGGACTTCTGATTGAGAAGCATTTTTTCCTAAGGATTTTCTTTTGTCATAAGACAAACCATTCCATTTAGGTAGAGCTGGGTAAGAGGGAACAATGTAATAGTATAGAATAATGCCTTTTTTCTTCCAGGTAAGTCAAACAGTGATCCCAACAAAAAGATTAGAAATGATCTTAGGAAAAAATGATCCTAAGTAGGTCATTAGACAAAGAAGATTTTTGCCTACGAAGTTTTCTTTCCAGATGTTCCAGTAATCAGTATTTTCATTTTATCAGTAGGAAGGATCATGGGTCATCATATTAACAATTCAGACTATCCATTTCCATACATCTAGGGTTTTTCTTGAAAGCCTATGGCATTTCATTATAGTCTTAGATTGAAAAAAACAACAACTTGACAAATGATTTCATTAATTTATTTTTTTTTCGAAATATATTTCCACATTTATTATGCTACACAAGAAAAATCAGATTAAAAGGGAAAAAAACAAACAAGCAAACAATAACAAAAAAGGTGAAAATATTGTGCTGTGATCCACATTCAGTCCCCATAGTCCCCTCTCTGGATGCAAATGACTCTCTCCATCACAAGTCTATAGGAATTGTCTTGAAGCACCTAACTGTTGAAAAGAGTCAAGTCCATCACAGTTGATCTGCATGTAATCTTGTTGTATATAATGTTCTCTTGGTTCTACTTCACTTGGTTCTTCTCTCTTCACTTAGCATCAGTTCACATAAGTCTCTCCAGGCTTTTCTGAGATCATCCTGCTGATCATTTCTTATAGAACAATAATCTACTATGATATTCATATACCATTACTTATTCAGTCATTCTCCAACTGATGGGCATCCACTCAGTTTCCAGTTCCTTGCTACTACATAAAAGCCTGCTACAAAACATTTTTTTCACATGTTGGTCCTTTCTCTCTTATATAATCTTTTTGGGATATCCAGCAGAGAGCTGATGGATCAAAGAATATGCAGAGTTTGATAGCCCTTTGGGCATAGTTCCAAATTACTTTCCAGAATGGTTGGATCATTTCACAACTCCACCAATAATGTATTGGCACCTCAGTTTTCCCACATCCCCTCCAACATTTATCATTATCTTTTCCTGTCATCTTAGCCAATCTGAGGGGTGTGAGGTACTTCATAATCTGACAACTGATTTTAGCTTATGTATTGATTTCTGCATCAATCTCAATGAATTGGTGTTTGTTATCATAACAATCATATCTCAAAATCCTCCTCAAGTGTTACTAGCAATATTTCAGAGAGAGAGAAAAAAAGTTGGTTTTTGTTTTGGTCAGGAATTATATACTTTTATCTGTCAGGAATTTGCTGTATTGATATAGATTAATAATGGGTCTGTAACTCGAGTCTCTGAGAGCTACATGGGACCATTGAAAAGTTAAGTGATTTATCCATGATCATACAGCCAATGGCAGTTGAATTCAAATTTTTCCCACACCATTCCTGGCCCTATGTCACAGAGACTGTCAAAAAGGCTGAAGATATTGATTATAAAATCACTTTTGGCATTTTTTTGATTTTCAAAGATATTCTATTTCTTTTGTATTTTCAGTTTTATTAATGGTATACAATATAGTCTGATGATTCTTGTTTTTCTTATGATTTTTTTATGATTTCACCCAGCTCATTTGCTATTTTATTGATTTGATTTTCTGCCCTCTTTTTTTAAATAGCAATAGCTAGAGGCTTACCAATTTTATTAGCCCTTTGAAAGAACTAGTTTTTTTTTGTTTTATTTATTTGTATTTATGTTACTGTAAGTTACAGACCCAACAGGGACCCTGATGGGTGGGAGAAAGGGAAGGTAGTTTTGTTTTTCTTTCTCAGCTGTCCCAAGTGGGGAAGTAGAGCACACATTTCTCTTCTGCTGTTGGCACTGGATCAGCTTGTGGTCCAGCTTCAATCCAATCTTAAAAGAAAACATATTGATTGGGCTAAGAGCTTGGTTGTCCTGGCACAGGAGTATGCTCTTGAGGAATCTGAGACACTGTCTTAACTCTAGGACTGTCTGGTTGGTTCCTTGTTTTTTAAATCCTTGTCAACCCGATGGACTAGAGTAGAGGCCAGTGAAGAATTCTAATATTGGTCTCCATGAGTCTGATCATCAAGAGAATATTTTGGTCACGTTTACTTCAGTTAGCATCTAGTCCATCACCTACAAACACCATGGATCTTTTGTGTCCTCTAATATACTAGAGAGAAACTGTGTGATGTAGTAGATAGAGGGCCAGGATAGGAAGTCAGGAACTCCTGGGTTCAATTTCTTTTTTTTTTTTTTGACACATGTTGGCTATGTGACCTAGGGCAAACTTCATAATCTTTCTCTTTCCCTGTCTCCTAGCACCTATAGGATCAAAAACTAGAGTAGTTAGGGCTCTTAGAGGTCATCAAGCTAACTTTCTTCAATTTTACAGATGGGGAAACTGAAACTGCTCTTCCTTTTTTTTATTGAAAGTCCTGCAAATAGTAAGCAATCCAAACCTAGCTCATTGCTTCCCAATCCTTCCCTCATGTCATGCTTCCTCCAAAGCTACAGATGAGCTGGAGACCTGCAGAAAAGGAGCTGGTTCAAGTTTCCATGCCAGTAATTCTCCATAATCATGGTACTCTGGACCACAGACACAAAATGCTAGAGATGAGATAAGGAATCCATGCCCAGCCAGCTGGGGATGTGCTCCTGCTCAGTCAGCAAGTTTGTTTAATAACAAAGCCCTCTGTATGACATTGGAAATTTTAACTTTTTAAAATAATATTTTTAATGCAAGTAGTCAATGATCTTTGAAACCTATGCAAATGGATTGATGGGAGAAATTTTAGAACCTTCTCACCTGCAGTAAAAGCTTTCACCTGTCCCAGGTGCTAAAAAAAATGCTATTTGACTGGTATCTCATTTCAATAAGTGTGTTTTACAATTCTTTCTCTCAATTAGACATCATTATTATTAAGAATCTTTTCATTAGTATCAGCAGCAATAATATTCTCATTTACTTAACAATTTACATTTCACAAAGGGCTTTTCCCATGCATTATTTTGTTTCCTTTAAATAACAAACCTACCAGGTAGAGCAGGTTTTAAAAATAAGGGGTTTTTATTTAATCAAAAATGATTTTTGTCTCTCATAGTTCCAATCTCCACTCCCACCAGTGGGGACTGACATACCTAGTTAAGCAAAACAAGTTCCCACATTGGTCATATCCAAGTATATGTGTCTGTAATAAATATGTCATGTGGCTATATCTATATATATATATTATAAATATTATTCCTACTTTATGATCAAAGAAATGGAGAATCTGAGAGGTAAAGTCACTGAGGATAAAAGGATTGTAGAAATCCTATGAAACCTACAACCCCTCTCTTCCAGAGGTTCTTAACCTTTTTTATGTCATGGGCCCATTTGGCTGTTTGGTAAAACCTATGGACCCTATCTCATGATAAAGTTTTTAAATGGACAAAGTAAAATACAAAGGATTCCAGAGGAAACCAATTATATTGCACTACAGTGATCAACAAGTCTTTTTAAAGAATCAAGTTCTTGACTTCTAGGTTCCGAGTTCTGGATCTAGACCATTTGAATCTTCTCCTTTTAAGATCATCATACTGAAGCCTAGAGAAGTAAAATCACAAAGCTCATGTCAGCCAGCCAGGTAAGAGGCAGAAGGGAAATTTGAACCTGCTCCTCTGTCCTGTTACTTTTTTCCCCCCACTTCTCTGAATTCTCCCCCTTTAATAATAACTTAGAATGGCTAGGATTTATGGAATACTTTAAAGTTGGCAAAGTGGGATCTCATTTGATGTTCACAATTCTATTTTTATATCATTTTACAAATGGGAAAACAGAGGCTGAGAGACGTTAAGTGTCTTGCCCAAAGTTACACAGCTAATATATTTCTGAGGTAGGATTGGAACTCAGGATTTCCTTACTCCAGGTTCAACACTCTCTCCACAGCTTCATTCCATTATTTGTGTGAAATCAACAACTGAGTCAATGTCCATGAAAGAGAAAATGGTTCCCCATCTCTATTTGACAACCACATCTAGCTTGTGTATAAGGGAAGGTGGGTAATTCTGGTGCTGACACCTAAGTCCACCACAACCACTCCTCAGATATCTGGAGAAAAGGTGCTGAACCTGCCCAGCCTTTCTTTTCTCTCCAAAGTGTTGTTTGCTACCAACTGTGATCTTAGAGGAAGAAAGAACCCAGGTGAGGTACAAAGCTGTTCCTGCCTTTGTCTGTTTCCATTTCCAGGAGATTTTATAGTTCAATCTTTTCAGAGCTGTAGCTAGGAAATTTTATACTTAATCAAATACAATGGAGATCTTGGAACATTTGGATAAAGATGTTGCCCAGCCTGGGGCAAGGAAGTGGGAAGCAGGGGTGGGGGTGGAGGTGAGTGAAAGGAAGCTTAGAAGCTCATAGCAGTCTGTTATCTGATAACTTCCTGTTTTAACTAATTATTCTTGTTAACCCTTGTGTTAAGCTCCATTGCTTCTATGCTGCTGAAGGACTGCAAGTAAATCCTGCAAATTCATCTCTCAGAAGCAAAATCTAGCTCCTCCCTGCCCCCACACCCACTTATTACTCTTGAATCTTCTGCTTTTGCAAAGGGAAGAATGAAGCTTTTTCTAAATGACTCTCTCAGCCAAAGCCTTATTTTGCATGGATCTTAGATTCTTACTATAAAACTTTCCATTTATAATGAAGAAATTAGTTAAAACATTATTTATCGACTGTATAGTCTAGAAGGAGCCAGGCAGATTATGACTTTTTTTTTTGCATTCTTTGACAAATTCAGGATGCTGCAAATGTGCCACAAATGCAATCTTTTACAATATTTAATATAATATTTAACATTTAATACTTTTCAAGTGGCTTTGCCTTCAAATGGCAAAGTTCTGCCTGACAAAGGGGAAGCGTAATGATTAGATTTCACTGCCATCTGAATTGTAGTAAAATGATATCCATTGTGACTAGAAAAGAGTACATGACCAATGGCATTGAAAATTAAAGGGGGTCCGTGAAGAGTTAGTTAAGAATATTAGTCTTTTGATTTCCAAACTGATTATCATGGTTGTGAAGAATCTTTATTGCTTATCCACAATTTCACTTGACCATTTAATTACAGATTGCCCACACAATAGCCATATTTCAGAATTCCCCAAACTAAAAATTGTCTATCATTTCAAAATTTCTTCTTTAGTAGGTTGTCGATCGCCAATTTCAGAGAGCTCACTATTATACAGGAGGAGTTAAATTAATTCTCTTTCCTATATTTTCCAATTGATACTTGATCCTTCTACTTAAGACTATTCAGGTCCCATCTCTTGACATTCTGTAAAGCATTTATATTTCTGGGATTTGAAAGTAAATTAGAAATTTCTCAGTCATTTTGGGAAGATGGAGAAAGAAAATTCACCCCCTTCTTACCCTGTAATAAAAAGGTAGAAATCATAATTGGGTCTATAGAAACACAGGACTTTGCTGATCTGTGCCGTTTCTGCCCTTCTAACATAGATTCGGGTTCGCTTACTCTATTTCTGACATGGCATATGTCTATTTGAGCTTTGTGCCTGTGATTTAAAGGTTTTGCTTCTGCTGGATTCCCTGAAACCCACTCTGTATTACAGAGATTAGTGTTTCTGACTTAATATCAGCCCTGTGAGAACAAGCGCTAAACTATAGAGTTTGCCGCTTACTTAGTACAGTGAGTTCCCCACTTTGCCAGTAAACATTTATTAAGTGCCTACTATTTTCCAGCCATTATCTTTTCTTGTCATCTTAGCCAATCTGAGAGGTGTATAGTGGCCACCCACCCCTCTGCTTCTTGCTAGAGAGCCTAAATGCCTTCTGCCAATAACAATTGCATTTTGAAAGGATCAGTTCTTCCTTTATACAATTTTACCCATCATAACAAACTTGAAGCTCATAAAGCAGAACATAACAACACTTTTTAAAGATTCAACAGTCTGTTGTTTCTTCATGTGTGCTTATGGCATAATGACCTTTCACTGGGGAATTTTTTCTGATCAATACCATATGCTGTGATCCAATCTGCTGAAAGGGCAGGAGTTCTCCCCACTGCCACAAGCTGCTGAATTTCCCATACTCCCTCATTCTGTGCATTGCTAAGACTCGTGGATTTTTTTTGAGCTTGGATGTGAGGGCAATGTAGACAGCCTCCAAGAAAGTTCATCTTTCTTGGGTCAGTTTGAGCATGGCTTCTGGAATGGCCAAGGCATTAAATGACATCCATTCAATTGCTATGGACATTACTGGAAGGGAAATCTTAATAAACAGGAAGAAAACTGATGACCACGAAGGGCAAGGTGGGTGGATAGGAAATGTAAAAATAGAATCTAGGGCAAATAAGAGGACTCTCTTATCTCTAGGAGTTGTCACATTTTCTGGTACGACATCACCATCTATCCTTTCTTAAAATGGAAGACTTATGGAAAATAACAGTTCTTTGATGAAATGCAGTAGTAAATAAACATTGGTCTGGTGATCTAAGTAAACACCCAAAGATTTCTTTTCCCAGTGAAGATTTAAGTGATTATAGAATGAATAATCAGTTTCCTTAGGTTTGTTTGGAGTGGATAAAATATGTGAAAAGGACATTGGATTAGTTAAACCAGGTTGTCAAAGAACTGTGATTACAGAATGAAGCTGGAGTTCATATTCCAATGGAGTGCTTTATGACTCAAGTATTTGTGGTCGGGATTGACAAAAGTCTCTGAGTTACTCAGGGTTATAGATCAGACAATGAAAAGATGGGGAGCTGCTTCTCCCCGACTCCACACCCACATCCCTCAATACTAATGGTTACTAGAGAAGTCACATTAGGAATAGTGCAGCATGCTAAAGGATCCAGATGTTTGTAATTCTGAATTTTTCATTGACTGCACCCTAATTCTGAACCTGTCAAATAATATCTGTCAATCTCCTACATATTGCTTGCTATTATTATGAGGTTCTGAATGTACATGGGAAGACTGACTAAATCTTCTTATTAGCAAAAAATTACTTGGAAGGAAAAAAGTGTTGAAGGGCATATAGTTTGGAGGAAAAAAAAGTCACTGCTAATAAACTAAATGAGATATGTAAGAACTTGTCCTTAGATGTTTACCTGGGAAAAGTGGAAAATAAATGATTGGGAAAATAGGTATTTGGACTTTTGCAATACAACTGGAATTTATCTGATGTACATTTAATAATATTATAACAATGGTGCCTGAAATGCTAAAGAACAAAGAGGGATTATTAGATTTGTGCATGCAAGGTAAAATTACTGCATAGAATTGCTTTGGGGGATATACAAGATACAGAAAATGAAATGAAATAAAATAAATACAGTGGCAGATGACTAGTTTCTGTGTATTGCTGGGTAGATTTAATTAATTGCTAATATAATACTGAGCCATGAATTGCTCATTGCTATTGCTTCAATTTTCTCCTTAAATACAGATTCATTAAAAAGGAAATAAATTATTAGAGTTACCATGTATTGCTCTATATTATAATTATTTCTGTATTGACTGTAAGCTCCTTGAGAATAGGAATCATAGCTGATCTAAACTTTTTCTCAGTGCTTACCACAGTGCTCTGCATACAGTAGGAACTTATTAAATATTTTTGAATGACTTCAGTTGGGGATGGTTGAGAGGTGGGAAGAGAATCCTGGTAAAATTTCTCAGAGGAGGTAGCAACTGAGGCAGATATTCAATGGGCAAGATTTCAGCTGGTAAAATTGGATGAGAGAAGGAATTATATCATCTGGTGATAGTTAACTAGTATCAAGGTCAAAGGCACAGAACAGAAGTAGAGATACCTAAAGTACAAGGTGAGATTGGGGGATTCACGATTATTGCAGTTTGCTTGGAAAATAGTGTATGTGTAGGGTTTAATAAGAGATAAGACTGGACTTTTTTGTAGTGGCAAGGAATTGGAAACTGAGTAGTTGTCCATCAGTTGGAGAATGGCTAAATAAACTATGGTATATGAATGTCATGGAATATTATTGTTCTGTAAGAAAGGACCATCAGAATGATTTCAGAGAGGCCTGGAGAGACCTACATGAACTGATGCTGAGTGAAATGAGTAGAACCAGGAGATCATTGTACATGGCAACAACAAGATTGTATGATGATCAATTCTGATGGACAGGGCTATTTTCAACAATGAGGTGATTCAGGCCAGTTCCAATGGTATTGTGATCGAGAGAACCATTTGTACTCAGAGAGAGAACTGTGGTGACTGAGTATGGGCCACAATATAGTATTTTCATTTTTTTTAGTTGTGTTTGCTTGCATTTTGTTTTCTTTCTCATTTTCCTCCCTTTGATCTGATTTTTCTTTCTTTTTTTTTTTTAAAGCTTTTTATTTGCAAAACATATGCATGGGTAATTTTTCATCATCGACCTTTGCAAAGTTTTCTGTTACAAATTTTTCCCCCTAGCCCCCACCCCTCCCCTAAATGGCAGGAAGTCTACTACATGCTAATTATGCTAAAATACTTGACAAATCAAATGTGTATACATATTTATATAGTTATCTTGTTGCACAAGAAAAATATGATCTACAAGGAAAAAAAATCTGAGAAAAGAAACATAATGTAAGCAAACATCAATAGCCAACATGAAAATGTTATGTTGTGGTCCACATGCAGATCCCTCTCTCTGGGTGTAGATGGCTTTCTTCATCACTGAACAATTGGAGCTGGTTTGAAACATCTCATTGTTGAAGAGAACCATGCCCATCAGAATTGTTGATCTGATTTTTCTTTTACAGCAAAGTAATTGTGGAAATAAGTACAGAAGAACTACATATGTTTTACCTTTATTGGACTACTTGCCATCTGGGGGAGGAAATGAGTGGGGAGAGAGAGAAAAATTTGGAACACAAGGTTTTGCAAGGGTGAATGTTGAAAATTATCCATGCACATGTTTTGAAAATAAAAAAGCTTGAGGGCAACTAGGTGGTGCAGTAGATAGACCACCAGCCCTGAAGTCAGGAGGACCTGAGTTTAAATATGATCTCAGCCACTTAACGCTTCCTAATTGTGTACCCTGGGAAAGTCACTTAACCCCAATACCCTCAGGGAAAAAGAAAATAAAAAAGCTTTAAAATAAAAGAAAAAAGACTAAAAAAGGAGATAAGGCTGGAAAGATAAGTTAGATCCTGGTAGGTTAGCCTGGAAATGCTATATTGTGGCAATATAGACTTTAGTAGAGAGTAGAAAAGCATTAAAGATTTGTGAATCAGTGAATGACTGAGATGATCAGAGCTGGGCAGTGGGGATATTGCTCTGTTAGGTATATGTAGCACTGAAACAGGGAACAGAGCATCAAGCTAATTAAGAGTCTGTGTGTTACAATAATGGAGATCAGAGGTAATGGGCACCTGACCTGGGATGTTGGCAGTGAGAATGAAAAAAGGGATGATTTGGGGATATTTGGGAAGTAGAATCCAAGAGATTGGGAGAAAAAGTATTAGGAGGAGAAAAGATTCAAAGATGATTTTGCTCCTAGGAATATGGATCCACTAATAGAAAAAGGCAAAGTCGGGAGAGCAGATTATTTTTTGGTGAGGAATATTTCAGTTCAGTCCAATAGATGGTGAGTTAGATGGTCTTTTATGACTTCCAGGTAGATTTCCAAAAGGACAGTTAAAATAGGGGTTTGAGGTTCAGCTACAGTTCTCAAGATTTGGGAGTTATCCATATAAATCCATATTTAAAGTTACAGAAGCGGATAATAGAGAAGAATCAATGCTGGAACTTTTTGGGATGACTAGAGGAGAAAGAGAAGATAATAAAGTTTATGTGATATAAACACAGCAGCCAAGGGAGGAGAATGTATCAAGAAAGGCTCATCAGCTAAGTGGAATACTAGAGATATTAAGATGAAGGCTGAGAAATTGCCCTTGAGCTGGTCAATTCGGAATATGGTGACATAAGAGATCTTTTCAGTAGAGTGGAGATAGGTTTAGGAGAATAAGCAGATGATAAAGGAGTAGAAACAATGAACCTAGATGGCTTTTGCTGGCAACCTGGTATTGGAGAGCCAAGGAAGGATGATAATTTCAGGATATAGCTGAGCTGAAGAAGGATCGTGTGTGTTTTTGAAAGGATAGGAAATACTTGAGCATATTTGTCCAACTGGCAGCAGAGAGGGAAAGGGAAGGGAAAAACAAACAGGACTTTAGTTTGGCAGGAAAGGTATAAGGGCAGATACCCTTGGTGAAGAAACCATACTGTCTTCTGAGGCAGGAGTGGAAGTGGATATAGGTAGAAATGGGTTTTAAATTATAAAGAAGAGTTAATGTTAGATGCCTTCATTTCAGTACAGTTGGAAATGAATTTATCTGCTGAGAAATGAGGAGAGCTAGGATACAGTAGAAGCTTGATGGAGTATTAAAGTTTGTAACAGCTGTTGCCAGAAATTTAATAGAGAATGAATAAGAGATGAATTTTAAAATGAATTTACAGTGGACAGTAAAGTTTCATAATTCATTCTAGCCATGCTTAGCAAGTTGGGATTGAGAAGGAAGGGAGGAAATTTTAAAGGGAGAGGTTTTAACAGAGATTGAATTGGGAAGAATATTGGGGGGTGATTTAGTTGGGAGGGAGAGATGGCAGATGATGGATTTAAGATTAAGAGAGACAAGTGAAGTCAGAATAGGGCTCAGGAAGTTGGAAAAGGGCTCCATAAAGATGAAGATCAGTTTCAAAAGAGAGATTATTAGGAGAGATGGAAAAGTAGGAGATAATCAGTGAGGCAGATTTCAGGGGTCAAGGTCTTGGAGGTGGGGCCTTCTGTGTAAGGGGGAGATCTAAGCTGTGACTACTATGGAAGGTGTTGAAGGAGAATTGAGATGTTGATCAAAGGTATTGAGAGCCAGAGGACCTGTGAAATCAGGATATTCAAGTTCATCAGTGTGCGCCTACTGATTTTTCTAGAATTGGAAAAGACAGGAATGAATTCTATTAAAGTGTTTTCAAATGATTTTCTTTATGTTTTTCCATCTTCAATCAGTCAATGCAATTTAATATGTTCCAGCTGTGTTGTAGGTACTACGGTTGGCAAAGAATGCAATAATCCCTTCTCACAAGCCTACGTTCTAATGGGGGAGAAAACAAGGACAGATATAATTCCATGCAGTATAATCTGGATATAGTCTAAGTAGTTAGTACAGATTAGTAGGGAGGGTGCCAACATTGGCAGAGGGGAAGCTGAAAAGTCTTAATTTAGAAGATGGTTCTTGAGTTTCATTTGGAAAGAAGAGAAAGACTCTATAAAGTTAGCAGGGAGAGCATTCCAAACATGGGGGATGTAGAATAGAGCATAGCCTAATATTAAAGTTTTATTTCCCCTGTGTCTTGTCACAGGGAACAATCAGATGATGTAAGCATGGCTGCCTCAATGGTTCTATGATTTAGGAAAGTGTTAAGCAGGTTCTGTGGGAAAATTTAAGGGATATATTTAATACAGAAGGATTTCAAAATTAATTCGCTTTTCTGTTTTTTCTAACTCACACTTGACCAACCTACTTAATATTTGTCATTTTAATGTAAACAAAGGATTTATGCTATTTGTTTTCTTTTGGATTTATGCTTATTTGCTATATAATTTGAAAGAATCAACAATTCTTGCAAGTCATTCTTGTGAGTTTATAGCAAAAGTATTTTTAGAATGTTGGAGAGGACTTCAAAAATTTTATAATTTGTAGCACAGGCCTTGAAAAGCAGCATTTGGATGGGCTGGTAGCTCTTTGGAACCTACCAGGAATAGGATCAAGTAGGTTCTAATGCTTGGTTCAATATCTTGTTAGTCACATCTAGAAATGTTATATAGGATGGGTTGAAACAGGGAGTGGAAGGAGATCTGTCAGTTAGGAATCTGTTGTACAGACATAAAGTGATTTTTAGGGATTTTTAGTAGTGGGGAAACTGAAGGGAAAGGACTGAGGCAGAACTTACCATTTTTCTCTTCTATCTGTACAGAAAAATCACAAATTGACTCTACGTTTGAAAAAGTTAATGAATTAATCTCAGAAAGCTGGAAAAGAACTTAATTTAATCTGCTTACTTTACAAATGGGGAAACTGAGGCCTTGAAAAATTAAGTTTGTTGCCCAACAACATCCAGATGACCATGCCTTATTGGTTCAACAATTCTTCTGAATTTGTGGGGAAATCTGAGCCAAAGTTCAAAAAGAAAAGTCCTAGATGCAATGTCAGGGACTTGTCAATTTAAAATCTTTTATGAATCTGTGTTTTTCCCTAAGAATTATTGTTTGAAAAAAGGGATACTTGAAAAACTGGGAAATAGAATACCAGGATGAGACAGAGAAACTTAGAAACTTGCATTAGTTAGGAGCAAACATTTATCAAGGGCTTGTTAGGAACAAAGCCGTATGTGCCAGATTCTGGGAAAGATACAAAGGTTGGATCAGATGGAATACTGACCTCTGAGAGCTTCTTCCTGCCTAGGTGGGAGGAAGACATGAACTCAAATTTTCCTTGGTACTTCAAGAACCCATGATTTTTTTGGTATTTGTCCTCTGTCTGCCTCAGCAGATGACAGTCTTCCATGGCTTAGTTATCAGTTCTCATGAGCTTCTCTTGGTTTCTCCCAAAATGTATCCCCCAGTCACCCTCCCTACGATGATGAGCTTCTCAGTTAAGGAACATGTTGGTTCTCTAGGATCTACATTCATAACCTTTCTAACTTGATAGAACTTGCTTTGCTTTTATAAACCTGGTCGTAATCTTTGAGAACCCACGGTCCTCTTCTCATTTTAGTGAAGAGGACTTTGGTGAAGTCATCTATCAATAATTACTTAGTTAGTGCCCTCTATGTCCCAGATACTCTACTGGCTGCTGGGGAAACAAGCACAAAGCATTAAATATTCCCTACTCTCAAGGAACAGGAGGAGAGAAGGATCGATGGAGGATAGATAGATAGACTAAGAGAAATACAATATAAGCATGGCATAAAGGTAATAAATATAAATGTATGTAAAATAGTTAAATATAAGGTAGTTTGGAAAGAAAGGCACTTGCAAATGGGGGTGGAGGAATCAAGAAGTACTCTTTGAAGATAGTGTCTTAATTTTATTTTATAGGGAAGAAATAGTGGTAGAAGTGAAGGAGTGCATTCTAGGCATGGAGAACGGCTGGGACAAAGGCAGAGTATGAAGTTAAGTATCTGAAGTAATTTCTTTCACAATAACATAAGTATATATAGTTGCCATTTTTACATAGTGCCTTTTGTCTAAATATTGCTTTAAAGATAGATATTTCTTTTTGAAAAGCTACGCAAACAACAGTTTGCCATGTAGTCATTTACTAGAGAAGCTTACAGCATAACTGCTGATGAGAACCCCTTTCATACCCATAGGCCTTTTGTATAAATATTAAGCAATTTTTTAGGTGGATATCCATTCCCATATGGATAGGTGTTTTTTACCTTTCTATTCTGAAAAGCTCGTATGATCCATCATCTCCTGTTTGCAACATCTCAAGCATCTCTACTGCCCTTTTTGGTGCTTGTTAGGAGAGCTGGACTTCAGGAGATCTTCAAGGCTTCATCCTATAAGGAAAGCTTTAGCCAAGCCAGTTTTTTCACGGCTGTGTTAGTCATCCTTCTGATTATATAAGGAACACCGTAGGAGCATCAGCTCTTGGCACTAGAATACCAATGAGGACAAAGTCTTAAAAACGATGTGTTCACAAAGGCAAACACGGGCCCCTTGTTACATAGAGAGATCATTCAATGATTTGCCACTGAATCTATTTTTACATTAATTCAGCCCCTTTCTCAGACAACACACTGGAAGAAAACATAATTTGAATTAATTATTTGCACATATGGTGTGTTCCTGATGTCAGCTAATGCTACATTAAGGACAGACATGCTGGGCACACATTAAATAATAGAGTAAATATTTGTATTGTTTATGATAAACTGATTCCTTCTGTGGATATTTTCTCTGCCTTGGTAAACAATTTTTTCACAGTCAGTCTCTGTTGAGATTTCCCATAAAGCTTACATCTTACAAAGAGGGCAGTTTCCATTGCACAGACTACGGAGACCTCACACCCACTGTGTTTTTGGAGCTAAGTGAATATTTAGCAACACTTTAATATAATAACCTGATGATTATGGTCCATTACTGAACTCAATGCTATCCTATAGACTGCCTTTGTCCTAGCCTGGCTATCATAAGTACTTCTGGATCACTTCTCCCAGAGCTCAGTAGTAATTAGCTATGTTATTTTGCCCCCAAATTGTTACCAAATGTTTATATTGAACAAATATGAATATTTGGTCCCAACTTCTTAGATATTATTCCATGAATATAGACTACATAGATCAGCAAGGCTAGGGAACGATACAGATCAACGTGGTTTTTCTTTTTTTAGAATTGGTCATGTGGTCCTTAGTTTTTGTGAGATTGGAAACACTGTGCAGTTCTGAGCTGGCTGGAGGTGCTTATAGCCTTTTAGCCATGGTTTACTCCTTCTAATGCATTCTTAGAGCTTAACTGGGATGTGTAGGGGGGGAATCTGGGCTCTTTCAGGTCCTATCATACCTCTATTTTCTTCCCTTTCTCTTCTCGTGATGATTTAACATTCATTCATCTTTTAGACCTTTAATATCAGATGTAAAACATTGAATCTTGGGAATAATTCTTCTTCTGGAGGGCAGAGATGGGTACTCCTTTTTGGTTCCTGTTAGCCAGAATATCCCATTACCCAGAACAGTCCATTCCTTCCCCATTCTGGCTCTCAGAAAGTTTACTGTAGTCATTTCGATAAGCTGATTTCTCAACTCTGTGATCATTCTGCAGAACAAGCCATTAAGAAAAATTACACATGATCCCGCAGAAGCATGGAAAGGAGATAAATAAATGTTTTAATTTAGAATTAAATACAGTTTGCAAACGACTACTTCTTGGCTCTAAAATTTAGTCTGTGGAAAAGGTAAAGATGAATGATTCTGTCCTAAGGTTTCTAAGCATCTCTTTATCACCTTTACGTTTGCTTTTGCTCAGCCCAGACTAACGACTGAAATGAAAAGCACATCAAACCCCAAAAGGCTAACTTGTCTTTGATGCCATTCTTGGCAGTAGTCCATCGGTGGGATGGGATGGGATGCGTAGATAACAGTGCTGGCAAGACGGCATTTCCATTCTCCCAATCATGTAAGGGTAAACAAGGGCAGGGGTGGGAGTGGGCATGGATGACAGTATCTCTTGGCAATAAGACATCTAGAGATAAGGAACTTGGAGAAATACTGTGTAACAGCAAAGCCGAATGAACTATGCATCTATGTTGGATTCTTTTTTTTGTTTTTGTTTTTGTTGTTATTAGAGTTTCATTATGACAGAGGAAGAGTCTGAGTAAAGATCAGGCTCTGCCCTAGTTTGCTTTTATTCCCTTTTTATTTATGGCAGTGAGAGCCATTCACTTGTCTTGCTTCAAGTCTTTAGGGGCTATTTCTTCTAACAAAGAGAACATTTTGTTCTTTTTCTTCAAGTCTGATGCCTGTTTCTGGACCTCTTCAGTATACTTGGGTTTTGGGTTATCCGTGCTAGAGTCTCCTGCTTGAAAAGAAATCTTTGCTTACTTAGTAAAAGTGAATGGATATCTTAATTTGGGATTAAAAACTCAATATTGGTTTTTTTTGTTTTTGTTTTTGTTTTTGTTTTTTGGAGTACTGGCTTCCATATTCTTCATTGGATCATCTGTCATTGAAATCACCTGGCTTATTTCATTCAGAATCAACATAAGGTTTTAGGTCTTATTTGACTTTGAGATGTGTCACCAGTTAACAAGAATGGGGGGATATTCACCTTACTATTCTTGTGAACAAGATGAATAGATAAGGGCTAACCCATAGTACCCTTAGGTAGATTCAGATCTGGTTGTGAATAGATTGGAAGGAAGTCACCAATAGAGTATCAAAGGAGTTGTGTATATTTGACACTGTACTGTTGAACATTTCTATCAATAACTTGGATAAAGCACAGATGGCATCCTTAGCAACTTTGCAGATGACACAAAACTGTCATATTGAATGATAGATTTGGGAGCTGGAAAGAGCTAAACAGACCAGACCACGGCCAAATCTAATAAGGAGAAATTCAATAAATGTAAATGTCTTGGGTTCTAAAAAAAATCAGCTTCATAAAGACAGAGAAAAAGAACTAGAGGTTTTTTTTCCTGGAAGCTCAATATGAGTCGGTCAAGAAGAATTTATTAATTCGTTGTCCTAAGCTTTCTGGATATGGATCCAATGAATGAAATAATTTTTCCTCTCAAGGAGCTTCCAATCTAATGAGAACAATTTGATTTGGCAGCCAAAAGAACTCACGGATTCTGTGATTGCAATCAAAAAAGGTTTTATTTTATTTTAATTTTTTTAAAGGCTTAGGGAGGTGATGGTTTTACTATACTCTTTTGTAGTCAGAGTATATCTGGAATATTGCCTTTTGATCTAGATGCCATATTGATAATATGTAGAGCATCCACGGGAGAGTGGCCATTATTCAAAAGATTCTGAGACTATTCCATACATATGAAGATGTTGGAAGGGATTAGCCTAGAGAAGTCACTTGGGAAGTGTGCATAGTTGATATCTTCAACTATTTAAAAATGTTCATGGGGTAGAGAAATTCAACTTGTTTTGTTAGTTTATTGAGGGCAGAACAAGGTATAGTAGGTAGCTGTTGCAGAGACAGACTTAGGACTGGCATAATGGGTAGAGCTTCCTATAAATGGAGAAGACTGGAGGTAGTTGGTTAGCCCACATCTGAGATTTAGATGTGAAGAATGGTTTTTTTAAACCACTTATCAGATGTGTCGTAGAGGGGATTCTGACCCAGCTATTGGTTGGATTTTAAACTCCTTCCAATTGTGATATCCTAGAATTCTATGGTATACTATCATTTGGGGAGAGAGTGATTCCGAGAGTACATATTTAATTTCTATACGCTTAATTGTCTCAGAACAATGTTTTGTAAGCAGTATTTCTTGCTCAATTGTGGTTGTGTATGGAAAAAGCACAGCTCCCTTAATTAGTGGCTATCTTGCTAAGAATTTAACAGCTCAATTATGTCGGATGAACATCATTTGGAAAGTTTTAGGTATCCATGGGATCTGCAAGGTTTTATGTTTCTCCTATAATGATCTTGTTTATATCTTTGAGATCCATAGAGGAAGAAAACAGATTTTTAAACCATGAAATTACTCTATACAATTTCTTTACCATCACTTTACTTAACCAAATTACAGGATAATACCTTCCCAAATGGGGCCCCTGTGTGTAGTCATTCTGACAGATTTGAAAGTAGACTCAGTACAAAGTCTCTCTTCTGGGGATGGTGTGTGTAAAAGAGAATGTATTTATGGAGAACGTGTGTGGAGCCCAATTACAGTATCTTCTTCTGTGAGCTGATTTGAAGCCAACAGAGCTGGTAAATCTGCTAAAGCTAACACAATCTTAGGCTTCATTGCTAGAAATGGGACATCTAGGTCAGAGGAAGTCATTGGATTTAGTGCTTGAGAAGTCCTCAGAGAGCCCTCAGTTTAACTTTCCCATTTTACAGAAGAAGCTGAGAGCCAGAGAGAGCCATTCCCTAGCATGAAGTCACAGAGTAAGTAGTAGAACCAGAATTCAAGTCTAGCTTTTCTGACTTCAAATCCTTCCCATTGATTGTCCCATGTGCTTTTTCTTGGTTAGACCACTTCTAGAGCAATGTATTCAGTTCTAGATACCACATTTTATATTATATTTTTTCTTTTAAAAAATTGCTCAGAAAGCAAAAAAATATTTTTTCTTTTAAAATTTTAGTATTTTATTTTCCCCAAGTACACATAGAGACAATTTTTAACATCTGTTTTTTTTTTAATTTTGAGGTGCAAATTCTCTTCTTTCCTCCATCCCCATTCCTTTCTTCCCCATTGAGAAGGCAAGCGATTTGATGTAGATTATACATGTGTAGTCATGTAAAACATTTCCATAATAGACATGTTGTGAAAGAAAATATAGACCCAAAAAACCCCTCAAGAAAAATAAAGAAAGTAAAAAAAAAAGCATGCTTCAATCTGTATTCAGACACCATCCGTTCTTTCTCAGGGGAAGGATAGCACTTTTCATAAATCCTTCAGAGTTGTCTTGGATGTGGATAACACATTTTAAAGAGGGATAGAGACAAACTGTGGATGCATATTTGGAGAAAAGCAGTAAAAGAGGACAAGGGGACCGGAAACCAGGTCATAGGAGGGAAATCGGATGAATGGGACGTATTTATCCTGGGAAAAAAATGATAAAGAGGAAGCATGATATCCTCAAGTTTTTTTTTTTTTAAGTCTGTCATTTAGAAAAGGAGATTGTTTTATGTTTTTCCAGAAGGCAAAACTAGGGCCCAAAAGACTCTTTGAATCTGAGTTACAGAGAAATAATTTTGGCTCTTCCTGAGGGGGGAAAATGTTAAATTAAAATAAAATAAAATTGTTAAATTAAAAAAATTACAATTGGGACCATTCAACACTGGTGAAACAGCCTTTCAAGATAGTGAGCTCCATGTTGCTTAATGGTATTCGAGCAAGGGCTGGATGAGAAGGATTATGAGAAGGATTATTATAACAGGAAAACCTACACCCAGTGGAATATTAGGCTGGATGATCTTCATGGTTCCTTCCCAGTCGGAGATGCTGTGAAGCAGGGCGGGATAAAAAAAAGTGAGCAGTAAAGAAATGTGACAAAGCTGTAGCTTTTACTGGGGGGGGGTATGTCATGTATCTCATGTAGTCTGCCTGAAGGTTATAGAACCAAAGGAACAGTTTGTCTAAGACCATGCTGTGAGAATCATATTGTACCCTAAATGTGCGCTGTTAGAACTACATCCAAGGGGATACCCTATTAGCCAGAGCTTCCAATTCTTTAGTGGTTTACCTCTATTGAGGTAAGTCTCAATATTATTCCCATTTTAAAGAGAGGGGAACTGAGGCTGAGAAGTGAGATAATTTATCCAGGGTCACATACCTAGCAAATTGAAACCAGATCTGATTCCAAGTGCAAGTTGCCTCTCACATGAATACTACACACAGTATTAAGAAAGAGAGAATTTAAAGTTTTATTTGTTTAAAATAGGGAGCTGGGGTCAGAGAATCTTGTCTCTCTTAATTCTTCCCTTTCTGAGTTTGGGTGAGCCACTTATCCTACTCCAATGCCAAAGGTGAGAGTTAGAATGGCTAGTCTGAGATGTCACTTCTGGCTCTGGATTTGTGGTCCTTGATTAAGATATCATTCAATTCTACTTAAATGGTTATTAACCAGATACTGGGGGTAGAGACTTGTGTAAGATATTGAGTATACAAAGATGAAAAATGAGACTTTATCTGTCCTCATAGAGTTTACAATCTACTAGACAAGATGAGATTGATGTTCAGAAGTGTGATATTGCTGTGTCTATCTATCTAAATCCCTCCCTTCCTTCCTTCCTCCCTTCCTTTTTTCCTTCCTTTTCCTTCCTTCCTTTTCTTCCTTCCTTCCCTTTTTTCCTTTCTTCTTTCTCTTTTTCTTCTTTCCTTTCTTCCTTTCTCTAATTTTATATCTATACATCTAGATATATATATATAGCACAGTCCTAGCCATAACAGAATAGATAAAAATGAGCCAATAATACCTGTAGGAAACAGCTTGTGCACAGGCCATAGCCTCATACATGTACAACTGCCCCTAAAGAGGCCTGAGAGTCAATCTACTCTTACCTATTCTGCATGAGACATGTGACATGGAAAGAGGTAATGACTTGCCTAGGATCATATAGCTAAGTGAGGCAGAATTTGAACTCAGTCATGTCCAGAACTCTTACTACTATACCGGGTCAATATAAAATCCATTAAAAAGTTGATCCAGATTAATTTTCCAAGGTAAGTTTGCCAGCACCTGGGGAGATCAGGAGAGAGCACCTGAGCTGAACTCTGAAGGAAGTGAGGGATTTGATAAAGAGGATATGAGAGTGTGCCTTCTTAGCATGAGGGACAGCCTGTACTAAGGCAGAAATGGGACTAGTTTGTCCCTAATGTTGTTGGAATGAAAGAGCAATATTCAGTGGCCTGGAAAGGATTTTAAACATGAAACAGAAAAGTTGGCATTTTATCCTAGAGGCAAGAGGGAGCCATCAAAGCTTCTTGAGTAGGGGACCGATGTGCTTAGCCACTTGAACAGCCATGCGAAGGATGGATAATAGGACAAGGGAGTGAAAGACTCAAGTCAGGGAACTCAATTAGAAATCATATCTGAGAGGGGATGAGACCCAGAATTAAGGTGGTGACCTTGTGACAGGAAAGGAGATGGAGAGATGAGAGATGAGGGCAGGAAGTCAAGGATGACTGAACTTCTGAACCTGGGTGACTATAAAGCTTGGGGGTGTCATTGGCAGATGTAGGGGAGGTAGGAACACTCAAGCACATCCACTTATGGATATGTACCCGAAGTTATGTGTGGGTGTGGGTGAAGTTAAAAAGAAAAGCTAATTCTCCGTTTTGGATGGATTGAGTTTGAGATGCAAGGTTTAGTCTTGTAGATGTTGGGAAAGAACTTGGAAGATGTCCATGAATGAGGAACATGGCGTATTAAGCGAGAACCTGCTTCTAACTGAAGTAGTTTCTTCACTTAAGTCAAACCCTCAGCTACTTTCAGAACTGACAATTCAGTGCTGACAGAGAGGAGGATGGCCTTCTGACTTCACCTATATAATTCACACCTCCTTGTGCAATTCATTATTTTCTGATGGCAATTACCAATGGCTGTAAGAAACTGGAGATCGACATTTTTTTTAAAGCTCATTTAATAAACAATTATCCAAAAAAAATTAGCAGGAGAACAAAACCTTAATGAAATGAATTAGTAGTTTGGGTTTGTGGATGAATCTGCAAAGTTTTGGAGCAAATTATTTTATTAACAAGGCAAATGGAATGGTCATTTGGCTATCTTTTTGAGATCCAAGACTTTGTAGACGTCTCTCTTCCTCTTGATACATCTGATGCAGTCCTGTGGCTCTGGTCCATTCTCTAACTCAGGTTACTTGTAGAAGTTTCTCTTTTTTGTCCATCTTGTCACCTTTTTGAATCCAACTTTTAGGTTGAGGAGAGTCAAAATCTTACAGATTCTCAGGAAAGGTGAAGAACCATATTGGAGAGAGCTGTTTCCAGACATCTCTACCTCTTTTCCTCCAAATTGCCTTAGGTGGGCATCATACCTGATATATTTTAAAAGGTTTGTGGGTTTGAGAGACATAGTATGTGGAGAATTTAATCTCCTTGTTTAATAATCCAGCCAAAGTAGGAGTAAAAGGAAATTCATTTTGTCTCTCTTAGACCAAAGACCTGGAGATAAACATTTAAACAAAGTTGTTTTGAGTTACCAGCAGACTTGTAAACAGGAGTCAGATAACAGCAACAATAAACAATAGTGTTGCTCATCCTGTAGGCTAATATGGGGTGGGGGATAGATTCATCTACCCTCCCTCTAGCCTTACCTGCCTTTTGGGGGCCAACATCATCTATGGAGTTTGGTCTGGAAGCTGCTCAGCATGGCCCTTGACTAATAGGCTAGAGGTTCTGCTGTGACTCATAAGCTGTAGAAAGGGTGATTGACAAGGCTTTTAAAACTTTGCTTGGCTCCCACTTCCCACTCCATCAGTCAGAAATTGTAAGAGTGAGCAGTTCTGTTTGTAAAATAGAGGACGAGACTAAGGTCATGACAAATGTGACTATTTGTGAGCCCCTTCAGCTGTCTTTGGAAAGTTGGCATTTCCAATTGGTCTGTGCAAAAACAACCAAAAAAGCACCCATTACTTTTCACTTGGAGAGAACTGTCTAGAAAATGTAGTCCTATATTTCACCATATTCCTTTCCATTCTGGTTTAACCCTCTATGGTTTGTTTACGGAAATTTCTGACAGAAAACCAACAATAAGGAGCATTGTTGATATTTAAAATATTATGTTACATATTATATTATAAATATATTATAGATTTTACATGATAATTAAAGGATTGTCTTTTCATAAAATGTTATCATATTTATTTCCCAGTACTCCCTAGTAATACTTTCTCAAACCTTACTTGCTCCTACATCAGACATTTCATCTCTCCCCCTGTTTGGGATGCATTTGTTCCCCCTCTGCCTCTTGGAATGCCTACCTTTCTTTAAGACTCAGCTAGAGTGCCATCCCCTAGAAAAGGCCTTTCTTGACCCCCTCAATTATATATCCTTTCTTCCCACAGTTGTTTTGTATTCCATTGGGTAGATTTCTTGTTTGCTTATCTGCATTCATGTTGTATGCTCTTTACTCCATGAGGGTAGGGCATTTTATCACTATTTACCTGCATAATAATTAACAATTCCCCAATTTTCCCATGTTTAATAATCTTTCCAATTTTCCCAGTTGAGGCTTTCATCTCTGAGTCTCTCCTATACTGAGAGCTTCCCATTTTCCCTTTTCTAGCATTTCCACTCACTGCATTAATATAACTTTTCAATTGTATAGGTAGGACTGTGGCACTGTAAAAATCCCCCAAACCTTCAGAATTAGGGACTCTAAAGCTCAGAATATGCTAACATTAAGAAGGAATACTTGGGTCAACTAACCAACCAATCAATCAAGTAATCACCATTTATATGCCAGGCATTATGCTAAGCATTTGGGATACAAAAAGAGGCAAAAGATTGTCCCTGCTTCCAGTGGTTTTGTGTGTGTGTGTGTGTGTGTGTGTGTGTGTGTGTGTGTGTACACCCCTTGTTTTAAGTAATATTTGGGGAGGGAAGAAAGAATATCATTTTTTTGGGCAGACAGGATAATGGTGATAAGTGATGGGGAATTGGCAGGACTACTGAACTCTTTGTTTTATTTGCCAAATAAGATAACCTTTGGACTAGAAAGGACAGGACGGAAATGTGAGTTGAAACCCAAAATGAGTAGGGAGATGATAAGAAAGCACCTCCCTCTCCCTTGATAAGTTCAAGTCATCAGGTCTATGTGAGCAGCATTCTAGAGTACTGAAAGGAGCAGGATTTTGTTATCACTGAGCCATTAACAGTGACTATTGAAAGAATATGGGGAACAGGGAAGGGACTGCAGGACTGAGGAATATTTGAATTTTCACAATGGAGAAGAGAGCATAATCTGTGAACCCAGAGATCATTGAACTTAACTTTGGTTTCTTGCAAAATTTTAGAATATATTATTATAATGATAATTAATGAATCTCTAGTGGGGGAAATGTTGTTGATCACAAAGAACCAAATCTGGAGGTTTTAACTGACTTTGAGCTCAGCACTGAGTCAATCGTGTGATATAGCAGTGGGAAAAAAAGCTAATGTCATTTAGAGTGCATTAAGAGATGTAAGGAAGGAGGGTCCTGCTATACTGTACCCTGATCAAGACACTATTAGAGCATCATTCTAGTTAGTTTTGAAGACCACATTTAAAAAAAATTATATTATATATTTTTTTCACTGAACAAAAATTTGTTCTCTCTCTCTCTCTCTCTCTCTTTCTCTTTCTCTCTGTCTGTCTTTCTCTCTCCCATTGGGCAGGAAACCCCTTGTAACAAATATACAGTCAAGCAAAATGAATCTCCACATTATCTGTACCCTAACTATATGTTGTTTCATTTTGTACCCTGGGTCTATCGCCTCTCTCTCAGGAGTTAGATAGCATCATAATCCCTCTTCTGGGATTGGCCTTGGTCTTTGCATTGATCAGAATTAAATGAGTCTTTCAAAGTTGTTTGTTTAAAGTTGTTATTTCATAATAAACTGTCCTTTTCTGCTGATTTCATTCTGAAGAGGTTGGTTCATACAAGCCTTCCCAGGTTTCCCGGAGGACACATTTTATAAGAACATTACTAGAAGAGATTATACAGAGAAAAGTGGCCAGGATGGTGAAGGACCTTTAGATCTAAGCATATGATTATTGTTTGGAAGAAGTGGGAGTGTTTAGTCTGGAAGAGAGAAGACTTCTGTGTGTCAGGTGGGTATCTGCATTCAAGTATTTGAAGGACCCCACTGTGGGAAAAAAAGACATTTCTTTTGCTTCACCTCCACAGGCAAAGCTGGGAAGAATGAATGGAAATTATAGAGAGGCAGAGATAGGCTTAATTAGCTCAATCCAAAAGTAGCCTAGGTGCCCCTGGAGAGGCAAGAGATGGTGTCCTTGTCACTAAAGGTCTTGGGGGAAAGGCTTGATGACTATCTGGTGAGTACATTGCTTAAAGGCTTGGCATTCAGGTCGATTTTCAGGCAGACAGTCAGCCCCTAAGGTCTCCCCCCACTCTGAGATTCTTTGATCTCTTTTACTCTGATGATAAAATACAAATTTCTTTACTTGTTATTCGGGGTCTTTCATAATTAGACTCTGCCTTTGCAGTCTTGTTTCTCATTTTCTCCTTTATATAATAAGTTCCAACCAAACTAGAACATTCTCTCACTTAGCTGTTCCCAAAGTGTGACTGGCCAACCCCCATGCCTGGAATAAACTCACCTCTCAGCTCTATCCTGCAGCATCCTTAATTTCTTTCAAGTCCTGGATCGTGCTATCCCTCCCTGAAGTTTGGAAGTTACTACTTTTTCCCCCTCCCCAAATTTTTTAAAAACATTGTCTAGCTCCTACTTTTGTTCCTGTCAGATGCTATCCTTTATTGTTCTTATTTCTATAATAAAATATAATCCCCCTCCCCAAATCCTTTTAAAACACTCTGTCTAGCTTCTATCTTTGTTCCTACCAGATGCTATCTTTTATTATTGTTATTTGTATAATAATTTGTATAATAAAATATAATATATATAATAAAATATAATCCCCTTGAGGTCCCCCTCCCCAAATTCTTTTAAAACACTCTAGCTCTTACCTTTTTTCCTGCCAGATGCTATCCTTTATTATTGTTATTTGTATAATAAAATATAATATATATATCTAATATATAATAAAATATAATCCCCTTGAGGTCCCCCTCCCCAAATTCTTTTAAAACACTCTGTCTAGTTCCTACCTTTGTTCCTGCCAGATGTGATCCTTTATTATTGTATAATAATTTGTATAATAAAATATAACACATATATATAATATCTAATATATAATAAAAATATAATAAAATATAATCCCCTTGAGGTCAGGACATGTGGCTTTTTCCCTTTCATAAATCACTAGTGCTGTCCACATGAACCCTGCATACAGTGGGCACTTAATAAATGCTTATTGCATCGAATAGTAAAACAGAATGATGAGAAATATGGCAAATACCTACAGGAGTCCTCCTACCATTTCCTAGGTTTCAGAGACCTTGGAATTTGTTTTGATGTTGGATTTTCCTCAGTGGAAATTTCTGCATCTTCAATGTCTAAAAAATCGCCCCTTGTTTCTTAGGTCAAGAGTTTTCTTAATGGCCGTGAGTATCAGGAGCACCCAGCTGCTGCTTTCATTATCTACCTCCAACACAGGTAAATAATGAAAGTGCTGAAACGTTTCCTACCAAGTTCCAAAGCTTCGGTCCTAGGGCATTTCAAAGGATTTCCAATCAGAGGCAGAGGATATTTGGGATTTCAGAGTATTAGGAAAAGGCCCCACCTTCCATGGAGCCCCAGGCTTCAGAAATCAAAAGCATCAGTGGCTTACTTTCCAGTTACAGAAAACAAGCAAACAGTCTCTCTTTCCAACTTTTGCTTATGCTGATTCAGTTGATAAAACATTGATGAAGATGGGAGCCCATTATTCCTGACTCTCCCCTAGCCCACACAGGAGTAAACAGATGGATTGGCTCTTGCCTGCATCACCACTTCCTTTTAGTCCCCCTATGTCTCTTCGCCTCCCCAGATTGCTAATCAGCTCTGCTTTGCGGCTTGCAGAATAAGCAACTAGTTTGTTAGCAGAGGAATCGGGTTGGTATTTAAGGGGAAATGGGATTTTTTTTTTTAAAAAAAAAGGTCGATTATTTTAAAGGGTCACTTGGGACTAGCTTATGGATCTTGCTGCATTAGACAGACATCAGTTCGATTGTTGGCAATGCCCGTTGGATTAGGGGGATATAGTGGTATTCACCCGAAATCTGAGATTGTATGCCAGCCATTAAGTAGCCCTATGAATTTTACAGAGAGACCATAATAATATCAGTTAATGAACCTCTGTCTGCTCTGCTATGGAAGAAAGGAGTTTTAAAATTCATAGAATCATAGATCTGGAAGGATGTCAAGAGATCATTCAACAAGTTTGAGATGAGCATCACACTCTAAGTTTTAAATACCAGGGAAGGTACAAAGAGAGTCTAAAATAGATTTTTATCTTTGAGGTACTTATAATCTAGTTGGAGAGACAAAATCTTTACTAGCATCAAACAGAGAATAAGCAAGAGGTCCACACCTGCACCTCAGGACGTCCCTCTCTTCCTTCAAGATGCATCCGAAGTACCACCTGTGATTTCTCTTACCTGCTAGGACCCTCCCTTCCAAAGGACCTTGGCTTTAGCTATTTTGTATTTATTCTCTTTTTGTGTAATCTGTATGTAGTTAGAAAGATGCTTGTTTTCTCTTCCCCTCTCCCTGCATTTGTATTTGTACCCTAGTGCCTCACAAAATGGCGGGCACAGAGTTGGGGCTTGATTAATGCTTGTTGATTGATTAATGTAGAAATGATATACATACCTTTTGAGAGAAGCTAAAGGTCACAAGACTAGAGACTTTTAGAGCTGGGAGACCTAAGAGCTCATCTGTAGCCCTGTCTCTCTTCCTCTACCCTCACCCCTCCACCATTTTCTCTATCAGAACTCTGAGGTCCAGATAGATTTCAGCAGAGGAAGATAAAAGCTGCCATGTTGTGTCCACCCATAGGTCCTTCAACCTATAGATCCTATGTCTCTAATGGTCATACTGAAAGGTCTTTGCAGGAAAGTGTAGGATTTGCATGCTGTGAATCCACCCTCCAAATGAGTGCTTTACTCTGAACTGCCACCCAAATTATTCTTCTACAGCATCTCTAATTTCAGCTGTGTAGGTCACTCCCTTGACTAACACCGATAGCAAACTGCCTTTGACTTGGTAAGTGGGTCCTAGAGAGTCAATCACCTGTGAAATCACTAGTAAAGGCTGGAGATCGTGTGTAAATCCTGATCTTCCCGACTACAAGCCCATCACTCTTCTACTTTAGACTGCCTATCTTTAAACACATTTAAATGAATAAAAATTCATTTAAAATAGCAGATTATCATTTTACAAAGTGATTTCCTTTGCAGGAACACACACGAACACACTCACTCATAGACACACAGTCCTTTCCCCAAACCTCCTCCCTCTGCTTGGAAGAGGAAAATACATCAAGTGAATCTCAAATTGGATATTTACTAAAGTGGAAAATTAAAGTATTTATGAATTTTGTGTTTCTCTAATTCTCTATCACTCACTAGCCACTATTAAGAGCGAAACTGATGAACTTTTCAGTTCTATGTCTTCCAGAGAAAGAACATGCAGGTGAATGAGAAATGACATGGGACAGTATATTAATTAAGTAGTAAGAGAGTGAATTGGAGGGATTTGAAGCATGCTGGAATTACTAATGGGACTAAAAGTCTGGAGAAAACTGGAAGAAGACCAAGCTAGAAAGGGAGGGCAGTTTGGAAAGTGAAGTTTTTGAGGATAATGGATGTGGGATGGAAGAAACACATGGAAAGGAAATTGAGATGATATACCCACATGTAGTGCTACTGCAGGGGTGGCTGGATACTTAAGGTTGGGGTTTTCAGAGACAGATTATCACGGGACTTTGTCATCACTTTTCCAGATGCAAGCTAGCATTATTCTCTGGGGAAGAGCTTTGGGAACTGGTCCACACATACTCATTTTTCTTAACTGGGTGAGTCTATATATGCTTCCTTTGTTCCCTCTGATTCATATGACCACTCTTCATCAACTCTAGGCTGATAACAAAGGGTCAGTTTTTGAAACGCTCCTCCCATTAGCAATACCCAAAGCATCTTCTGACCATTTCCCTCTAGCTCAGAGATCACTGGATCATGGATTTAGAACTGGCAGAGATCTTAGAGGCAATTTAGTTCCACCTTGTCATCTTATAGATTAAGAGACTGAGAGCCAGATAGGTGAGATTCGTGACCTGTTCAAGAACACAGAGGTAGTAAGGAAAAGAGGGTTGGAACCCAATTTTTCTGGCTCGATATCCAGCAATATCTCTACTGTGATTCTGTGGTCATAGGTTCATAGACATTATTCAACTTAATTCTTATTTTTATAGGTGAAGAAACCAAGTCCCACAAACGTGAACTGATTTGCCCAAGACCATATAATTAATTAGTAAGTACCTGAGTTAGGATTTGAACTCAGCTGTTAGCAGTCTGCCCTGTCTAGACCATAATGAGTAATTAACAGCTTTGGAAAGTGCTGGGCCTCATTGACTTGGTTCTACAGTAGTTTCACTCTTCAAAGTCTAAAGACTTTGGGATACAGATGTATAAAACAGCTTGGGGTAGTGGTGGTGTCCAGAAGGATGATCAAGGAAGAGACTGTGAGCAGAGAATCCTAGCCATGAGAGAAGTAGTACAGAGGTTTAGAAAAAGAGGAAGGACGTTGAAAGTCCCAAAGTTCAAACCTATCCTGAGGGTGTTGTGAGGGACTGAGGCTATTCTGACCACTTTTGTGCTACGGAATGGATCATTTTATTTAGGGCTGCAAGAGATCTGAAACACCATCGATTCTAACAGTAAACAAGTAGGAAAAATGATAATCATCTCGCCATTTTCCTCATGTTAATATTCTTACACTTTCACATAATCTATCTGGGAATTTCTTCCGATAGTTCCAGGGAAATCTAAGGTAGATGCAGACACAGAAAAAAAGTGTAAGAGTTGAGAGGGGGGCACATCCTTCTCCATTTTAAATTTGGCCTTTGTACTTGGTCCATCCTTCATTTTCTTATCTTGGGCCATGGTGAGTGCTGGCATGGGAAGCACAGTCTGCTTGATTAAGAAGCCAAGCACTTTTGCATAGATGGAGGAGAAGCTTTTGAAGTTCATCAGAGAGGATTTTGGAGGGGCGCTTGCCTCCCTCCCCCTGCTGCTCCCATCTCGCCTTTCCCCAGGCCTTCTTTCTTCATGTCTGCAATTGACCTTGTTCGTTTTCCTCCTTCTCTCATCAGACTATGACAGCCGCAGTGCAGAGGAAACCAAATATAAGTAGCACCTTGTAATGTGCCTGAAGGGAAGTCTGCTCTGAGAACACGCACTTGGGGTGACGCTCACAGATCCAACTGGATGGCAGGGAGGGATGAAGCTCCAGTCTGCAATGTGTAGATGATAGGATTGACTATAGACTCCAGAACTGAATTTACTTGATTTTTATTGCAGAAATAGAACATATCGGTGGTAGACATGCATATAGTACATTATGTTGATCATCATGCAAAAGATAAGATGCTCCTCTTTGATCTGGTTGGCTGTTTCCCACTCATATTTTGCATTTTAAAAATCATTATTGTTGCCCAAGAGTCAATATTCAGATCTGGGAATTCAGTAGGCTCTTCTTGAAATCCATCCTCAGGATTTTTGGCCAAAAGCTTGCCACTGAACCCAGATGGGCTGGTAGTAGAAAGGGAGGCTGGTGACTTTGCACAACCCTTTGCCACTGAAATCCAATTTACTTGCACGGATTGGCAACCCCTCCCGGATGCCATGGTCCTCTTCCAGAAGGAAGGACAAACAACGACAACAATTTGGAGTGCCCCATTCAGACTTTTCCCTTAAAATTGCTAAGTCATGATCCTATAATTTTTATATTTGAAAAACTTTTAGAGGGTTTAAACTATCTTTTTTTTGGCCATAGCACTGGCTCTTAGCATGAATTTCTCTTGGGATTTTGTCCTATTCTTTAATCTTTTTAATAATATTAGTCACCCAGTAAAAAAATCCTTGGATCTCCCAGAAGGTCATTACTCAGATCGTAAAGTAACTCTGTAGTTCTAGCCCTTGTGGTTTGCTTGCACCTCTGCTCTGAATCCAACTCTCCACATCTTGCCCTTAAAAGAAAAATAAGAAAATCAAAGGAAGGCAGAAGAGACCAAGCAACAAATGGCACCCCAAATTGGCATGAAGTATGGGTGCATGTGTGTGTTCATGTGTTTGTGTGGCATGTGCACATGTGTGAAAGTTTGTGCAAATGGATGATCTTTGTCTAAAGTGTTTAATGGACAGGAACTCCTTGGTTAGGATTCTGCTGATTTCTTCTATTCCAACTTTATTTTTTGTTGTATGTTTAGTTCTTGCCATTCTTGCTGCTTTGAAGAAATTCTGCTGTCATTGCATATGATACTGTTCTAAGTGGAAGAAAATCACATAAAATTGTATGAGTGATATTAATTTAGTCACCTAGGGCTTAATAGTGGTTTTATGGTCATTAAAAAAAAGTTTTGTAGCCATAATGTTTTATCTATCTTTATGGTCTCTTATGCTGTGTTTAATCAGTGTAATTATGGCAGAGGATAATTAAATATAAAACTACTCAATTCTTAAGATTTTAATGCTGTTATTACTAGTTTAACTACAAAAATGTATAAAACAGCGGCCATTGGAAATCTCATACCAAATATTCACTAAGTGTCTTCAATAATCAGCTTAAATAATGGATGTCAAGTTGGTAGTGGTGGCGGTATTTTTGGTCAGTCTCTTTATGTGTCATTTCCTTTATTTGTAATTGAGAAGATCACAAATAGATTAACTGGTCAGGCTTTACCAGATAGAAAAGATATGAACTTTAGCTCAGTTTAGTTCCAAATAGCTTAGATGATGTCAATCCATCCAAGTCTATACATGTCGGCAGTTTTCCCTTACATAGCTAAGAATATTGGGATATCTTCTATAAATTTAACTCATATTCAGGGTAGTTTTAAAAGGAATTGAATTATTTTTCTTATTGTGGTGCTTTTAGAGGTCTTTGAAGAATTTTTGGCTTTGGAGGGGCTGATATCAGGTCTCCATTTGCAATTGCCTCTTAACTGGAGAGTAGAAGCAATGGCTGTTTTTTTAGGATGGCCTGCAGGATTTTCCTGGAACATTACTTAATTATAGTCCTCCAGTGAATCGGTGATCTTATCCATGCTTATCTTCCTTCTAAAGGTACAGTTATAGTCTACTCATGTTCTCCCATCATTCCATGCACCTCAACTTCATGAATTCTCATGAATTCCCACAGGGAGCCCACTCAACTTGCCAGCATCCTTTGGCACTTCTTAACATTGCAGGGAAACCAGTGGGGTACACAGACTATGCTCCAGTTTTTCTCTCATTCCCTCTTTATTTCTGGTAGGATCTTTTTATGTTCTCCAGGGTGATTCCTCTTTGTAAAGAATTGCAGGTTGCCCACACCTGCCATGTGCTTCTTGTCCTTTGAGTGGTCTTTAAATTGAGTTCTAGCCATATACAAGATCGGGAATGGGAGAGAAACTTGGGGCTTACTGTCCTCCCATTCAATCCTGGGCTCAGCTTGCTGTCCATTTGTAGTCAGTCTCAGAGAGATCTACTGATGGATGAGTTCTACAGTCTGCAAAATAGCCTGCACAATAAATATTCTTTGATTTTTCCTATGTGAATATTTAGAACCATCTTTCCATAACTAAACCAAAAAGTACATGGACACACACACGTGTGTATATATACACATATATGCATGTATACAATACATATATGTATACATACATACATATGTATATGTATATATAATGAGGTAGCATGACATAGTACAGTGATTTCAAATTCAAATAGAAACAGTAGCTACTAAATCTTACATAAGGATCCCTGCTGGCCAGAGAATTGACGCAGAATATTTTATTATTTATGTTTTAATGTGTTTTTATTTATTTTGCTAAACATTTCCCTATTATGTTTTAATCTGCTGGGATGGCACAGGACTCAGGAGTCTGCAGGCTGCCTGTCTGCCTCCTCTGGTAGAATGGATAAAGAGTTAGTCTAGAAATCAGGAAGCGTTCATTATTCTCCAGTATGAAAAAGTTACTTAGAATCTCAAGATCGCAAGTCACAGAGAAGGTATTGATCTGTATTGGGAGAAGAAATTTCCTTACTTGGGACTTCCTTACATCACATAAATAACCAGCCCAGTCCCTATCCAATCTCTCTATATTTAACAACTAAACAGAACAGTTTTCAGCGCTTGCCTTTTATATCCATATCACTCCAGTAGGAAATGCACAATATTTAAGTTGACATCTTTGTGTACTTTTTAAGGGACAGGGAGGTGTTTACTCGAGAAAAGTGTCTGGCACTCTCAGGGCAAGGATCCTATGCAGAGTCCAGATAACATCCTCCTGATATATTACTTTTGGCAGATGACTTTGTATTGATTGCATAAAACTTCAGTGACCATTGAGCTTCCTAAGAGAAATCCTTGGTAATGCAGAAGAGTTTGGCTTGACTATTCCCATAGGAAGACTGAGATTCGAATGGTCATTGCCCAGAGTAAATGGGCAGTTGGATGGCCTGCCTATGGAGCTCTTTCACCAGTGTGTGTCTCTTGGGCAGAAATTATAGGTGGAGAGGGAATTGGGTCCAGAGCTGAAGAGAAAATGGAAGATGGAGTGACCAACCTTTGGGAAGTTGCACAGTTCATTTAATTTCCTCCCTTCCCCCCAAACCCAATAAAAACTTCTCACTGAAACAAAGGCTCCATCTTTTAATATCAGGACTCTTCTGATGATGTTCTATGCCAGCGTGCCCTAGAGCTCTACTTAGACTCTTGGTGTGATGGGATGAGCACAAGTAGTCTGTGACCAGCAATTAGGAATTCCAAAGGAGCCATGGCATAAAGGGCATCACCAAAGAAAAAGCACGACAAATATTGGACTAGAGGGGCTGGTCAAGGGAGGGATGATAGATGGATGTTGAAAGACTTCAAGATAAGTCCACTCAGGATGGATGACTTTTGTCCATGGGATAACTAAAGACATCAAGGTAAGTCTCCTCAAGTCCATTGGGTAGACTCTCTGGTGCACATGGACACAGAGAAAAATCCCACAGGCATGGATGGGTTGTCCTCTATATTTTAGGGGAGAGATAGACTGATTAGATCACAGATCCATTTGTTGTATATTTGAATACTCAATATCATTATTTTAAAAGAATAATATCAAAATCTTTTGCTTTCACATCACCCATATTTCCTAATGTAATCCCTCCTCTTCCCTTGCTTGAGAGTTATCTTTTTTTTTTTTTTTACTGAAGAATAAAACAGGGACAACAAAGTGGAGCAAAAACTAACTCATCAAAAAGTTCCACTATTATATGCAGTATTCCCTAGCTGTAGTCCCTCACCTCTCTGAGAAAGCGAGGGAGCCGCCTTCTCATCTCTCTTCTTTGTGGCTAAGTTTAGTCACTATAATTTCACAGCTTTCAATTTTAATGTTTTTTATTGTTATTCTTAACAGTCACAATGTTGTAATCTCTGAGCACACTGCTGTCAGGATCTGCTTTTATTTCACTTTGTATCATTTTATAGAGAGAATTACTTTTATTGTGGACACAATCTTTCACCAGCTGTATGTGAAGGGGAGCAATGTTTGCTTGGGAGGCAGCTTGGTTCTGTGGAGTATTATGGACTTTGGAGTAAGAGCTAGATCTGCCTCCACTTGCCATTAATTTGTGATGTATTCAGAGGCAGCATGGGAGTTAGGATACATTGGGGGGCAGAGCCAGGAGGGTGGAGTAAAGGCAGGAACTTGGGCAACGTCTCCCCAAACCACTCCAGTCCTTTACATAATGATTCTCAACATTTCAGAGCATGAGGACACCCCAAGACATGGAGTGGAACATTTTCCAGCTGAAGGCAAGTTAGAAGGTTAGCAGGAAAGGCTCCAGAGTGGGAGCCCAGCACACAGTTCTGGTGTGTGATGTACCAGAGCAGTCCTTCCCTACCCCTATCCCTGACCCAGCCCTGGTCCTTCCTAGCAAAGCAGCACCAGACCTAGGGACCTCTGAATTAGCATCAATACTAGAGACATCCAAGATGACTGGAAAACTCAGGAGAAAAGGTCTGAGTACCAGGATGGGAGCTTACCTCGTGTCTTGGTTCAGGCTGCACCAGTGCAGCCCTGGCCAGGCTTCAACATCAGCAAAGCAGGACCTCTTCAATGGTCACAGTTGCTGGTGGCTTCCAGACCTCTCAGCCCAGGGACACTTAAGAGACCTGGAAGGCAGGCAGGGAAGGTTTGTCAGGAGGCTGAGGGGGCCTTGGGCAGGGATGGCAGCTTCCCAAGGCTTTAGTTCACAGGGGGTCTCTCATTGATAGCACTGAGGAAGGACTCTATTGCTTTAGCCACAGTGGAGCAGGACGGTTCCAGTGCTTGTGGTCAGATCCCCAGAAGGAGCTCTGAAAACAGCTTGTGAAAGTGCACCCTCCACCCTGGAAACCGAGCCCACCTTTAACAAAGAGCTAAAAGCTGAGTAATAGGCTAGGAAAATGAGCAGCCGACAGAAAAGGATTCTGACCATAGAAAATTACTCTGGTGACAAGGAAGAGCAAAACCACCCTCTCAGAAGAAGATTACAAACTCAAATCTCCTATATCCAAAGCTTCCAAGAAAAATAAGAATTGGTTTCAGGCTGTGGAAGAGCTCACAAGGGATTTTGAAATCCAAATAAAAGAGATTGAGGAAAAATTAGGAAAACAATTGAGTGCTGCAAAAAGAAATACAAAAAGTTAACGAGGAGAAGAATGCCTTAAAAAGCAAAATTGGTCAAATGGGAACAAAGGTTCAAAAGCTCACTGAGGAAAATATTCCTTAAAAATTAGAATTGAGCAAATAGAAACTAATGAATCTATGAGAAATAAAGATACAATAAAACAAAAGCAAAAGAATGAAAAAAATAGGAAAAATGTGAAATACTTCATTGGAAAAACAACTGACCAGGAAAATAGATCCAAGAAATAAAATTAAAATAATTGGTTTACCTGAAAGTCACAATCAAAAAAAGAGCCTGGACATCATCTTTCAAGAAATTATCCAGGAAGGCAGTACTAATATTTTAGAACCAAAGGGTAAAATGGAAATTGAAAAGATCCATTGATCACCTTCTGAAGGAGATCCCAAAAGGGAATGAGCAGATATGGATTATAATCTCAGCTCTGCTGCTAATTATAAATGTCAGAAGGATCTCCTAAATGTGGGCTAAACCAGAATAAGATGGATTTGGGAAATGTTTACCAAACTAAATAAAAAAAATATACTACAACATAGATAATACTAGTTTGTAGTTTTCTAAGTCAACATGCCATCTGAAGGGACTTTTTTATATTTTTGTTTAACAGAGCTGATGTGTGCGATTTTGGATTAATTAGGCAACCATCTTAAACTCACTTTTCTCATCTGTGAAATGAGTTCCCTGAATTAGAGTCTCAAAGGTGCCTTTTAGAGGCAAGTAGGTGATATAGTGAATGGAATACCAGATTAAGAAGATCTGAGTTCAGAATTGGCTTTTCCTCTGTGACATTGGGTAAGTCAGTTTACCTCTCTATGCCTCAGTTTCTTCATCTGTAAAGTAGAGATGATAATAATAATACTTATTTCCCAGGGTTGTGAAGATTGATGAGATAATATCTAGAAAGCATTTGTAGATATTAAATCACTATGTAAATGCTAGCTATCATCAAAAGCAATTCTAAATTCCAATCTGAGCAACTTGGAACTGATTTACAAAGAAATATGAAGCAACAGCTTGGTTATGCTTAGGGATTTCTCAAATGATAACAAATATCTTACTTTAGCATTCATCATACTCGACCATACAGTCCACTCAGTTTTCATTATGGCTAATGAATTGGCTCAAGACAATGGAATCAAACAAGTGATTTCAGGGTCTTAGAAATAACCTGATGTACTATTAAGATTACTCTCTGATAACATTTCATCCATTTTTTCCAGGGCAGTAAAAGCATTCTATACAATTATACACTCCTGTTATATTTCTCATCATGGTTAATTGTACTGAGGAATATATTGGATTCTGTATCAGTGTTTGATGTTCACATCCTATAAATCTTGACTGTAATCAAATGGTGAGTGTATCATTCTACAAAATACAACAAACAGGGGATTATGGAGAAGGGCAGGACTAAGTTATGTTATCAAAGAAATATATGATTGAAGAAATAGATGGGCTGATCATGTGTGCAAGAGCTAGGGATAATTCACTTGGACACTGTGTGTTCCATTGCTACCTTAAAATGTTGAGGGAGTAAGGAAGGCCCTCATTACTTTGGAATGACTTCCTGTGACAAATTTAGGGGAGGTCGTGGACAAAGCTCACCTATGAAAAGGTAGACATGGATGAATTGTAATCTGCATCATTAATGGGAACATCCAGAAATTGCAGAGCCAAATTAGTACTTGGATGAACTTCCATGACTAGTGGGTAGGGAATTCATAAAGGAGACTGGTAGAATCAGGTCATCTAAAATGAGTTGAAGTTGAAATTAAAATCCTGTATATTTGAAAGGCTTCTTTGAGATCAGAATATAGATTCTGATTGATAGATGCATTTCCAGCAAGCTCAGCTTTAAGGGAATCATATTGAGTAATATGAAAGATTTCTTATGGAATATTAGTGGGAAAAACCCCATAGGTATTGATCTGCAGACTTAAAAGAGGTTTGGTGAACTGAGATGAGACTGGGTGTCATTTTCTGCTTGATTCTGTGTAGGGGATTCAAATAAGTTGGAAAAAAAGTAAATGATAATAACAAACACTGCTCTGAAAACACTCAGCACTGAACTCTTTTACTTCATAAAAATAGCTCCCATTCATGTAAAGCTTTGTGATTTGCATCGAACAATATATATTTTTCCTTTGAGCCTTATAAGTACTCCCTCAATGAGGAGGCTATAGACAGGAAAACTGAGTCTGAGAAATGGTTAGTTATATTCTCTGAGCTACATAGCTCCTAAGGCCAAGGCAAAGTTTAAAGCTCCTTAGGGTAACAGACCATCATCATCAATGACTTGTAGTGGTATGGAAGCACCCTTCATAGTAAAAAGCAAAGATAGATTCCAATCCAGGTCCTTGGGTTTCAAATCCACCAATCTTTCCACTGAGCCATATTGAATTGCGTCAAAGAGACTATAAAATGTAGAGACTTTCCTATTATAGTTACAACTTGTTTGCCAGAATGGTTGAACTAGTTGCTAGTCCCTGTAGCAGAGCATCCATGTGCCTTTTTCTTCCATCTGCCTTTCCAACACTTAACATTTTTGTCTTTTGTCATCTGACAATTTCAGGTTATGAAGCGAAACCTTCACGTTCCTTAAATTTGGATTCCTCTTATTATTAGTGATTTGTAGTTTCTTACAGCTAGCTCTGGATAGTTTCCTTGGAAAATTGTTTATTTATATTCTTGGACCACTTCTAGACTTATTTCATTTTCCCCTCTGCACTTGCACTATTCCTTCATACAATAAGCACCCACCAAATGATTGATCATTGATGGAATGACCACTTATTTATTAGAGTCTAAGTCTTGTGCTCTTTTAGATTTGAATCAGTTCCTTAAATCTCTTGGATGTTGTAGGCCTTTATTAGAAATATTTGCTGTGAAGACTCCTCCCTCCAATCAACTCCTTCTCTTCTTATCTTAGCTGCTTTTATTTAGCTCATACGAGAACTTTTAAATTTGTGTGCCTTTAATGATTTTCAAAATAAGAGATGAAACATTGAGAGGATGTTAACACATCAGGTATTGGAGTTCAGAAGGAACTTTTAGCCATCATCCTTTAATAGGTAGGTGTAGGGATGTAAGAAAAAAAATTGCACACATCGTCTTCCTCCAACCCAAAATACAGAGAGGTGTGATTTTCTATTAATTTCTCAATCCTAGTGTAATCAACAGACTTTTCAGGTACTTAATCAAGCCTTGCATGATAATTTAAACACCAGAATCCATTTTTATTATATAAATGGACTAAGTTTATTATGAGTAGTTCTCAGTTAGGGATTGCTTCCTTTGATGGGCTAGTGAGGAACAATATGGAATATGACAATTCTTAGTCTTAAAAGCAATTGTAAAGTATAATTCTTTTTTTTAATAAAGCTTTTTATTTGCAAAACATATGAGTGACATTTCAATATTGACCTTTGCAAAAAAAAACTATAATTCTTTTTTTTGATAAGGCCTTGTAGCTTGATTAGTGGTTTGGGCCCCCAAACTCCCAAACAAACTCAGAAAACAAAAAACAAAAATAAAAAAAACCCCAAACCTACCCAAATCCTTCAGGTCTTAGCAGAGAAGTCAAATGAAATAAAAGCTGAATCAGAAAATCTTTTCACATTCTGGGAAGACTTGCTTGCAGCAGATCCCAATGTCATAGCTGAAACAGAAGACATTTTATTTTTGTTGTTAATTAGCTTTCTTAGAAAGAAATGTCTCTTGGTGGTTTTTTCAGCACAGAAGGGGACTTCTTGAAAAAACAACAACAAACCAACCAAGGAAATGAGTGATCTCACAAAAATGCAAACTGTATGGTAGGTTTTTGGATGACTGCATTGTTTTTAGTCTGCCAGGGATAGTGGGTAAAAAAAAATCACAAAAACACAAACATGTGCTAAGCTGGAGTTCCAGCCTGGTCTCACACATCATATGGGATGCCTCAGGGAAGCAGGGACGTTTGCATTGGAGGCACCTGTTACTGCTATCTTCTATTTGCAGTGGGCTTAACTTTTATAGAGCTTCTAAATATATTATTATTGCTTGTGGATCTTCTTAACAACTCAGGGAAGATCATCATCACAGATGGAGCAAGTGGCCACCTAGATGAAGGTCCTAGCTTCCATTAGTGATAGAGCTGGGATTCAAACCCAGAGCTTCTGCTGCTACTTTGTTGTTCTGTAACAGCATGCTTTGGCACTTCTGTGGGTTAAGCCAGAACCTGGAAATGTAGCTTTTCTGACTTTCTTTTTGATATCCCTAATTTCTCTTGTGCCCTTTATAGCCTACTAAGCTCTCTGCCCCTCAACTTCCTTAACTGAAGGATATAGACAATTGTATCACAAAAAACCAATAAAAACCTCAGGAAGGACTTTACAGAAGGAATATTCTGTCCAGAGTTGTAATAATAATTTGTGAATGGAGCTGAAGTCTTGGAAATAGGAAGAAATTCAGAAAATGGCTTTATATTTCAAATTTATTTTGCATACTTGAAATAGGAAATGTGAACCAGAAAAAGGGTGGGCTTAGTTCCCCAGACCATATGCTGATACCTTGTATAAAGGATTCCAAAATTACCTTTTGAACTCTTCATCTTTCAGTTTTCATCTCTATTTTCATCTCTCATTTTATGCTCACATCAATCTGAGGAGATAGGTAGAAGAGATATTTCATCTCAGAGATATCCCTTTTTTCCTCAATAGTATTTTATTTTTTCAATTACTTGTAAAGATAGTTTTAACATTCATTTTTGTAAGAATTTGAGTTCCAAAATTCCCCTGTCCCTAAGACAGCAAGCAATCTGAAATAGGTTATAAAAGTACCATTAATTCAAATATATTTCCATATTAATCAAGTTGTGAAAAAAAATCAGAACAAAAGGGAAAAAAACCACAAGAAAGAAAAAGCAAAAAGAGATGAAAATAGTATGCTTCCATCCTCTATAATTCTCCCTCTGGATGTAGGTGACATTTTCCATCTGAAGTTTATTGAAATTGACTTGGATCACTGAATTGCTGAGAAGAGCCAAGTCCCTCACAGTTGAGCATCATATAATCTTGCTGTTATTGTGCACATTGTTCTCCTGTTCTGTTCACTTCACTCAGCATCAGTTCATGTAAGTCTTTCCAGGCTTTTTTGAAATCAGTCTGCTCATCATTTCTTATAGGGCAATAAAATTCTATTATATTCATATACAACTTATTCAGCTATTTCCCAGTTGATGGGGATTTATTCAATTTCCATTTCCTTGTGGCTGCAAACATTTTTGCACTTGGGGATCCTTTTCTTCTTTTATAATCTCTTTGGGAGACAGACCCAATAGTGTCACTGCTGGATCAAAGGGTATGTGAAGTTTTATAGCCCTTTGGGCATAGTTCCAAATTTTTCTCAGAGAGATTTTCTTGAATCTTGAATGTTCATAGGATCACTAATGTAGAGGTGGAAGGGACTTAAGGAGTCAGTCTAGTTCCAACCTCTTGGAGGACATTGAATGGAGGCTTTGAATGATGAATAAAATTTAAAGGAGAAGGGAAGATATTCTAGCTGGAAAGAACAACACATTGAAAGGCAGGGAGATGGGATCAAGCAATTGTGTATGAATCAAAAGTTTGCAGCTGAAGGATTTTAGAAGTCATTTTGTCTATTTCTCTATCTCCTCTTTCCTCTCACCCTCCTAGATCAATTCTTTTTACAATATCCATAACAAGTATCATCCAGTCCCTGCTCACATCTATACATTGATGGAAAACTCATTACCTTATGAAGTAGCCCTTTCCATTTTACTGACTGTTAGGAAGCCTTAGTTTTCATTTTTTTCCAGTTTCTATCCTAGTTCTTTCTTCTATAATTTAGCAGAATTTTTTTTATCATCATCATCATCATCATCATCATCTCTGAGAATTCATTTGCACTTGATGCTTTGCAAAGCACTTTTTTCACAAAAACTATGTGAGACTGGAAACATAAATATTATTATCACCATTTTATAGAAGACAAAACTGACTTTGAAAATCTAGTGAATTGTCCTTTGACAATCTGCTCTCAAGTGTCCAAACTAGGACGAAAACTCGGGTATTCTGACTCCCAATTTGAATGTCTTTCCAGGTGGCAGCCCTTTAGATAGAGGCAAGAGAGCTGCCCTATGACTGCTCTTCAGGCTATGTATCTCTGATTCCTTCATTGAACTTACCTTTAAGTAACATGATTTCAGCTTTTTCTTTCCTTACCACCCTCTACTACACTCCAATTTGTTAATTTGTTCCTTCTAACTTTTGTACCAAACATGACACATCCTATGTGGTTTGTTGATTTTTCCAGTTGGGACTATCAGCTCGCATATATTCTAGATCATGTATTCTGGGTCTATTAACACAATCTAAATATCAGTTATTGTAGCTAAACATGCAAAAGATGATATTAAACTAATTTGGGTTCCTGTGATTGCTTGAATGAGCCCTTTATTCAGCTGAGACAGAAGACTTTGAGGTGTTCTCTCTACAAATAACAAGTTTGGAACTGAATCTGGCACTCCATGTAGCATTTGGGTACTCCCATCCCTTTATCACCCTTGTGCTTCCCTGTTTGTTCCTTATATCCTTTCACAGGAGTGTCCAGCATGGCGTGCCCTCATCAGAGAAGGTGTTGTGCCCTATGAGCAAAGCAGAATTAAATTAGCCCAAAGGAACCAGTAGAGAAATATAAGTTAGAGAATATACCCCAAATGACCACAGAGACTAATTGTGTCTGACCTGATAATTCTGAGCTTGCTCTGATCTGACACAATGCAACTGGACTCTAAGATAGTGATGTCATTTTGGTCCTCTTCAAGAACAAAGGAAAACAACCAATTAATGTTCTTTGGATTAAATGTGAATGACAGGAGATTGGTCTTGTCTCTGTGCATCTTGAAAGGACTTTTTTGATGGGGAGAGAGGAAGAAGAGGAAAGAGTGATATGCTTCTGAGGAGTTTCCCCTGCTCATTCTGTACATTGTATGAATGGGCTGTAACATGACCTATCTTGGTTATCATCACTCTGGAAGTTGCCCCAAGCTTGGGTAATTAGCATATATCTGGGAGTGCCCTTGAGGTCTCCACATAACTACCAGCACGGCCAATTTAGCTCTTTGAGCCTCATTTTTCTCAATAGTTAAATGGAAAAAAAAAAAAAAAAACAACAACTCTGCACTGCTTATCTCACAAAATTGTCACGAGGAAAACATTTTATAAACTCTAGAATGCTATAAAATGTGAATTATATTATTATTAACAATCATATTATCATTGGATTCTCTTATTTTTCAGAGGGATTCAGAGAGAAACAATTCTGAGAGTAGATTTCTATCCTGCTATTATTCTGTTTACATTTAGAGCTTTAAGGACTATTGCCAATGGGGATGGAATAACTGCTTTCTGTAAGAGAGTGAAAGTATTAGTATAGGATATACTATATATAATTATATATATTATATAATATATATACATATTATAATTAATAATCTATATTAGTTTTCAAGATATAGAGACCTAACAGATATCACTGTCATATGGGGACAGATGAAGTACATACTATCCCCTTTCTGCTACCAGTGTTGTACCAAGGATACTCCCAGTGAGCCAACAAAGAACCAGCTTACATTGTTCTTTGTTGGCTCACTGGGAGTATATAGTATATACTGAAAACTTCCCTTTTGGCCTCTTGGATTATATTATGTATTATATATATATATATATAAAACATATTATGGATTACATATTATATAAATTATATTATGGATTATATATATGATATATAAAATACATTATATAATCTATAATCTGTATATATGTAATATATATGTCTATATTAATATGTACTAGTATTATATATGGCAGCCTCTATTAAAAGCATTGTTCTTAAGTTTTTAGAGATCTGTCTTTTATCCAGCTAGTTAGGGGCAACTCTTTGATATGGGATAATGCTCTGATTCTAGGTGGTTGGTAGTCCTCAAGGATGTTTTGCTGTAAGTGTTTGTATTCTGGGGGGGTTGCTTCCTCTTCCCATGAAAGACAGCAAATTGCTGCTGTGCAGGTAGTATCTCCCTTGTATTTGGAAGGTGCTAAATTTTGATAGCCTGCAGGAATGTGTCACACAGTTTCTCTAGTTTCCTTGTACAATCTACCTTTATTACTGAGTCTGGGCTCCTTAAGAATAACCCTTCGGTAATTTCTGATGACAGTGCCGTGATCCTGAATTGGCGTCGTAAACTCATCTGCTTCCACAAACAAATCTACATGAGTCAGCCATTTCATCAGCTCCATCCAGACTGGAATTTGAATTGGATTCGACAAGTCCAATGGTGTAGACTTGTTATCGGTCTTTTCTATTGATAATGAAGTGATGTTTACTTGTTTCAAAAATATCTCTGTAGCTCTTTGACCTGTTTATCATGTACTTTGAGACCATCTATCATCTTCCTCCTTTCTGGCAAGCAATTTTTTTTTTCATAACTGCCTTAAAATGATAAGAGCAGACTGTTGCTGTTATCATGGGGATTTTTGGTTAAGATATTTTCCAAATCTGTTATGATGCATTATGTTAAGTGTACATTAAAATGATACTCATGGGGATGTTAATTGTTTTAAATGTGTCCTTTCCAATTAGCTTTGATTTAAGGATGCCAGTAAGTCTCCTAATGTATTCAGCCACTGCCTTCTTTTTGATATCTTTCTACTCAATGTGTCTTTTCTAGCTACTTGTAAGTCTCACCTTCATCTATTGATTTGATATAACCTCCAGATTCAAGCTTGAAATGATTAGTTTTTACTTTATAGTGTTACGTACCTGATGCTTGTCGAGTTCTTTGGATATAAGAACAAAATCCTCTAATTTGTCTGTTTTCAAAAATTATACTTGAAAGCTTTTGGAATACAGTGTTTTATTTAATTTAATTTTTACATTTAATGAGCACTTGATATCTATAGGTCCCTGCTGAATGTTTGCAGGGTTGGGGAGTGAGAGGGAATGAGAGAAGAGAGAGGAGGCAATTGCTTTCATCGCTTCCAATACACTATGAGGGCTTCATTGTTTCAGACAGTGGGATTTCAAGGTTGCCTGAAGTTTCAGAGAAAGAAAAAAGTTGAGAGGCTAGTTTTGGTCATGGTGTTGGGAGAGGGTGGGGATTATTATTGAACTTGCCTGGTTTCACTTGAACAAATAAATCAGTGCCTGCCATTTATCCCCAATCAGCACTAATCCCAGCATTCTAACCTTAGGTCATACCAGACAAAGGATTCCCACACTGTTCCTTTCCACATTTATCAGTGTGTAATAGCATCCTTATCTTAGGCAATCTTAAGATTGCTCCCCAACATAAACCATTGGCAGGGCTGTTGAGGTCAGCTGTGCCTGCTAAGCCTTGGAGCTGACCCCAGGCACCCTATTTGAACTGCTTAAGGGTTCAATGGAATTGGTGCCGTTGGACAGAGCCACTGTTGTGTGCTGATAGGGGTTTGTATTCAGGGCCTGGAGAAACCGTATAGAAATATCAGGCGCCTATCTGAATTTTTCAAGTGGCAAATACAAGTGGAAGGGTCATTTTCCTATCATTAACCCTAATGGAGATTGTGTGCATATAATCTCTGTGGATATCTATACATCTGTGAGCACACACATTTGCACACACATATATACTGTCTGTTTTTGGAGTCATACTTTAGCATTTTATTTTTTTTTCTACAATGACATGTTAAGACAACATTTGAAAAAAGTTTTGGGTTCCACATTTTATCATTTTCTCTCTCCATTCCCTCCACCTTTCTCTGAGACAATAAGAAACCATTATAGGTTATATATGTATAATCATGTAAAAACACTTCAAATGATACTGTTTAAAAAACAAACAACCTCCATCCATGTCTTTGTGACTAGGAGAGAATGATTTATAGGACTGGGATGTAAGAAGAAAAAAGACCGTCATGGCTTAAATAATAAAATAACTGTGACCTCTCCCCAACCTCTTCATACCATCTGCCTCTCAAAAAGAAAATAGATTTTTACAGGGAAAATGTTTTGCTAAATCAACTTCTTGTTGATCCTTGCTGTAGGTGGGCTCCCCTAACAGGCTTTAATCACCTCCAGGGAGCTATTTGGCTTGATCAATCCTGACACTGACCAGAGAGGGGTTAAAACATAGAACCCATCTTTTTTGCCTCTTTCTTTAGTTAATAAGAACTGACAACCCCTACAATCAAATGAGACTGAAGTTAATAATATTCTTTGTGACAGAAGAAATTAAGGTCTGTGGATGAAGACATTATAATCCTGACAGACTTTTCAGGCTGTCCAAAAGCCCAAATTACTCTGTTTACAAAAATCACATATTGGTGGATCTTCGTTTTAATGCCCTGATTTGGGGTCATTTTGATGATCATTTTATTTATAACTT
>JAJPUD010003044.1:231406-274351 GCA_023553655.1 Myrmecobius fasciatus | reverse complement strand
GCATTAATTGCATTATAAGTAAGATCTTTTTTAGAGTAAAAAAATACAAACCTCTTTTATTTGTGTTCAAACTTTGATCTGGCTTAGCATCAAAGTGGTACCTTCATTTTTGGTTTTGCTGCTCCTGTTGAATGAAGAATATGCCACATTGCAGTCCTGATCTATAATTGCATGGTACTAGTAAAAAAGACAAAAGAGTAGAGTTGAAGAGCTAGAAAAGGCAACTGAAAAGCCATCTAGCTCCCAAGAATACAAACAAACAAACAAACAAATAAGAATGAAGGATGGGGAAAAAAGGAAGGAAGGAAACAAGAATATCTATCTCTATCTATCTATCTATCTATCTGTCTGTCTGTCTATCTATCTATCTATCTATCTATCTATCTATCTATAGCATACCTATTGCGTGCCAGTCACTGAGCTAGCACCTGTTGTATACCAAGCACTGAGCTAAGTGCTTTATATTATTTCATCCTTATACTTGCCGTAGGAGCTAGGTACAATGAATATCCCCATTTTACAGGCAAAGGAGCTTAGGCAGAAAACGTTAAGTGATTTTACCCAGAGTCAGACAGCTAGTGTATCACTTCCACCACCTAAATCTACTCTATTTTAAGTCACCATCCATGCTGGAGTGCTCATAGTCTACCTGCTGTAATTTACGTTACTTGTAAATGAGACTTATTTTTTCCAGCATCATTTCTCTTAAGGTCTTTTAATTTGAGTGTTTCTGTGAATTGTTGTCTTTTTCCAATTCACCAATTTTGTTTTTCAGTTCACCATTTTTATTTTCTAGTGAATTGGTGATTTTTTCCAATTCACCAATTTTGTTTTTCAGTGAACTGTTTTCTTTTTCCAATTCACCAGTCCTATTTTCCAGTTTTTGATATTTCTGTTGCCCTGATCTCAATTTATTTCCCCATTCTTCTTCTAGCTCTCTTTTGAGATTCTTAATGCAATCATTCAGGTAAGCCTTCTGAAAGGGAGATCAACTTAAGTCTGCCTTTGTGGCTTCATCTGGGATTGTTTTCATAATGTCAGGATCTGGGGACTGTTCTATTTTTTCTGCGTAAAAGCTTTCTATGGTGAGAGCTCTCTTCTGCTTCTTGCTCATGATTTAAAGTTGGGATATTGGTCAAAAGCAGAGAAAACTGCAGCAATTTGTATTTGCCCTGTGGCAGTTTGCCGAGTTGACTTCCTGTCTGAGGCTGGTCGGGCTAGATTCGCACTAGGACCACGTTTTCAGCTGCTCTCGATCCACCCTTTACCAAAGGCAGATCTGCCAAAGCACCTGCCCGCAAGCAGAGCAAAGTGGTCCAGGCGTCTCCCAGGGGCTTCCTGGGTGCCTCAAATCCGCCCCTCAATCGCAGCCCTGACTTCCGCCCCGGCTGGAGTCTGATCCCGAGCAGCGGCCGATTTCCCCTGAGGCTAACCTTCTCCGGAGTTCTTTCAAGGTAGATTTTTGATAAAAGTGCGTTGTAGTCCAAATGTTTGGCGGAGTCCTCACTCAAAAACCAGTTCGAAGGCTCACTTTGTCTGTGTTTGAGGGAAGGTCCCAGGAGTTCACAGAGAAAGCTGTCTGCTGTTCGCCATCTTGGCTCCGCCCCCGAGTGTTTCTGATATAAAGAAGCCAACTGTTTATAAAGTATTTACTGTAATTAGCTTTAAAATACCTTTCCTACCAAATAGAATGCATGCCTCTTTTCTCCATAAGATGCAGGAGTCAGACAACTACATAGATCTTTTGGCCAAAACAGAGTAATTTCAGCTTTTTTCTTTGTTAATTGTTCCTTTCCCCATAACAATTTCTAATAATAGTAACTGTTTGATTTGATTTGTGTTTTAATATTCGTTTACTTCTATATATTTGTTGCTTTGGGGAGCAGATTAGCCTTACAAACTGACTCCGATGTTGTTTTAAAAATTACCCTGACCTATTTTCTTAAATAGCACCTACTCTCACATGGAAGAGAAGAGTTCACAGAAAGACATCATATATTGAGATGAAATGTAATAGGAAGAAATATAGAGACCTCCTTTGGGTTGAAAAAAAGACACCATTTAAGTTTAAAAGGGAGGATACTGGCTAGACATAGTAAATTTTTTGGGGGAAGGATTTCAGTGAATTGTAAACTTAACATGAGTCACAGTATGATTAGCATGGCAGACAAAAAAAGTGTTATCTTACTGCCATTGAGAGAGGCATCATGGACATATTAGTTCTTTAGTGTATTCTGCTTTGAGCAAACCTTTTGGTTGCTGTGTGTTTTGAAAGCTAGTGGCAGATTAGACTGGGGGAGGGAAAGGGAATATATATTTACTTCTCCTATGTGCTAGGCACTGTGCTAAACACTACACATATTGTCATTTGGTCCTCTTAACAGCCCTGTGAGGTGGATGCTGTTATGCTCTCCATTTTTGTCATCCTCCTCTTCTTCCTCTTTCTTCTTCTCTTTCTCCATCTCTTTTCTCTGTCTTTGTCTTTCTCCATATAGCAGGAGGTTGTATTAGACAAAACAAAATGAAAAATTTGTAGTAGAGTTAAGCAAGGAAATTACATTATGCCAAAAGGAACATACATGACAAATAGCAGTATTAAAAAAGCTTCAAATGCAATACCATCTAAATTCATTGAAGAAAAATGAATAATTATAAGAAAGCACAAACAATAAAAATCAAAGTCGAAGAATTAATGTCCCTCTCTTAATTTTTCTATATTGGAAATATAGAATTGAACTAAATGGTAGAAAAAGTACAACTGAATTATTTATGGCATTTTTTACATATGCTTGCTAAAAATATATGTATTTCTAAGTGCCACATGGAACTTTTGCAGAAATCGACCGTGTGGTAGGCTACAGAGATATTGCAAAAAAAAAAAAAAAAACAAATGTATAAAGGCACAAACACATCCTTTATAGATCATAACACAATACTAATATGTTTGTGAGGAGAGAGACAGGCTCTGCATCACTATTTACTTTAACTCATGCTCTAATGGTGGTTTTGATTATCATTATCACCTTATTCTTGACAAGCTTTGTATTTGCAGTGTCTCTTTAAAACATGTCTAGACCTTGATTTGGTATTACAGATATGACATCTGTAAACTCTTTGGGAATAGGTATTTTTTTCAGTTTTTGTACTTGTATTCCCACTGCCTGGCATGGTGCCCCACTTTTTTTCACTTGGCTTTCCTGGCTTCCTTTCTTAATTCATATTCCACTCTCTGTAGGTGGCATTTTTTGGTGTTCCTGAGCATTTTATAATTGATCCTGGAGACCATGGACAATTTCTGGAGTTCACTGATTAAGGAGGGTAGAGAGGTTGTGACATGGATCTATACATACTTTATCTCTTTTATTGTTTATAAAACTCAATGAGGTTGGTATAATCAATATATTCTCATCTCCATTTTACATATAAAGAAATATTCTCAGAGATGATAGTTGACTAAATTCTATAATAATATGATTCCTCTTAGTTACACAGTTCCGTTAAAGTGAGAGCTCTTTGAGTTCAGGGACTGGCTTTTGCCCTGGCACTTTGCATAGTGGTGGGCACATAATATGCACTTACAAATTCTAATTGACCAATTGAATTGAAGTCTAGCCACAGTATCTTAGGAGGGTTTTCAAAAGGCATTTATTGGAAACTGTCTAATTTCTGTAAGAGGCCCAATATTTGTTTATATAGATTTTTTTTTATAAAAACTATTTCTAATTTTTTTGATTAATAAGCACTTATTTTCCCTCTTTCCCCATATTCCCTAATTTAAAAGAAAAATGAAACCCATATAGAATTGAATTTTTTCTCAAAAGATCCTCCCCCAAGGCATCCTGTTCTACTTTCAGATAATTCTTATAGTTATTACTATTTTTTTAAATTTCAACAAGCTTGGTGTTGCTCTCTTTGCAATTTCCTTGTATTTTTACTGTTGTTGCCACTGGGATCAGAGTAAATTCAGTTTTTTATTTCACATGAAAGCCCTGTAAATATATGAAGGCTGTAATCATATCAAGAAGAAAATTTCCCTCCCTCTACCCCTGAAGAATAAATCAGAAACCATGGATGGTTCAGTCATTGATGGACGATATGAAGTTACTATTCTCTTTCTCACTGTGAGAAATTCTATCTTCCTCCTCATGTTCTCTATCAGCCAGCACTTATCAGGCATCTTGTATGTACCAGGTTCTGTGCTGATTGTTGAGGATACACAAATAAAAGCAGAACACAATTCCTGATCTCAAGGAGTTTATACTCTAATGTGGAAGACAACATGCAAACAATTATGCCCAAATAAGGTAGATAGAGGAGAAATTGGAGGTTAGTTTCAAAAGAATATATGAGGATGAGAGCAAACTTCTTGCAGAAGGTGACTTGTAATGAGGATCAAATGAGAGACCAGAGGTAGAAACTGTTAAGTAGATGTCTCATGCTTCCCAGCCTCTTTATCTTTGTCCTAACCATTCTTTCTCTCTGGAGTGTACCTTCTACCCTCGCGAAAATCACCGTTATTCCCCTCTCTTTCTTCACCAGTTGAAACCTCATGAGAGCTCTCTACTCAGAACTGTTCTTTTTTTGGACTGATCATTGTATTTTGTCTATACCTCACTTATCCTTTTGTGTATTGTTTCTTATCTCCCCTTGCTTAGAAGTCCTTTAAGGGAAAAGATCATATACTTATAGATTTAGCATAGTGCTTAGTGTTCAATGAGTGCTTAGTAAATGCTTGTAATATTAATTGCTGTACCGTGTTTCACTTCTTAGTCACATTTCCCCTGCACCCCAAAGTAGAGTGTGCGTGTGTGTGTGTGTGTGTGTGTGTGTGTGTGTGTGTGTGTGTAACAGAGGCAAACAGACAGACACACACAGAGGGAGAGAGGAAGGGAGGGAGGGAGAAAGAAAGAAGGAAGGAAGGAGGAGAGCTAGAGACAGGCAGATAGATAACACAGACAGATACAGAGAGAGAGACAGAGACAGAGATAGAGACAGACAGAGAGAGACACACACATATAGAGGGAGAGAGGAAGGGAGTGAGGGAGGGAGAAAGAAAGAAGGAATGGAGGAGAGACAGAGATAGGCAGACAAAGAGATATACACACAGAGAGACAGAGAGAAATAGAGATAGTGAGAGCTAGAGGGAGACAGACAAGCAGATAGTTATTGATGCTAAAATGTAAAAAATGGGTACATATTGCAGAGAGAACTAAATTTTGTGAAATAATCAGAATATTAATAAGCCAGCTGCAGAGAGAAAAACTATTTCTTAATATCATATCCTCTTTTGTATTTTGCTTTCTTGAGCATGTATATACACAAAAAGCTTCATTTCATTTACTATTTTCCAACTGTAGGTACTGTTCAAAAATATACTTGACTTTTTCCTTATGTGATGCTAAATGTCTTAAGGGAAAATAATTTCCCCAGTGTGTAATTGCCATATATAACAATAAAGTTGCATTATTGAACATTGAAAGAATGAGGTGGCGGGCAGCTAGGTGGCACAGTGGATAGAGCACCAGCCCTGAAGTCAGGAAGTCCTGAGTTCAAATCTGGCCTCAGACACTTAATGCGTCCTAGCTGTGTGACCTTGGGCAAGTCACTTAAACCCAATTGCCTCAGCAAAAAGGCAAAAAAAAAAGAAAGAATGAGGTGGCATATGAAAAATTCTGGTTTTTAATGCTTAAAATATGTCCAGTAATGATTTTATCAGATAAGTGATTTCAAACACATGTAATTTTAGTATATGCTTCACAAGTGAATAAAAATTATACTTTAATTGAATGGATAAATGGTTTGTTTTACTTTCTATTACACAATTTGTATCTTTTAAAAGCTAATTAATTTTAAGCTATATAAAATAAATGAAGCTCATCAGAAGGATACTGGGATTCACCAGAAGACAGGCATTGCTTAATTACAGTGATCCTCTGTTCCGTGTCATCACCTTATCTAGTTGTAAGAAATGAGATTTTTGATAGAATGGGGTTATCCCATCTGGGACTGTACTACTGATATTTATAAAAGTCATGGTTAGACTCTGTTCTAGGACAGTACTGATGGAGCTATGGTACCATTGTGTTTTTTTCAGCAGATTTCTGTATTTCTCTCTCCTGTCCCCATCCAAGGTAGAGAGTGATGAATTAGGAGAAAACATTCGTTATGTAATTTGAATGTCTTAAGTGTGAGGATAGATTTTCTTTTTTTTTTATTAATACTTTTTATTTGCAAAACATATGTATGGGTAATTCCTAAACATTAACCCTTACAAAGCTTTCTGTTACAAATTTTTCCCCCTACTCCCCACCCCTCCCCTAGATGGCAAAATATCCACTACATGATAATTATGTTAGAATACTTAAGAAATCGAATATATGTATAGCTATTGCAAGGGATAGATTTTCTTAAGAGAATCTTTTACCTATGAAAATGTATCACTGGGAGAGAAATTCTTTTGTGAAAATACACCTTATTCTAGTTCTTTCACCTGAATGATGGGAATATAAATACAAAAGTCTTTTCACAAATGGTATAGTCTATATAAAAATGATTGTACTTTTTGCATGTGGCTCTTGAATGTGCCTTTTATATAGCCTTATATATATTATTTATATAAGGCCTTTTTAAAAATATAGCCTTAAATTGTCACTTATTTGTATATTTCATTTGTGTGTATGTGTATATATACATCATGTTTATATAAATATAATCTAAAATGTATATTTTATACATTTGTATGTATATACATGTGTAAAATGTATATACAAATATATATTATATATGGTATTTTCATATGTATATAAATGCCATTCATTTGCATATTTTAAATCAGATTCATTAATTTACAGACTAACAATTTTCAGGAAGCATGTACTGTTTTTAAGGTCAAAAGATCCATATAATTTACTTTTTGATTGTTTTTAGTTTTATTGAGTCCTTTTGGTTTTTCATCTCAGTAATCTTCAACAAACCTTTCCTTATAATGAAGTTTACAAAAAAAAATTATCAAAGCTATATGGATGATGTATCTAATAACATTTGCAACATTTCAAACTCCTAGTGCTTTGTTTACCCTGTCTTCAGTGAAAAGAGAATATGTTTTCCTCTGTCTTCTTTAGGGCTATGTTTGTTCATTATAATTAAATATTGTTTAGTTTTATGTCCTTTCAATTTACATTATGATAGTAATTGAGAATATTGTCTTCCTATTTATATTTATTTTAGTGGACTTAAGTTTTATGTCTTCTTATTTCTTTGAATTCCTCAGATTTGTTGTTCTGATTTTGTTTACCATTCTTGTATAAAGTGCTGCTGTGAATATCTTGGTGCATATGAGACTTTTTGTTCTGTCTTTGAGTTCCTTGAGGTCAGCAATAGAATATCTGTCTCAAAAGGTATAGACATTTTAGTTAACTTTCTCCCTATAATTTCCAAGAGGCTTTTTAAATTGTTTGAATCAACTCAAAGCTTTGTCATCAGTTTATCAGTGTGCCTGTGTTCCTGTAATCTCACCAATATTGAGTCTAATTGTCATTTGTCATTTTTGCTTATTTGCTGCATATGAGTTGAAATGAGTTTATTTATTTATACAGTTTTGGTGCTTGTACAACCACTGTTAGCAGAAATCTCAACACTTCGTATTTTTGAGTGTTTTGTTTAGTATTTACTTAGCAGCTATAGTTTGTTATTCTTTAATTTATAATTTTGTTAGGATTAAAGTAACTGAAGAAAACGATGTGGTTTTCTGAGTTATCTTACTTATTATGGAATTGGAGTGGGAGTGCAGTGTTCAAAAGGAAGCTATTTTTTAACAGTTCATTGAAAGGCTTAACATTTCTGTAGCACATTTAAGCAGGGTTCTTATAATTTACTTATTAGAACTCATTAAATCGGGTTGAAATAGGTGGGTGGCAGTGATTTTTTGGCAAATTCATAGATGTTGAGAGTAGGGACAAGAAGAGTTCAATAAATTCCACCAGGATTGCTCACAGCTCTTTGTATAAGTATGGAGTGGAAACTTGGCTCTTAGATCTCAATTTTGATTTCAGGGCTACTCATTAAGGTCATCATCAAACATTTAAGAAGTGTGATTTGTGAATTAAGAATAATGTTTCCTAGGACTTTTTATTTTTCTCTGAACTGCTTCTTTTCTTTGTATTGTGTATGGGAATATCTGTGGTTTGTTAATATAAGCAGGGTTATTTGACATAAGTATTTTTTCAACCCTGAGTAAAATCTAGTCTTTATTTTCTAAGCAAGAAGCCTGCTTATTTTGGACTTAAAGTTATATAAATACAACAGCACTTTAAAAAAAAGTGTAATCCATGAAATAGATTTCTTTGTGTAATTACCTTTTATAGCCTTTTAAAAATTGAATTTCAATCTACTTTTGTTTGTATGTCACAATGGGTAGGGGAAAAAAAGCATTGCTGTTAAAGACTGAAGATCTGGGTTCAAATATAACTTGAATGCTTTCTAGCTGTTTTGCTTCTTGGGGCCCCAGCTTCCATATCTATAAAACAGGAATAGTAATATTCATACAGCTTAACATAGGATTGCAAATTGTAAAGAAAGTGATTTATGTATTTTAAAGTGCTACACATAAAAAATTTCTCTTATCCTAACCTTTTGTTCTTTCTCTTTTTAAAAAATTGTTTCTTCTTTTTCTCATTCTCTCATCCTTTTAAAAAATCTCTTTAAGATGTCCATAAAATAGACCTGAATTTAGTTTATAATTATTTATTTTACTTACTTTCTCCTATATCTTTTTTTTTATTTTAAATTTTTATTTTATTTGCATAACATATGTGTGGGTAATTCTTCAACAATAACCCTTACATAGCTTTCCGTTACAAATTTTTCCCCCCAACTCCCCACCCCTCCCCTAGATGGCAGGATATCCACTACATGTTAATTATGTTAAAATATTGGCAAATCGAATATATGTATACATATTTCCAAACTTATCATTGGTGTGCAAGAAAAATCTTATCTACACAAACGATATATCAGATAAAGGAAACACAATGTAAGCAAACATCAATCAAGGAGTATGAGAATGTTATGTTGTGGTCCACATTTCGCATCCCTCCCTCTGGGTGTATATGGCTTTCTTCAGTGAACAATTGGAGGTGGTTTGAAACATTTCATTGTTGAAGAGAGCCATGTCCATCAGAATTGATCGTCATATAGTACTGTTGTTGCCGTGTATAATGATCTCCTGGTTCTGCTCATTTCACTCAGCATCAGTTCATGTAAGTCTCTCCAGGCCTCTCTGAAATCATCTTGCTGGTCATTTCTTACAGAACAATAATATTCCATAACATTCATATACCATAATTTATTCAGCCATTCTCCAATTGAAGGGCATCTATTCAATTTCCAGTTTCTAGCCACTACAAAAAGGGCTGCCACAAACATTCTTGTACATGTGGGGCCTTTTCCTTCCTTTATGATTTCTTTGGGATATAAGCCCAATAGAAATGCTGCTGGGTCAAAGGGTATGCACAGTTTGATAACTTTTTGAGCATAGCTCCAAATTGTTCTCCAGAATGGCTGTATCCGTTCACAGCTCCACCAACAATGCATCAGTGTCCCAGCCCTCCCACAACCCCTCCAACATTCATCATTAACTTTTCCTGTCATTTTAGCCAATCTGACAGGTGTGAAGTGGTATCTCAGGGTTGTCTTGATTTGCATTTCTCTGATCAATAGTGATTTGGAGCACCTTTTCATATGACTATAAATAGTTTTAATTTCATCCTCTGAAAATTGTCTGTTCATATCCTTTGACCATTTATTGATTGGAGAATGGCTTGAATTTTTATAAATATGAGACAATTCTCTATATACTTTCTCCTATATCTTATTAATTTTTTAAGTATTAAAGAATGAAACATTTTTATGCCTCTCAAATCACAAAACTAAAAATTCCAATATTACCCAGTTAATTTTATTTTAATTTCATTTTAGTGGCCTTCAGTTAATTGACTTCACTTAGTTACAGGTCAGTTAGTTGACTCTTGGTTTCCTTTCCCCTTCCCCTTCCCCTTCCCCTTCCCCTTCCCCTTCCCCGGCCCTGTCCCCGCCCCTTCCCCTTCCCCCTTTCCCTTTCCCCCTTTCCCTTTCCCTTCTCCCTTTTCCTTTCCCCTCTCCTTTCCCCTCTCCCTTCCCCTCTCTTCTCCCTTCCCTTCTCCTCTCCTCCTAATTTGCTTAATATCAGCAAATTTCCAGTTCTAGCATGTGATTTTGTCTTCCAAAATCTAGCACTTACCAGTTCTTATCTGCCTTCTTTTTCAACAAGTGGGCCCCAATTGAATTTGGGTCTATTTGGACTTGGGAATTTTTTCATCCCTTTGTAAAATGCTTTTACTTCTTTATGAAGGATATTTGAATAAAGACCAGACAATGCTTTTTATTGCTTTTATGCATGGAAGGAAAACTTCAAAATCTTCATTTGAAGTTTGAGTTATTATTCATACTAAACTAAATGCTGGACTAAATATTTGTTTCATTTAATCCATTTTAGTAGATTAATATTATAACACCTTAATCACTGAATATATATTCTGAACAAACTTAATTTCTTGTCTTTTTTTGGTTGAATTTTTTATTTTCTATTTTAAAAAAAGAATTGCTATTCTTTTAGAATACTTCAAATTAGCATATAACATGTAGTGATTTTTTTGATCCAAATAATATTTTGTTATGTGAGGTTAATAATTACAAATTATTTTAAATTATATTTCCATTTTCTCTAATTTTCAATCTCATCTCACATGTTGGTTCCTTTATTAGGATCTGTAAATATCTCCCCATCCTTAAAAAAACAAACAACAAAATCCTCCCTTGAACTGATATTATCTGATATTTCTCCTCAAATAAACTGTGAGAAGATTAAATGATTAGCTGAAGGTTACACATATTAAGTAGCTGAGACAGGATTTGAACTCTTGATTTTATTCAAGGGAACTGTTCTAGTAGAAAGTGCATTGGATTTTGAATCCGATGGATTCCAGTCTACCTCTCCAGCCCCCACATATAATATAATCTACTGTGACAGTTGTGTCACACCCTCTGTAGGCCATAATGCCTCACCTGTAGAAAACTACAGATGGACTAAGTGGTCTCTACAGTGTCTTCTGACTCTAAATCTGTGAGTCAGTGATTTCAAATATGTGTTTTCTCTTCTCTAATTGTTTGTTTATCTTAGAAACATTTTTGGGAAGCTGATAAACTGATAGAGGCTAGTGGTGATATTTTTATCCTTATGTTACATAGTATTTTTTCATTTCTTTCTAATGCACTTAATTAAAATATGACATATCAAAAGAGATCCACATTTATGGCTTATCCTTCCCTCCCCATCTATCCTGTAAGCCTCATGAGGTTATGAACTAAGTCTTTCTGTCTCTCCTCCAGCACCTCTCACTTTGTGGAATGAAAAATGGATGCGGGTAAAAGTAGAATCACTTCAGGGGTTTGAGACTTGGTTCAGGCAATAGAATTACCAAAACCAGGTTGGGGATAACCAATAGACGCCACTCCCTTAGGCGCATTCGGGTGATGTCTGCCCAAGCACATGAACACTTCTCCCAGCAGAATGGGTGGATGCGAACAGTGTGTTCCAGTGGCCATGCAGGCAGAGGCTGCAGAGCACTTAGCGCTTGGTCAGACACTGAAGAGGTCAGAGTCATCCACGCACCCCAGCCATTGCCACTTGTCTTGACTCCTGACACTAAACTTCCTTGGCTCCGGAGGACAGGGAGAGGCTGGTGACTTGGTGCAATTCCGTCTCATTTCAATCTCAGTCATGCAGCAAGTCAAGATGTCACCTGTGATGTCATTGGTCCTTTTCAGAAGTGAAGGATGGACAGCAGCCCCATTATAGGTGGGGACAGTTAGGTTGCTCAGGGGATGCAGTGCCAGGCCTGAAGTCAGATTCATCTTCCTGAGATCAAATCAGGCCTCAAATGCTTACTAGCTGTGAGATCCCGGGTAAGTCATTTAACCCTGTTTGCCTCAGTTCTATAAACTGAAGGAGAAAAAGAAATGGCAAACCACCCCATTATTTTTGCCAAGAAAACCCCAAATGGGGTCTCAAAGAATTAGATGTGATCGAAAGATGATTGAGCAACAACATAGTAATTGAGGCCCAGAGAATTTAAATAATTTGCTCAAGATTGCACAAGAGGCGGTCCTGGGAAGTGAGCTCAGTTTCTTGGCTTCCAAATCCAGAGCTCTTTCCATTATATTTCTTCCTGTTCTTCCTCTCCCCAAATCCTCATTCACAGCATTTTTGACTCACACAATGCTGTACTGATAAGGATCTCTGCAAGGTGAGGGAATAATTGAGCTCTTTCACTTAGTTTCTAATATTCTTCATCTTTATGAATGAATGAAGTACTTCACTGGCATAGAAGAGAAATAGTTGATGATTTATTTAGTGATTAAAATTAAAACAAACAAACAAAAAAACCACAACAATGTTCCCTGGATACCTTTTATCTTCTGTTGCTGTGATGTGACTTGGCTGTTCTCCCTGGAACTGGAGACTTTGGCATATCAAAACATGAGTTTTTGCTCCCTTCTTCTTGAAAAAACCCTTTTTGGTTTGTATAGGAAATAAATCAAGCTTGTTGATTGTGGTGGAAAGGCAGTGCTAAACTAATGCTGTAAAAAGAATCATGTTTCATCCTGGTGGCATGGGGTAGTTTTGCATTAAATGTTCTGGGACTAATTAATCAGGAAAGAACTCTAATTAAAAAGGAAACTGCTTACCAGCTGCCTTCTCAGGCTGTTTTAGAGTGAAACTGTAGAGCTGGCTACTTATACAACTTTGTGGCTACATTCCGCTTTCTCATGTGCTCAGTGAATTAGGGTGAATTAAGGATTTCAAGGAGATCCTACTTTGTAATGACCTACCTAAGAACCTTTAGGATTACAGTCTTGGATGTTTAAAAGTCTGCTCTTTAATTATAAATACTTATAAATTTTGGCATGAATATTTAGAATGATTAAGTTTAATTGTAAAAAATAATAGATTTTTTATCTTTTATTTTCAATAAAACATAGCACACTGCCAAATATAGTATATTAAAAAGCTTATAAGAGCCCATGATTTTGTTCGTTTGAGAACTTTTTTCCATATAGGTTAATACATAAGTCATTGGTATTCTTATAGAGTTATCTGATAGGAGAGGATAAGTGTGTCTTTCTTGTCGTTTTAGAAATAGTAGATGTCAAAGATGGAATGGGCCTACGTCTTCTGCGTTTCAAGCGTAGCACTCTGTTCTCTGGGTTGTAAGGCTTCTTTGTAACTTAAAATAATGATTCTTCATTTTGTACTTTTATCCTGTGACTTTCCAAAAATTAGAATTTATATTGCCATAAAATAAGGCAATTAAAAGTAAAAACAAATAAAAATCCAATTAAGTCAAATTTAAGTAATATTACTATATTTATGACAAGGGAATTTTGGTCATTTTAAAGTAGAGTGATTCTTATGGTACTTTGAAATGATCCTAACAAACAGTAAATCATCAGAATCTTTCCGGGATAAAGACTAACTAATGCTCCTAAATAGGACACTGCTGTTAGCCTGTTCATTTATTTCAAGTATATTTATTTTTTTGTCATTAAATTTAATCTTAATTTAGGTTGAATTCAAGTCTCCTTAAGTTTATTATTTTTATAACTGCTTATTAGTGACAATGTATATGAATTTCTCAAGTATGTATCTGGCTTACATTTGCTTTTATGATCTCAAAGTGATCAATACTATTTGGTACATAGTAGGTGCTTATTCGGTGCTTTTTCATGTATTCAGTTGTTGCTCAGAGTATTTATGATTTTTTTTTAGTGTGTATTCCTGTTAAACACAGTTCCACATATGTCATGTTGCGCAAGAAAAATCAGACCAAAAGGGAAAAAAACCACGAGAAAGAAAAAAAAAACACAAAAAGGTGAAAATACTATGCTTCAGTCCACATTCAGTTTCCATAGTTCTCTCTCTGGATGTAGATGGCATTTTCCATCCCAAATCCATTGGAATTGCCTTGAATCATTCTGCATTTTTCAGAGTCCATCACAGGTGATCATTGCATAATGTTGTTACTGTGTACAATGTTTTCTTGGTTCTTCTCACTTCACACAGCATGTCAGTCTTTCTGGGCATTTCTGAAATCAACCTGCTTGTCATATCTTATAGGATAATAATATTCCATTACATTCATATACTATAACTTATTTAGCCATTCCCCAGATAATTAGCATCCACTCAATTTCCAATTCTTTGCCACTATAAAAAAGGCTGCTAGAAACATTTTGTACAAACAATCCTTTCCCCTCTTTTATGATCTCTTTGGGATACAGACCCAGTAGAGATACTGTTGGATCAAAGGGTATGCATAGTTTTATAGCCCTTTGGGACATAATTACAAATTGGTCCTTTTCCCTTTTATGGATGTCTGTGGGATATAGACTTACCAGTAATATCGTTGGATCAAACAGTATGTATAATTTTATGCCTTTTTGGGCATAGTTTTAAATTGCTCTCCAGAATGGTTGCATCATTTCATAACTCCACCAACAATGCATTATTACTGTCCCCGTTTTCCCATATCCCCTCCAACATTTATCATTATCTTTTCCTATCATGTTAGCCAATCAGAATAATTATAATTAAAATATATGATCTCAAGGTAGGAAATTACTAGCATAGATTATAAAAATAGGAATAAAATGCTCACAATACTATGTAAGATATTTAATTCTTATTTAGAAATCATTGCAAAATTTTTTAACTAGAAGACTTTAGTTTGTTATTCTGTAAACTTGTGAAACATGTTTGCCACAATTTGGAGAGAGACTTACAGATGCTGTGATGTATTTGGTTAATATAAACATGGTCTGATACAAATACTGAGTAATTGAACTTTACCAGAAAGAACATAACTCTTCCAGCTTTGTGGTGTACACATAGACATAGACATGCGCACACGCGCATACACACATACACAAACACACTCATATGTCTCTGTTTCTGTCTTTCTTTATATTAAAAACAAGTTTAAAAAGTTTTAAAGTGGTCATTAGCCTTTCCTTTGCTTAGTAACCTTATAGGTCATGTCATTGAGGGCAGTCAGTCAGTTCATGAACCCTCTGATTTAATCAAGACTTTTATTTTCTTTTAGGGTTATTATTCCAGTTATCCTATAGAAAACTGGGTTTGTGTTAATTCACATGGATGGAGTGCATGAATTTATGTTGCCTGCTTTGCCAGAATATCATTATATGTTCATTTATTTGAGTTCATTGGACTTAAGGTTTGATTTAGAAATTTTATGTAAATTAACATTTTTAAAAAAAAACATTTTTATTCTGAATTTAACAAGCATCAAGTAGAATGGATGTGCATATGTACTTAGAAGAGAAAAATAGAAGATTGCACATGAAACTGCAGGTCTCTGTTATATATAGCATACTTTTTAATTGATCTTCATAATGCCATTATTGTCAATTGATACATTATTACAACAGCAATGTTAAGAAATTTACTTATGGTTAAATGGGTCATCAGATGTAGATCTGTTTATAGATCCTAAAATTACTATTAACATCTGCTATTCTGACATCTTTTATCTTTTTCATTGACTATTGCCAAGTGCTTAAGAATAGAGAGTACTCTCTTTTATGATAGCATGACTGGTATCTTAGAGTTCTCATCAATTAAATAGTATATTACTTCCAGGCACTAAATGTCAAATTTATATTACTTCATTTTCGGGGGATTGGGAAGATCCTTTCTGAGTAATGAAATCCTTTCTAAGGGTTTCTATACATAGGTAGGAATTTTGCTACTTATTTCAAGTTTAGTTGCTTAAAAATGGACATGTAACAGTGGGATATTACTGTCTCTAATCCTGTTGAGTTATCAGATTTCTTATACTTAAGCAATGCAATTATCTAGATTCAAGAAAAGTGTAGTACATCTTAGTTTTGTTTTAAAACAATGTGATTTTTTGTTTTTCCATAGCAGGGGAAGCATTTGGGGTCCTTATTTATGTAGCACCATTGCATTACAATATAAGAAACTATCACAGGATTTTTTGTTAAATTCATTCTTTATTTGGACCAAGCTGGAGAGAGAGTGTGACATAATGGATTGGGGGCTAGACTAAAACTCAGGAAATATCTCATTTCATATCCTTTTTCTAATAGTAGCTCTGTGATAACTGTGATATTTGGAATAATTGTTTGATAGATCTCCAATATGCAGTCACTTAGGCTTAAGTAGTACTAATAGCCTTAATCACCTAAGCAATGGCAGACAGCCTATATTCCTCATTCATTCTGACCCTATGTCAAACAAATAAAATAACTACCCTTGATTGGGTGGTACTCCCAATGTGTAATGACTGTGGGTCCCGAATTACTCACTTGAATCCTCATCCAATTTTTGGTCTATATTAAGAAATTCCCCTGCTAGAATCTGGTATCAATAAATAGTCCAAGAAAATTTCCCCACCATATTTGCGTCTGGTTAGGAATGTACCTGTTTTCTGCTCAATTCATCATCAAAGTATGAAAGTTGTCAATCCAGAGCTCCCTCTAAGCATGTACCCTCACCACAATTCAAGGTAGTTTATCGTCTACTATGTGGAAGAGCTGATTTATTGAATTAAAATAGGCAGTCATTTTCAATTTATCTGTGCTTAGATTGTAAAGAAAAAGTAAATTCAGAAAACTGCTGAGTGGCAGAAAGAAAAAAAGTTTAGGTTTAAAAAAAATATCCCGAATCTCCTTTTTCTGTCGCGTGTGTATTTAATCAATAGAAATTCACTTTAATAGTAGTCTAAGCCATGGATATTCTTGTAAATGTGCTTCAAGAAATAGAACAAATAAATTCCCAAACCACATTTAATGATTGGCATATTAGTGCCATAGCTTGTCTCCATTACTATAGACAATTGTAATTGACAGTATATCCAATTTGTTCTTGTAAAAAAAAAATCACCAGATGAGATGCTACCTTAAAAACTTGAATATTTACAAATTCCTTTTTTTATTTTTTAATTTTTTTATTAATACTTTTTATTTGCAAAACATATATATGGGAAATTCCTAAACATTAACCCTTACAAAGCTTTCTGTTACAAATTTTTCCCCTCTACTGCCCACCCCTCCCCTAGATAGCAGGATATCCACTACATGATAATTATGTTAGAATACTTAAATTGAATATATGTATAGTTATTGCCACACATCATTGTTTTGTTCAGGAGAAATCATATCTATAAGAGAGAATAATCCAATAAGGAAATACAGTGCAAGCAAACATCAATAGAGAACATGAAAATGTTATGTTGTGATCCACATTTCACATCCCTCTCTCTGGGTGTATATGGCCTTCTTCACTGAACAATTGTAATTGGTTTGAAGCATTTCATTGTTGAAGAGAGTCATGTCCATTAGAACTGATCCTCATATAGTACTGTTGTTGCCGTGTACAACGATCTCCTGGTTCTGCTCATCTCACTCAGCATCAGTTCATGCAAGTCTCTCCAGGCCTCTCTGAAATCGTCCTGTTGGTCATTTCTTATGGAATATTATATTCCATAACATTCATATACCATAATTTATTCAGCCACTCTCCAATTGATGGGCATCTACTCAGTTTCCAGTTTCTAGCCACCACAAAAAGAGCTGCCACAAACATTCTTGCACATGTGGGGCCCTTTCCTTCTTTTATGATTTCTTTGGGATATAGGCCCAATAGAAACACTGCTGGGTCAAAGGGTATGCACAGTTTGATAACTTTTTGAGCATAGCGCCAAATTGCTCTCCAGAATGGTTGGATCCGTTCACAGCTCCACCAACAATGCATCAGTGTCCCATTCTTCCCACATCCCCTCCAACATTCATCGTTATCTTTTCCTGTCATTTTAGCCAATCTGACAGGTGTGTAGTGGTACCTCAGAGTTGTCTTAATTTGCATTTCTCTGATCAATAGTGATTTGGAGCACCTTTTCATATGATTATAAATAGTTTTAATTTCATCATCTGAAAATTGGCTGTTCATATCCTTTGACCATTTATCAATTGGAGAATGGCTTGAATTTTTATAAATGTGAGACAATTCTCTATGTAAGTCTTAGAAATAAGACCTTTATCAGAACCCTTAAATATAAAGATGATTTCCCAATTTGATGCTTCCCTCCTAATCTTGTCTGCATTAGTTTTGTTAGTACAGAAACTTTTTAACTTAATATAATCAAAATTATCTATCTGGTGTTCAATTAAGAGTTCCAGATCTTCCCTGGACATAAATTTATTCCATCTCCACAGGTCTGAGAGGTAAACTATCCCATGTTCCTCTAATTTGGTTATAGCACCACTATTTATATCTAGATCATGAACCCATTTAGATCTTATCTTGGTGTGCGGTGTTAGGTTTGGGTCCAGCCTTAATTTGTTCCACACTAGTTTCCAATTATCCCAGCAGTTTTTGCTGAATAGTGAGTACTTATCCCAAAAGCTGGGGTCTTTGGGTTTATCAAACACTAAATTGCTAACGTTATTACCTAGCTTGTCCTGATATCCTATTCTATGCCACTGATCGACTGCTCTATTTCTCAGCCAGTACCAAATGGTTTTGATGACTGCTGCTTTATAATATAGTTTTATATCTGGTACAGCAAGGCTACCTTCATCTGTCTTTTTTTTTTCATTAATTCCCTTGAAATCCTTGACCTTTTGTTCTTCCAAATGAACTTTGCTACTATTTTTTCTAGCTCTGTAAAATAATTTCTTGGGAGTTTGATTGGTATGGCACTAAATAAGTAAATTAGTTTGGGTAGTATTGTCATTTTTATTATATTCGCTCTGCCTACCCATGAGCACTTAATGTTTTTCCAATTGACTAGGTCTGATTTTATTTGTGTGGAAAGTGTTTTGTAGTTTAGTTCATATAGTTTCTGACATTTTCTTGGCAGATAGATTCCCAAATATTTTATGCTATCATCTGTTATTCTGAATGGAATTTCTTTTTCTATCTCTCGCTGCTGAACTTTGTTGGTAATGTATAAAAATGCTGATGATTTATGTGGATTTATTTTGAATCCTGCAACTTTACTAAAGTTGTGAATTGTTTCTAGTAGTTTTTTAGTTGAGTCTCTAGGGTTCTTTAAGTATACCATCATGTCATCTGCAAAGAGTGATAATTTGGTTTCTTCATTGCCTACTCTAATTCCTTTTATCTCTTTTTCTTCTCTTATTGCCAAATCTAACATTTCTAATACAATATTAAATAGTAATGGTGACAGTGGACAGCCTTGTTTCACTCCTGATCTTACTGGGAATAGTTCTAGTTTGTCTCCATTACATATGATACTTGCTGATGGTTTTAAGTGGATGCTACTAATCATTTTAAGGAAAAGCCCATTTCTTCCTATACTCTCTAGTGTTTTTAATAGGAATGGGTGTTGGATTTTATTGAATGCTTTTTCTGCATCTATGGAGATAATCATATGGTTTTTGTTAGTTTGGTTATTGATATAATTGATTATGCTGATAGTTTTCCTAATATTGAACCAGCCCTGCATTCCTGGTATAAATCCTACTTGGTCAAGATGTATTATCCTGGAGATAACTTTCTGTAATCTTATTGCTAAAATCTTATTTAAAATTTTTGCATCAATATTCATTAGCGAAATGGGTCTATAGTTTTCTTTCTCTGTTTTCACCCTACCTGGTTTAGCTATCAGCACCATATCTGTATCATAGAAGGAATTTGGTAGTATACATTCTGTCCCTATTTTTTCAAATAGTTTGTATAGTATTGGAATTAATTGTTCTTTAAATGTTTGGCAGAATTCACATGTAAAACCATCTGGCCCTGGAGATTTTTTCTTAGGGAGTTGATTAATAGTTTGTTCTATTTCTTTTTCTAAAATGGGGCTATTTAAATAATTTATTTCCTCTTCTGTTAACTCGGGCAGTCTATATTTTTGTAGATATGCCTCCATTTCATTTAGATTATCGAATTTATTGGCATAAAGTTGGGCAAAGTAACTCCTAATTATTACTCTGATTTCCTCTTCATTGGAGGAAAGTTCTCCCTTATCATTTTTGAGACTAACAATTTGATTTTTCTCTTTCCTTTTTCTGATCAAATTAATTAAAGGCTTATCTATTTTGTTGGTTTTTTCATAAAACCAACTCTTAGTTTTATTTATTAATTCAATAGTTTTCTTATTTTCAATTTTATTAATCTCACCTTTTATTTTCAGAATTTCCAATTTGGTATTTGATTGAGGGTTTTTAATTTGCTCTTTTTCTAGTTTTTTTAATTGTAACCCTAATTCATTGATCTTCTCTTTCTCTATTTTATGCAAATAAGCATCTAGAGATATAAAGTTACCTCTTATAACCGCTTTGGCCGTATCCCACAAATTTTGGTATGTTGTCTCATTATTGTCATTCTCCTGGATGAAATTATTGATTGTGTCTATAATTTGTTCTTTCACCCATTCATTCTTCAGGATTAGATTATTTAATTTCCAATTAACTTTTGGTCTATTTTCTCCTGGCCTTATATTACATGTGAGTTTTATTGCATCATGATCTGAAAAGGATATATTTACTATTTCTGCTTTTCTACATTTGATTTTGAGGTTTTTATGCCCGTGTAACACATGATCAATTTTTGTATAAGTTCCATGAACCCCTGAAAAAGAGTATACTCCCTTCTATCACCATTCAATTTCCTCCAGAGATCTGTCATACCTAACTTATCTAACATTTTGTTTATCTCCCTAACTTCTTTCTTATTTATTTTGTGGTTTGATTTATCTAATTCTGAGAGAGCAAGGTTGAGATCCCCCACTAGTATAGTATATACTATACTATTATATACTATATATACTGTAGTAATACTATATACTGTCTATTTCTCCTTGCATCTCTGTTAGTTTCTCCTCTAGGAATTTGGATGCTATACCACTTGGTGCATATATGTTTAGTATTGATACAGCTTCATTGTCTATGGAACCCTTTAGTAAAATATAGTTTCCTTCCTTATCTCTTTTAATTAGATCTATTTTTGCTTTTACTTGATCTGAGATAAGGATTGCTACCCCTGCTTTTTTTTGTTCACTTGAAGCATAAAAGATTCTGCTCCAGCCCTTTACCTTCATTCTGTATGTATCTCTATGTTTTAAATGTGTTTCTTGTAAACAACATATTGTAGGATTCTGGCTTTTAATCTAGTCCGCTATCTGTTTCCGTTTTATGGGAGAGTTCATCCCATTCACATTCACAGTTAAAATGACTATATCTATATTTCCTGCCATCTTATTTACCCAAAGTTATATTTTTCTCTTCCCTTTCCCCTTATTCTCTTCCCCCCTCCCCAGTATTTTATTCTTGATGACCACTTCCCTCTAACAGTCCTTCCCCCTTTAAACCCTCCCTCTTTTATACACCTTTCCCCTAATCCTTCTATTAATTTATCCCTTTCTTTTCCTCTTCTCCTTCCTACTTCCCTATACAGAGGGCCAAGTTTTTCCCTGAAATCAAATGTGTCTGATATGCTCTTTTAGAGCCCAATCCAATGAGAGTAAGATTTACACAATACTCATCACCCTCCCTTCCTTCCTTCAATTATATTAGATTTTCTATGTCTCTTCATGAGACTTTGCCTTACTTTACCTCCTTTTTTTTACTTTATTTTACCTCCTTTCCCCTCCCCCCCTTTTTTTACAGTATGATATCCCTTCCACCTCTAATTTCTTTTCGATTACTATCAAAGTAAAATCAAATTATACCCCCATTCTTTAAGGATACCCCTAGTAGAGATATAGTTCTTGAGAGTTCTTTCCTTTTTACCTTTTTACGCTTCTCTAGAGTTGTGTGTTTGGAGGTCAAATTTTTTGTTCAGATCTGGTCTTTTCATTAGAAATAGGTGAAATTCTCCTGTATCATTAAATGACCATCTTCTTCCCTGGAAGATGATGCTCATTCTAGCTGGATAGCTTATTCTTGGCTGTAATCCAAGTTCTTTTGCCTTTCGGAATATCTGATTCCAGGCCCTTCTATCCTTCAATGTGGAAGCTGACAGATCCTGTGTAATTCTAATGACAGTTCCTCAGTATTTGAACTGTTTTTTTCTAGCAGCTTGTAATATCTTTTCCTTGGTGCGATAGTCCTTAAATTTGGCCACGATATTCCTTGGGGTCTCTTTCAGGAGGTGATCGGTGGATTCTTTCAATACCAACTTTGCCTTCTGATTCTAAAACATCAGGGCAATTCTCTTTCATGATTTCCTGGAAGATAACATCAAGGTTCTTTTTTTCATTGTGACTTTCAGGGAGTCCAATAATCCTTAGATTGTCTCTCCTGGATCTGTTTTCCAAGTCAGTTGTTTTTCCTAGGAGATATTTCATATTTTCTTCTATTTTTTCATTTTTTTGTTTTTGTTTGACTGATTCTTGAAGTCTTATTGAGTCATTCATTTCAATTTGTTCAATTTTAATTTTTAAGGTATTATTTCCTTCAGTTATCTTTTTTAGCTCCTTTTGTAACTGGCCAATTGAAATTTTTGGTTCATTGCATTCTTTTTCCATTTTGCCAATTTTATTTTTCAGTGAATTGTTGTCTTTTTCCAATTCACTAATTTTATTTTTCAGTGAATTGTTATCTTTTTCCAATTCACTATTTTTATTTTGTAGTGAGTTGGTGACTTTTTCCAATTCTCCAATTTTGTTTTTCAGTGAATTGTTGTCTTTTACCAATTCACTATCTTTATTTTCCAGTGAGTTGGTGACTTTTTCCAATTCACTAATTTTGTTTTTCAGTGAATTTTTGTCTTTTTCCGATTCACCAGACTTATTTTCCAGTTTTTCACATCTCTGTTGCAGGGCGATGTTTCCTTCTTGCACTGCTCTCAGTTTATTTCCCCATTATTCTTCTAGCTCTCTTTTGAGATTCTTTATGCAATCTTCCAGGTAAGCCTTCTGAAAGGGAGACCAGCTTAAGTCCACCTTTGTGGACTTTTATCTGGGATTGTTTTGAGAATCTCAGGATCTGGGGACTGTTCTAGTTTTTCTCCTTAAAAGCTGTCTATGGTGAGAGCTCTCTTCTTCTTGCTCATGATGTTTAGCTGAGGTATCAGTCACCAGCAGGGAATTCTGCAGCAGCAGTGGCAGCAGTGGCAGAGGCGGCAGCAGCATCAGATGCGATTTCGATTTGCCCTGGGGCAGTTTGCCGAGTTGACTTACGGTCTGGGGCTGATCTGGCTAGATCTGCACTAAGACCACACTTTCAGCTGCTCTCAATCCACCCTTTATCAAAGGTAGATCTGCCAAAGCACCTGCCCGCAAGCAGAGCAAAGTGGCCCAAGGGTCTCCCAGGGATTTCCTGGCAGCCTAAAATCTTCTGGTCCTTCCCAGCCCCGGACTTGCACCCCAGTTGCGCACTGGCATCTGAGCACTGGGAGCTGCTCAATCCCCTGCCTGTCTAAAACTGACCTCAGAAGTTCTTTCAAAGTAGATATTTGATAGAAGTGAGTTGTAGTCCAAGTGTTTGGTGAAGCCCTCACTCCAAAACCAGTTCGGAGGCTCAGTTTGTCTGTGTCTGAGGGAAGGTCTCAGGAGCTCACAGAGAACACTGTCTGTAGTTCGCCATCTTGGCTCCGCCCCCCTACAAATTCGTAATCAACAAATTTCTATGTAAAATAAGTTTATGTATATACTCTTTGATCCAGTGATACCACAAATAAGTCTGTATTGCAAAGAGGTAAGAGAAATAGGGGAAAGACCCACATGTACAAAAATAATTAAAGCAGCTCTTAGCTCTTTTTTTTCTTGTGGAGGCAAAGATTTGGAAATGAATAGGATTAATTATTAATTGAAGAATGACTAAATAAGTTATGGTATATGTATATAAATGGAATACAATTATGCTCTGAGAAATAATGCAGAAATGTGGGAAGATTGGTATGAACTGATGCAATATAAAGTGAGCAGATCCTAGGGAAAAATTATAAAACTAAAGATAAATAGCTTTGAGAGACTTAAGAACTCTGGTTAGCATAATGACTAATCACAATTCCAAAGAGGATTCAAGGTGAAACAAATTACCCATCTCTCGATATAGAGATGGTGAGCTTAGAGTACAGACAGATTTTTTTTCCCCTTTTTATTTTTTTCTTTTACTTAACTAATGTGGGAATTTGTTTTGTTTGACTATATATTCTGGGATGAGTTTTGGTTTTCTTTTTTTCTCAGCGAGGTTAGTCGAGGTGAGAGGCGGCAAATGCAGACCTGAAAATAAAATAAAATTTAATGAAAATATAGTGGTATTATTCTGTGTATATATATCAGTTTTTCAACTTAGAACATACTTTTCTTTTTCTGAGTTAAACACAAAAGGGAGCTGAGCTTCAGAGGGGTCACATGATTTGCCTTAGATCACTGTGGTCTATTTGTACCAGAGCTGATGACCATACTTAGAGCTCCTGATTGCTATTGTTCATTATTCTATGCACCTCACTATGATGCCTTATATAAATGAAAGATGATAACTGTAACAATAGTATCACAGTAGTTAATGGCTCAGCCTAAAGTGTGACAATTTTGGCTTACTACACTATCCACAATAGTGTAATATTTTCATTTCACTTAAGGGAAAACTTGGAAAGAAGGTCAGAGTATTAAACAAGGGGGGGAAAAAGGACTACTTGAAAGGGGAGCTTTCTTCCAGGCTTGACTTTCTGCTTTAACTCCTGGAATGTATATTGTCCCTTAGTTTAACATTTAAGTTTGAAGAACTAGAAATAAAATTTGCTTCTTTTAATGCTTGCTCTGATACTACTCAATCCATGTAAAAACTGTAATACATTTTAGAAAGACAAGTCTTACTCCTCTTTCCTTGTACTGTATCAGGGCCAATTAGAAAAATAGTACTTTTAATAGAAATCAATAAAATAACCACCTCTCTTATTTACACAGCTGTTGGAATTAATTTGAAATTGTTCTTTAAGGTGGTATAGATCAACACTAAAGATTTAAAGGCATGGGAAAACTTTATTGAAGAGAAAAAATAAAAAGATGTGATGAATATTGTTCTAGGCAAGATATTGTTCTCACTTTTCTTATTTAAATGAAATAGCATGTACTAAAATCATCAATCTGCCGACAAGACAATCTCTACCATCAAGGAACTTATATCTTAATTAGAAAAAGGAGCTAGAAGAAAGGAAATAAAATCTGATTGGGGCAAGGCAGCTAGTAAGGAGGTAAAGACTAGAGAGTTCAGTCAGTTCTGGAATGAAGTGTCGATAGTTGGTACCTCAAGGAAACATGGTCCAAGAACTGGATAGAATTTATAATAGTCAATGATTACATGAATTAATGATTTGATGATTGACCTGTTACATGACCCTTGTATATTTTTGCTGTTTATTAATCTAATTTGTAGATATTTTCAATGTTAGGTTAAAACATGTAACAAATAATTTTTTGTGGGAATGTTTTTAATAACACAAATTATTCAAGACTTATCTACTACAATAATAACTAATAAAGAGATTTGATATTCTAGCATTTTATTTTCATGTTTATTATCTGTCTTTCCCCCTTTGTATGCAATTTAGTCTTGCTCAGCCAGTCCATTACTGAAAATTAGGAAAATATCTTCTGTTGTCCCCCACCCCCATTTGCCAAGGGCAGATGTTTGATTCTTAATACTGCTCTCTTTATTAGTTAGATTTAAGCATTAAGACAAGTATTTCTTTAGGAAGTCAATTTGTAACTTCTCAGTAAGAGAAGCACTTTAAATTATTAGCTCATTCAAAATCAGTAGTCCTAAGAAGTGTTCAAGGATAAATGACAAAATATGGTGAAATGTGATTTTCTCATCTGCCCTCTCCAATATGTAGTTTCTAGAACTGCTTTATTGGTACTTTTGAAAATAGTAATGTTTCTTCTCAATAAATTTTTCTTCTAGAAACCTTCATTATGTGAAGTTAGTTAAAACAGATTTAATACATAAGCCTCATCTGAAAAATAATACCTCATTTCCTGTCTATGGTCTGCCATTCCCTACCCATGGTCTTCTAGCTGAGATGAAGGACATAGGTTAAACCATCAAACTTCTGGAATTGACTAGTCTTTGTATTGAGCAGGATTTTTTTGGCTTTCAGTGTTCTTTCTCTTAAATTATTTTGTAAATTGTTATCTTGTTTCTCCTTGTTTTGATCTTTATTAGGTCCTATAAGTCTTCAGTCATTTATGAAGCACTTATTATACGCCTATTTTACGACAGACATTGTGCTAAGCATGTAACAAAAATGACATCCTTTCTATCTTTAGGCAGTTGACATATTATTAGGGGAGACCACAGATATATTCCAAGCTTATTCCTGGAATGATTGAGGGAAACCAGGAAAAGCCTCATGCAAAAGATGACTCTTAAAGTTTGGAGCAAAATCTCAGAGCAGAAGTGAAGAGGGAGTGCTTTCTAGACATAAGGGACAACTGATATTACAAAACTACAGAGATGGTTGTTTATGAGTGATTAATAATTTATTTAATTAGGCTAACTGATAATCAATAAATTGATTGTCAGTGGACTTTCTTGGTACCCAAAGATAAAACTGTAGAGGTCAATGAATGCTTAAATATCTTTGGGGAAAAAAAAGATACTCCTGACAGGAGAAAATCAACCTTCATTGGTAAACAGTTAATGAGGTGGGTGGGTTGGTTTTTTTTTTTTTTATTTTCAGTAGTCTTATTTTTTCTAATTATATGTAGAGATAGTTTTCAACATTTAATTTTGTAAGACTTTGTGTTCCAAATTTTTCTCCCTCCCTCCTTTACCTTTCCCCTCCCCAAGACAGCAAGTAATCTGATATAGATTAAATATGTGCCATTCTTTTAAACATATTTGCATATTTGTCACATTGTGCAAGAAAAATCAGACCAAAACTGGAAAAAAATGAGAAAGAAATCACACCCAGAGCAAAAATACTATGTTGTGATCCATATTCAGTTCCTATAGTCCTTTCTCTGGGTGCAGATGACTCTCTTCATCACAGAAATGACCTGAATCATCTCATTGTTGAAAAGAGCCATGTCTATCAGAATTGATCATCGTGTAAATCTTCCTGTTGCTATATACAATAATCTTATTTCTCCTCATTTCATTCAGCATCAGTTCATGTAAATCTCTTCAGACCTTTCTGAAATCATCCTTCTGATCATTTCTTATAGAACAATAATATTCCATAACATTCATATACCATAACTTATTCAGCCATTCTCCAACTGATGGGCATTCCCTCAATAAAAAATTCTTGCCACAATAAAAAAACTGCTACAGACATTTTTTATGCTCTCTTTGGGATAAAGGCCCAGTAGAGACACTGTTGGATCAAATGGTATCCACAGTTTGGTAGCCTTTGGGGTATAGTTCTAAATAGGTAGGTGTTGGGTTTTCAAAGGAGAGGGTAGCTGAAAGCGTGACTCTGTCATGAGACAGCCCCCTCCAGCAATCTGGACAAAAGAATCTGTCTCTACTCAGACTACTCTGGTTGGTTTTCTTCTACATGAACTGGGTTACCCTAAACTCCCATGGAGGAGTGCAAAAATATAGGCTCAAGGCTTTTCACCGGGAATTTAGCTAGCTTAGATTCTGTTTGCACAGGATCGTGTTCCTAGAGGATTTGGGCAATCTCATTTATCAGCAGTGTCCTTCAGAGACTGACTTACAGGGGCTGGTTCCTGAATGAGAATAATAGAGAGAAAAAGCTTTAATCCTAATTTAATAATTGGTTATAGTTATAATAGAAAAAGTCATTTCTGTCAAATGGATGACAGCTTTACAAGATCCTTCATGCTAGTGTAGGAGAGTTTGCATTTGTCCTGCCGTCCTTGGTAATCTTTCCCCTCCTCTCTCAGCTGGAAAATGTACTTATATGTCAGATTTCTTCTTCTACTTCATCATAAAATGGAGTATAGAGGATTTCAGGAATGCTGTGTGCTTCTGCTTTGAATTTTGAATCAGCTAATAAAAAAAAAATACTGTAAAACACTTTACAGACTGTAGAAAGTTATTTAAATGCTAAGTAATATGCTTTGGAATGAAAATGTTCTATAAATATTTATGTTTAATAATTTTTGAATTTTAGCTTTTGAAGGACTTTTAGAAGCATTTCAACACAGTCATTTGAAAATATATAAGAAGTTGGCTTCTCTAAGACTCAGGTTCTGTGGTTTGCCAGTCCCTAACATTTATTTCTGGAAGAACTTTTAAGGTTCTTGAGAACTTGGGTGGTAGCCTGAGCTTTCACAAATATTGGGTCTATATGTGACCTTTTTTTTTTTTTCTAAAAGACTCCGTTATCTATATGATAATTTATATTGTAGATTTATATGATCTCAGAATTGGAAGGGGCTTCAGATGTCATTGTGTCTAATCCTTTTCTGAAATGCAATTGTTCCCCAAAATATGACCAGCAGATTTGGTGGTTCACTTGAATATCACCAGTGATGAATGTAAATATACACCCACATATACTGGTCTATATGTAAATGTCTTTTAAAATATATAAGCTAAAGGTATGTAATCTAAGAAAGTATTCTCATTTTATTTCTTGGGGTGGAGAGAGAAAAGGGGAAAATACCTCTGGAACTTGTAAAGGATTCTAAAAAGAAAGCTGTAATTCCATCTCCTACACTGTCTTATTTAGACTAGTGTATATCTTCTCTTTGCCTAGTGAGTACCAAAGATTTTGTAATTGCTATTCTAAGCAGCTTCTAAAGAACAGAACTTTATGGCAAGAGTGAGCACTAACCTTTCTGTGTTTTACAGTAATTGTTCCCTTCCTAAATTTTGGGCCTCTAGGGTAGGTAGAGACACTGTCCTGTGTAGTTTGATATTCTGGTACTTTTCCATTCTCCACCTGGCATTAAGAATCAGTGAAATGTAGAACAGAGCCAAGTTTAACCTTTAATCCTTCCCTCCAGATGCAATTATTACCATCTTTCTTAAGCGAGCTGAATGGTTTTGAAAGGCAATGAGAAATGTAAACAGCACATGGACTCTCTGGAATACTTGCATTCCCTGCTTGTTTAAGGCAGCTTTTAGCTGTCTTCTTGTATTCTACATCGGAATCAAACTTGGGCAGCAATTTGTTCCTGGTTCCCCACACAGGAGAGGAAAAGATACTGGAAAAAGATGCTGAGTAATTTCAACCGCATGACATGCAGAAACCTTTTTGAAAAAAATCACACCCTTTCCCAAGTGTCTTATTGCTACTATGAAATCAAAACAGAAATAAATGTCATCCCTTAACACATTCTATTAACTTATATATAACATCATTCACAGCAGACCTTATGTTCCATTTGAGTCCATAATTAACACTTTAGTGGCATTATATTTTTTTATGTAATTTAAAAATACATTTGGAAACAGCCTTTGGGAGGGAAATAAACAAAAATAATTTTCCATCATTAAGTTGAATATGTACTTTGACACTGCTTTTCTAATCTTTTTAAAGCAAAATCATAATGATTTTCCTTCTCCCTTCCCTCCTTCTTTCCCTCCCTCCCTCTCTGTCTCTCTTCCCCTTTCTCCCCTCCCCCCTCTCCCCCCTTCTTCCCTCTTTTCCTTCTTATTTCCCCTCTGTTTCTTCCTGGCTTAATTCAGACCCATCCGTTGGAAGTTAGGACAAAACGAGACACTCATAGATCATTCAATAGTTAACAAAAATTTTACTTACAACATGGAAAGGATATTCAACCAGGATATCACACTTAGTTAAAGGTGGTTGTAGCCGGAACCCATCCCTTCTGTAATAGTAGGATGGGGTGTAGTAAGCTACTTGGGACTTAAGTCTTAAGGGACTGGTTCTAAATGGGTAGGCTTTAAAAAAATTATTATTGTTATTAATTACCTTAGGAAATCAAGAAACCATGTCAGTTAGAACTGAGACCTCCAGGAAGCTACCTCATTAGCAATGCTATTGGGCTGTTGGGCTAATCAAAGCTAGAGGACTTACTTGTTTCTTGTAGCATGGTTAGAAATAGGGAAAGGCAGACTCTAGTAAATACTGATCTTATCACACTTAGGTCGTGTTTTACTTCAGATATGTGACCTTAGTCAGAACACAAAAATCTTGTCATATAGTTCTTCATTGGTATTTGTTATATTGTGTGACAATAGAATTTGATTTTCTATAATAAATTAATGCTTAAATATTAATTTCCAATAGTCATTACAACTCCAGATTATATAATCTCCATATAAATTTTGTTTTGTTTTTTGCTGAGGCTGTTGAGGTTAAGTGACTTTCCCAGGGTCACACAGCTAAGGAATGTTAAGTGTCTGAGAGCAGATTTGAACTCAGGTCCTCCTGACTTCAAGGCTGGTGCTCTATCCACTGCGCCACCTAGCTGCCCCAAGATTATATAATCTCTAAAACACCTCTCAATTTCAACTTCCATTCATTTTATCAACATCACACTTTCTCATAGTTGTTCTTTCTCCCAAATTTATAAATGTGTAAAGGAAATGACCTTTAACCATTTTATGAACCAGTGTGGGCTAAATAATCAACACCTGATTTTTTGAATAAACCTGAAATTTTTCTTCTTTCCTTTAAATTGGAAAGTAAACTGTATTCTTTTGATGGCTGTGTCAGGTCACAAAATCACCTCTTAGCTTTTACTGTCAGTAGTCCCACAGTGGTATTTAGCTTTACTGTTACTTCTAGGTAGAAGACAAACTTAAGGAAGAATACCCTTCTAAAAATTACTGTTCATAGAATGCTTCATGTTGTCTTTAAAATTTTGGTATCCAAATAAAATTTGCACATGTAAGCATTTAAACAAATAGGACCAACATATTTATGTATGTAAAACTATTAATTATTCCTGTTTCACTTTACACAAATTTGTCAAAGAGGATTTTTAATGTTTTCCTGAACACTTCATGCTTACTTGAAAGACTAAACCATTAAAGGGCCTGTAGTTCATCTATTACCCAGCAAAAGGAATATTACTAGAAGAAAATGATTAATCTAATATAAAAGGAAAAATAAACTAGAAATTTCATAACTGCCATCATATGAAGGTAAAATGAAAGTTAGGTATTAAATAAGATTCTCATTTTTTCATTCCTATTTTTTAAAAATTTGATTATAAGTTATAAATAGGCTTCATTAAATTTCTCACTTTTTTGATCTAAACATCAAAATTTTTCTTCCTTTTATTTCTAGTCATAGGGTTTTTTTCCCCTGTCTTTAAAAAAAGCCATTCCAAACTATTGTTTTTAATTCATTTATTCCAGTTACATTTGTTAAGACCTTATTATGTGCCAGGTACTGGGTTAGTCAAATATCAGAAACCTTAAATTTTACTAGGAAAATATTGCTTACAAAAATGAGTAAATGCCACATTTATGCTAGGGAATGATTAAATATCTTGGCAACTGAGGAGGTCAGATCTCATATAGGAAGTAGCACTTGATTTGAGCTTTGAAAAGATTAACAATCATAGTTAAGGAGGGAGTATATTCCAGGCAATTGAGATAATCCATGCAAAGTCATGGAGAAAAGAGGGTAAATGTCATTTACAGTAAACAGCAAATGCTAATTTGTTTGGTAAAAAGACTTGGAAGGATAGAGTGGATCCATATCATAAAAAGCATATTAAATACCAACTAGTAGGTTTATACTTTGTATTGGAGGCAGTAGAGAGCCAATGGAGATCCTTAAGGAGGAGGATTAAATAATCATATTTATTCTGATTCAAAAATAGTAATTTTACATTTTTCTTGAAATTTTTTTCCCTGAAATTTTAGTTGATAGATTTTATTTTTATTTCTAACTTTTATCACCCTTTTCCCTTCTAGAGAGCCATCCATTATAACTTAAGGAGGGAAGGGAAAGAGACGGTAATAAACATTTATTACATACTGGGTACTATGCTGAGAGCTTTTTACAAAAATTATCTCATTTGATTTTCACAACAACCCTAGGTGCTCTTCTTTTCTCTATTTTACATTTAGACAAACTGAAGCGAATAGATTTTAAAGTTATTTGTCCAGTATCACCTCTAAGTTCCTGAGGCCATATTTGAACTCAGGGCATCCTGATTCTAGGTTCAGTCCTCATATCCAGTGGGCCACCAGAACTTTCAGCTCATCTTACCTTTTATCCATGGCTTCCATGGCACTTACTGGCTGTCCCCGACACACTTGCACTTCAGCCTCCTTTTCTTAGTACTTGAGACTCTTAACTTTGGGACCCTGTGTTCTGATTAGTGCAGGGAGGATAAGGGCTTTCACATAACTTGTCCATATCCAGGTCCACCATCTCACTTCCTAGTCATCTGCATACCATGACACTTCAGATGGTATTACTTCTCCCATTTTCTAATTCTAGCTCTGAGAACTATAATTATATCAGTCCAAACCTTTGTAGTAAGGATATATCAGTTAAATGAAACGCCCCTTTCTTAGCATTTCCTATATATGTTATCTTCCTCTGTTAATATGTAAGAACCTTAAGGGCTGGGGCTGTATAGCTAGTTGGTACTTGTATCACCAGTACTCATTACGGTACTTAACTCATGCTTTTTAAATGCATTTTCTCAATTATTTATTCATTAAGAAAAAAGTTTAGTAGAACACATATTGGAAAAGCGTGATATAATCTTTAGTGGCCCATACTAGTCACTCCCTTTCATTTGAAGAAATTATCTTATGTTCCTTCTTTGAAATAAAGCTTGGTTATTATTATTTCACACCACTTAGTTTTGATTTTTCTTATTCTTTCCATTTACATTGTTAGAATCATTTAGCATATTGCTTTCTGTTTACTTCACATAACTCCTTCTAGCTTCTTAGGATTTATTTTATTCATTGTGTCTTATAACACAATAATGTTCCATTGGATTCATGTATAGTACCACAACTTTAGCCATTCTCTAGTTAATAGATATCTATTTGTTTTTCAGTTCTTTTCTACTACAAAAAATTTTTGCTACAAACATTTTGTATATGGGAGCCTTAAAAAATTACCTCCTTGGGTATATGCCTGGCAGTGTGATCTCAGCCTCAAAGGACGTGAACATTTTTATCACTTTCTTTGCAAATTGCAGAATGGCTAGGAAAAAGCCAAATATCCATCTTTCTGTAACTCTTCCAATAATGACCATTCTCATCATTTGTCATCTTTACTAATTTCCCAGTAAATTTCAGAGTCCTTTTAAAATTTAATTTCTCTTGTTGCTTAGAGCACTTTTTTCTTTTTAATCATTTTATCTAATATTTTTTCTTCAGTTACATGTAAAACAATTTTTTTACATTTGTTTTTAAAACTTTGAGTTCCAAAAATTTTTACCTCTTCCTCCTTCCCCTCTCACATTGAGAAGACACAAATTTCTAGAAGTCACATTGTAAAAGAAAACAGATTCATCTCCCCCCCCCAAAAAAAAAAAAACTTTCAGAAAAATAAAGTTAAACAGAAATATTCTTCAATCTGTATTCAGACACATTTGGTTCTTTCTCTGTGTGTGGATAACATTTTTCATATTTTCTTCAGTAAAGTCTTAGATCATTATATTGCTGAAAATAGCAAATTCATTTATAGTTTATCGTCCTACAACATTGCTATTACTTTGTACACAGTTTATTTCACTTTTCATGAGCTCATGGAGAACTTTACAGGTTTTTCCGAGAGCATCTTGCTTATCCTCTCTTATATGTAGCACAATAGTATTCCATCATCCCCTCAATTTTCAGTTCTTTGCCCTGAGAAAAGAGCTGCTATTAATATTTTTGTGCATGTAGATCCTTAAAAAGAGAATTTTTTTAAAAAATCTCTTTTGTATCCCAAAAGAGCCTAATAATGGTACTGTTAGGTCAAAGGGTATGCATGATTTTATACTCCTTTGGGCATAGTCCATATCTTTTGATCATTTGTCAATTGGAATGGCTCAGAGCATTTTTTTACATTGCTGTTAACATTTTGAAATACTTCTTTTGAGAATTGTTCATTCATATGATTTGTCACCCTTCTATTGCAGAATTGCTTTTAGTTTTATATATGTTTATTAGTTGCCAACATATTTAGGCTTTCAGACTCCTTATAAGAAATTTTTGATATAAATATTTTCTCCCAGTGTCTTTCATCCTCTTTGTCTTGTTTTTGGTACATAATTACATGTATTCAAAATAGTCTATTTTATCTTTTGTAATTATCTCTATCTCCATTTAAAAAAAAATAAAGAGTTCACCAATAATACCTGAAAGGCACTTGATCTAGCTCTAGCTCTCTATTTAGGTTTCATGTGTATTTTGAGTTTTTTGTAGTATAGTGTATAAGAAGCCGAGGTAAACCTAATTGCATTCTAATTTTTCTTAGCATTTTCTAAGCAATAAAAAGCTCTTTCCAAAATAATTTATATTTTGACATTTATTGTACCCTGAGCCATTTTTTCTGATTTTCCTTGTCAAGTCTATGGCTTACATTTTAATTTTATTTTAGCCAGCATCAGAAAGTTTAATAATTATGGCTTTATAATATAGTCTGAGAGTGCTGTTTTCTTTTTATTCCTAAAAACTAATGGTTCCTAAAATCACATTAGCATGTGTTTAATATTAGCTCTTTAGAAAAACATTCTTTTTTTTGTCCATTCTTCTCACATTCTTATTTTTCTGAATTTCAACTTGGAGTTAGAAAGATACTTTGTTCAGACTCAGACTCTGATATTAGTTGTAAAACTTTTACCAAATCAGATAATCTTTTGAGTTTCCCCATCTATAAATTAAGGATAATAACATTTCCACTACCTGCCTCACAAGATTGTTGGGAGGGAAGTTGTTTTTTTTTTTTTTTTAAACCTTAACATTCATAGAAATGTGAAGTTTTTAAATAAAAAAAAATGGTGACAAAGCCAGAACTGGAGCGAATCCATTTTTTCTACACAGCTACCGGAGTGATACTCTTAAAGTACAGGTGTAAATGTACTCAAAAAAATCTCCAAAGCTTTCCTATTACTTTAGGATCAGATTCCTCTTACACTTAAAAGCCTGGTTCTAGCCTACCTTTCCAAATCTGCTTCCCCTTCACGTACAATGTAGTCATACTGGCCAGCTTGCTATTCTTCACACATAATGGCATTTCAAGAGCTTGGTTTACCTTTTCTTTTTATTTATATGCATGTATGATTGCCTGAATAGAATGTAAACTTAAGAGCAGATGTATGAGTTGTATTTATTTTGAGTCTTTGCATTTGTAGGTTCAGAACATCTTGTACATATAAGGTGTCTAATAAATGCTTGTTTTTTGATTCATGGGAGGCAATGAAGATGAGCAGTGCTCCATTTGCCACCATTTAATGCTTTAAGTGTCAAGATAGCACTGGGAATTTCAGCAAAACATGTTTTTGTGATGTTTATTTTGGGTAACTAGGAATGTGCAACCTGTATGAATTGCTACTTATAAATATCTATATAGGAAAAATTCCTTTAATTAAAAAGAATAAACCACCCAGCCATACCTTCTATGTTCAAACTAAATAAAAATATCTGCAGAAAAGTCTTTTATAAATGTTTTATTTACAAATTTATATTGTATCTAATATAAATTTATAAATCAAGTTGAGCCTGCAGGTCTATATGTGAAATTAACAAGTGGGAAATTAATCATGTGTTTTTATGGTTGTGGGCATCTCCATATGTCAGAGTTCAAGTTCATGCCAATGTTTTTTCCACATCTTTCATAATACTTTGTTTTTTAGGTACAGACCTCTATTTTTAGTCAGTCAATATCATGAAATGGGATTAGCTTATAAAACAGCCTGCTCTTGAGACACAGCTTAAACATATCTTTTTGTATCTCTCTGTTGTTATCTTGTTTCCATCAACATGAAATTTCATAAATGTATACCATTTTTGACAACCTAATGATATAAAAATTCATAACACGTTTGCTTTAACCATCCAATTTAGTTCTTCATCACATTTTCTAGTTTTATTTTCAAAAAAGATCTTGTGAGACTCTTTCAAAACCACCTCCTCCTTGTTTGACAACCAACACATCCTTTTAACCATGACTGGAAAAGAGGAAGATACACATTATTTGCTATTTTCAATTTGCTGTCCATTGAAGTGATTTCTGTCAAGGTTCTTTCTCCATTTTCTTATTTTGCCTAGTTAATTTTATCATTTTGTTTTGAAAATAGCTGCTGAAATAATAGAGGTATTTTGGCTGACATGAACTGATGTGTTTGAGTTCACATTACCTCAGATTTGTAACAGGTACAATGGAGGATAGAACAATTTAATGATTTAATTGGTTCTTTTGAATAGCTTTGAATTCTCATTAAGAATAGAGTGTCATTCTATCCTTTGCTTTTAAAGCATACCTTTATTGTTCTGGATTGGAATTCAGGTTTATAAAATGGAATGTGGCTTTGGAGTGACGTCCAGTAGAATTGAGCCAGTGACCAGTCATTTTCTAAGTGTAGGGTTTCTCTAATGGGGGTGCCAATAGGTAGCTTGTTTTGAGATGGGGTCCGGAGTAAGAAAAAGAAGAGAATCTTCCTTTTTTTTGTGAATTCCACAATAGCCACTTTCCTCTATTCCTATTTCATATTTCTTTTCCTAGCCAATGTGAAGACAGAAAAAGATTTTCTTATAATGCTGGTCCTATAGTGCTGACCATGTTGCTTCCCTAGCCTCCAAAAGCTTCTTGTTGTTTCTAAAATAAATATAAACTCTTATGTTGGACATTTAAGTCTTTTATAACCTGGCTTCAACCTACCCTTCTGTCATTATAGTTATTCTCTTTCTCACATTTTTTAGTTCGGCTAGTCTCATGGCTCCCTTCTTTGTGCATTTCTGCTGGCTGTCCTTCATACCTTAATTCACCTCCTTCCTTCTCTCTCCCTCTTGGAATATCTAAATTGTGAGAGCATTATGATTTTTTTTTGGTCTCTGAAAATTATGATTATACCCATTTTATGGATGGGGAATCTCTTGCTTGACTTATCTAATGTCACAATGGGAAACATTTTGGTGCAAAGATCCCTCCCTACTTATATTTAGAGTCCTGAGATCTGAGTTCAAATTCTCTTTTGGCGCACCACCTGTGTAACCATAGACCAAACATTAAATTTCTCATGAATACGGGCTTCTTATTTTTAAAATTAGAGGATTGGACTACGTGATCTCCGAAGTTTCTTGAAGCTCAAAATCTTTGATTCTGTAAATGGCCCGAAATATGAACTGAAAAGATTTTCTCACCTCAGATTCAGTATTCTCTCTATTAAACTGTAATTCAGCTCTAACTTTGAGTCACCAAATTGAGTTACACAGGATATACTTGACATAAACTTTTGAAAAAGATAATATTATTGATAGGTTTGTCTAAAATCATAGTCATTTCTAGATATCGTAGTCACTCTTATATCACAGTCATTTCCGAACTCCTCACCCTCTTCTCAGAAACTCTTCAGTTTTAACAAAGGAAAAAAATTAACATAAGCAACTGACATGTTGACCTTGACAGTTGTACTTGCAATAATCTGTGTCCTTAGTCCCCCACCTCTTTTCTGGAAGATAGAAAGTGCATTTCTTTATTTCTTCTTCAAGTGGTCTTTTCAGTTGAATTAACTTCTGTTGTTGCTGTATATGAATATGCCACAAGCTCTTTAGCAAACATGTTTACTGCAGTTATTTTCCTTTGAGTAGTTATAAAAGTCACCTGTTTTTTTCAACTTTAGTGCCTATCTACTTATATATTATATAATTTTGTATTTTCAAGATATAGAGTCTCAAGCAGGCTATATTATTTTATTAACAACATCCTTAAATCTCTGAGCATATTTAGCCCAACAATTTATTCTGTAACATTCTCCAAAAGTTATCTAAACAGAGAGATTAGTTTTTTGCCTTTCTCTTGTTTAATCTTTATCTTTTTCTCCAATGTATCTCAAATATATTTTCTTGAATATAATATATGGAATCATTTACTGAACTGACCCTGTGGATTTGCCAGCCCTCTCAGTTTGATAGTGTAGGGAGACTCATCTGTGGGATGGAAGAGTCCATTTTGGAACAACCTATTAACATCATGTTGAATTATGTCTTATGCTAATTAGTGGCCTGTTCAATCATTTCCTCCTCCTTTAGAAAAAATATTTTTGCAACTTTAGATAATAAATAAAAAATTCTTCTTTTTGGAAAGGATAAAAATTAAAGCAGAATAATTCAAGATCATCATTAAAAGTTCACATACCACTATTCATTATGAGAAGGTCTTAAAATTTATACTGTAGTCAGTAGCCCAAACCAAATAGTGTCTTGGCAAGATCTCGTCATCATGAAGGCATTCACTTTCAGAATTTTTAACTCAGGATAAGATCTGGAGGTGAAAGAGAGATGATCTGATCTATGAGAAAACTGAAGCCCCAAAGCCCTGACAGATGAGACAGTTAAATCAATGATTTTCCCTGGAAAAGAAAGGAAAGAGGTTCAGTTGGAGTGGAAGAATGTTCAGAAACATACATAAGGTTGTTTGTAACTTGCTTCACTCTCAGAATGGGATAACAGTATGCTGCATTACTAGTATATTATGCTTTTTCCATTGTACTGGTTCTGCTAACGTTACCATCATCCTTCCAGCCACTCAAGTTTGTAAACACAGAAACTTTCTTCAATTCAGTTTCAATTAGAGTAAACATTTATTAAGAGCCTACTATGTGCCAGTCACTTTGCCAAGCACTGGGAATACAAATGCAAATAAAACCTCTGCCCCTCCCTAAGCAGCTTAAAATCTGATGGGTGAAGACTACACACAGAAGGAAGTTGAAAAATGGGGGAGTGAGCAAGGGTTACTCAGCACAGAGACTACATGGAAAGTCCCAGAGAAATCCAAAAGTAGAGTATTTGGTGGGAAATGGGGAGAGGGCTTTTTGGGCCCTTTCTTAAAATAGAGACCCAGAGCCCTGACCTCAGGAAGGCTCCATCAAAGAGCCGGGGTACAGATGAGATGTCACTATCAGGCAGATAATGAGGCTTCACAGTGATGAATCTCCTGGGGAAGGAAGGTGTGATGGAAAAGTCCAATGAAGTTCAAAAGTCTATGGGATATGGGAAATGACTCCATTTCTCCCTTAATACCCTTTTTTAATCTAATCACTTCCAAGCTTTTCCCTTTCTTCTTGCCCTTACATTCATCCTCTTCTTTCCACTTCTTTCCACTCACAGAGCCCCTACCCTTAGTCAAACCCTCCTCACCTGCATCATCACAATAAGGTCAGAAATGGTCTCCCTGTTTCTCATCTCTTCAATGTCCAATCCAGCCTCCCAAGGAGTTACCAAAATAATATTTTTCAAAGATAGGTCTAAGCTCATCCTGCCCCTTTTCAAGAAGCTTTGCGGTTTCCTGTTTGTAAGATAAAATACAAATTCTTCTTTTCTTCTTTTTGACATTTGAAGACCTTCCCTTCCTGGCTCCAGTCCATCTTTGTAGATTTATTTTATATTACTCCCCCTCACATACTCTGTTCCAGCCAAATTGAAATTCTAGCTGTTCCTTATATTTAACACTTCATTGCCTGCTTCATTGTCAATGTTTTTTCATATACTGCCCTCCATGTGTAGAATATACTCCTTCCTCATCCTATGCCTCTATTTAAGATTCTATTCAGCTGTTAACCCCCGTGGGAGCCTTTCCTGATACCCACCTACTATTAGTACTATTCTGTTCCAATTTTACTTTGCATATATGAATTTATTTATCTGTGTATATGTTGTTCTCCTTTTTTCCCACTCCCCCAGCTGATTGTAAGCTCCTTGAAGGCAGGGATTGTTATATTTTTGCCTTTGCTCTTCAGTGCCTCACTCACTTTCTGGTACGGAATAGTTGCTTAAAGATTGCTTTTGAAAAAATAAAAGAATGCTTTTGAATTGAATTTCATAGATTCATAGATTGAGAGTTGAAAGGGACTCCAGAGGTCAGCTGCTCCAAACTTCTCTTTTTATAATGAAGGAAACTAAGGCCTTGGGAGGTAAAAGGTCCTCTCTAGAGTCATACAGGTAATGTTGGAAAAGAGAACCAAGGGCTTCTGACCCCCCCACCTCAAATTAGTGCTTTTTCTATTATCCCATATTCCTTTCTATTAATCTATTTTCTTATTAGCCATGTGTATAAAATTTATGAGGATATGTTAATACTTAATTGATAATATGAAATATATAAAAACAGGATGTAATAACTGTCCCTTCTGCCTAGTATCTCTGTAATAAACCATAAGAAATTCGGAATGAATGAATTTTAAGTATATCATTTATATGAAGGTGTGTGTATATGTGTGTGTGTGTGTGGGCATGCACATGTATGAAGCATTTGTTCCTGCCGAGAAACACACAAAAATTGGAACTAAGAGACGTCATGAAAAGATTGAATACAAATTTGGTTCAATTAGCAAATATTATTTCTAGCCTTTGACATGTGGCAACTTCAGGTCTACCAATTCAAATAAGGTTTTTGGTTTTTTCCCTTCCTTTGGCAATTCAGTGTGGGATTAAAAAAATTGAAATATTGATTTAAAATGACCTGGATTTTATTACTCTGGATAATTTTTTAAAATTTGGTGTCTAGAGCCTGTAACATCCCTTGGAAACATGAGCATTTGTATTTCAAGTTTGCTTCTCAAAACTGAGTCATAGATGTTACATTTCAAGCCAGCTGAAGGTTTGATTATTCCACACTTCACTGCTTTTAAAATTCCAGTTGCTATAACAACTTTGATATTTCTTTATTATTTTTAGTACTTCAGTTGCCATAACAATAAATATCACTTTTTAAAAAGTGTAACAATTTTTCTTTTTCATTTCTTTCTTTTTTTCTTTAATAAAGAAAATAACTCTTTTTAGTCAAAACATTTTTTTTCTCATGCCATGCCTTCAGTTAAAATTTAGGAATCTTAATAAATTTTCAGACTTTTGAATAGTCTTTATTTAAAGGTATGTTTAATTTTTTTTGCTTCTGCTTTTATATACTATTTTTCTCCCTTAGGAGAATGCCCAGGTGACTTTTTTTTAGTTATCCAGTTGGTTGAAAAGTAATAATAAAATTTTGTTTAAGATAAACATTATTAAATAAAAAGTAAGTTGTTTTTAGGCTAAAAACTGCAGAGGGAGAAAGTTGCCTAAATACAGTTAGAAGAGATCATTATTAGAAGATAAGCCAAGTATATATATTTGGAAGCTGTGGATTGGAAAGAATGCATAGACAGAGGATAAAACATGATAAAGACAAAATAGACAGTTTCGCTTTTATAAAATAAATAAAAGTTTTTGCCTAGATAATAGCAATGCAGTTATAAATGGAAAAACATGTAGCTTAACATCTTATTAATTAGATATTTGTGATACAAAAATTGACATCTAAAATCTGTAAGAAATTCTAGTCATTTATAGATAATGAAGGGTTCATCCAAGTGAACTATATTCAATCTAGCAGAAACAATTTGAAAAGTTGTTTAAAAACAAATAACTAGGAGACCAATTTAAATAAATAAAATTTTATTTTATAACTATCAAATTGGCAAAAATGAGAAAATTAAGTGTTGGAGATGCTGCGGAAAGTTACTCTACTGTTGATATGAATTAATTCAACCATTCTGAAAAACAATTTAGAATTATGCAAAGAAAAATATTAAATTAGCTATGTGGTAATTCATATTGCTATGTTTATGCCGCAAGAAAATTAATGATAGCAAGAAAAGACCACCACAAGATAAAAAACTTCATAAAATTCATTGTGCTGTCATTGGATGGAGGATTCTGCAATTAGGAAGTCTCTCTCTTTTTTGGGCAACTTTAGAGTCTTAGTTTCCCAGAACATTTTGAAGGTAACTAAGTGACTTGCTCACGCCTATAAAACCATAGATGTCAGAAATGGGACTTGAATCTAGTTCTTCCTGGCACTGAGATAATTTGTTTTCCCTATGCCATGTTGCCTTTATGCAGGTGTACTTATAAACCAAAATATGGGCCTGATGATAGGCTGAACATTCTGTGATATATGAATGGGAAAGAATGTTGAAGAGCAGTAGGACACAGGCAAAAGAAGTCTGATTTTGAGGACAGAGGCCCTGCCTTTGAAGCCTGGTGCTGCCACTGATTGATTGTATGATCTTGGGCATGTGGCTTCCACTTCTTCAGCCTTAAACCAGGAGAATTGTACTAACAAACTTTTGGGGTCTCTTCTAGTTAACCCCATATTCCCATGGGGAATGATTGCCTTAAAGAATGATAAATATGAGTTAACAAACCTTTAATAAACAGAACATGTGCACTTATATATATGTATATATGTGTGTGTGTGTGTGTATATATATATATATATGTATATAACACATATAAAGAAAATACAAGGTAATTTGAGGAGGGAGGAGGTCCTACAAGATTGGGTGGACCTCTTGAGTCTGTCCCTTCTCTTATGCCTCCTTTTTTTTTTTTTTTTTACAGTTTATTCCTTTTCCCTGAAATGCACATCCTCTTTACCTATCCCTTATCTGAAAACTTTTTTGATTGAATAATAAACATTTATTAAGCACCATATTATACCAGCTTGGCATCGACTCTTAGTAGATTTTGAAAAAATCATAAAAATAAGGCTGCTGTGAGTTGTTTCAAATAAATGAAGTGTGTTTTCATAAGGTAGAATGAGGAGGAGGTTGACATGCCATGGGGATATCATTGGTCCCTGTGTGATAGATGCATCGGAGAAGGGAGAGAGAGCAGGATGATCAAAAGTATTTCATCCAGGCAAGACATAATAAAGACCTGAACTAGAGTGGAAAGAGAAGGGTGTGTGTGTGTGTGTGTGTGTGTGTGTGTGTGTGTGTGTGTGTGTGT
>JAJPUD010003044.1:194720-226694 GCA_023553655.1 Myrmecobius fasciatus | reverse complement strand
CCCTTCCTTCCCTTCCTTCCCTTCCTTCCCTTCCTTCCCTTCCTTCCTTCCCTTCCTTCCCTTCCTTCCTTCCCTTCCTTCCCTTCCTTCTTTCCTTCCCTTCCTCCCTCTCTCCCAATTGGGGTTAAATGACTTTCCCCAAGTCACACAGCTAGTGAGTATTAAGTGTTTGAGGCAGAATTTGAACTCAAGTCCTCCTGACTCCAGGACTCTTATCTGTCCACTTCACTGTCTAGCTGTCTCTCCATTGGAATTTATTGAGTAGAGGAATGAAACAGTCACATTTGAAGTTTAGGAAAATCACTTTAGTATTTGTGATAAGTAGAGATTGAAGGGAGGAGAGAGGCTGTTGATTTGTAATTAGTGAAGATCTGAACCTGTAGGTGACTGTGGGTAAAGAGAGGCGGACATGGGAGAGATATTGTGGAGAAAGGACAATATTTGGCAAATGATTGTTTATGTAGGGAAAAGAAACAAGGATGGCGACAAGGTTGGATTCTGGGTGATATCTGGGTATATTGAAAGTGGGCTATCTGGATTTGAATCCAGATTTATCAAATCTCATCCTTCTGTGCCTCTGCAATTCAGACTAAAAACAGTTTCTGAACAAAACTTTATCCATGTGTGTCTACAAGCGTCATTTTTGCCTTTCCATTTGTAATTTGAATATTTAAAACTTTTGAAACTGAAGAAAGGGAAATCCAGATAGATTTAGTTTTGTGATGTCTATATGAATACCTAAAGATGAAACTTATTCCCTTCAAAATGGTACTTTTTAGGAGATTGCTCCCCAAATTAAGATATTTGCTTTCAAATCTAAATTCTTTATCCATTCTGCATTTTGTTTCTGTATAGTTCATTGTAACTAGCTCTGATATTTCTTTTAAACTGAGGAGTAGAACAAAAAAATCTGATTATTTCATAGGTCTGTAACAAAAAAGAGAAATCACATTGTCACTGACATTTAGAAGTAAGTTTTTTTTTTTATAAACATAGAAGTAAAATTTTTTTTGGTAGAATGTCAATGTATTAGAAGACCCATGTATTCTTCTGTAATTTTATCAACCTCAATGATTGCAATAAGACTTCTTTTTCTTCTAAAAATTTTAAATTTATTAAGACATTCAAGAAATGTCTTTTCCCCTTTTATAATTCACTTCCAAAAATGAGTTATTGGACTCATAAAAATTATTCAGGATGGCATATATTTGCTTTAAAGTCAAAGTGAAACTAGATGTTTTAAAAGCTAGTTCAACACCTGTGGTAGGTCATAAGAATAATTCTTTTTAATTTTTTGCAGTTTTAGACACAGTAGTTTTCAGATCCCTCTGCAAGGAACCCCCTCCCCCTCCCCCCTCTCCCCATTACCTTTTTCTTTTATATTTCACCTCAACCATTTTACAGGCTAGATTTTGATACAGGAGAATTAGTGTGTAACATTAACTCTATTGTAATATGACTTTATTGTTGGGATAATTAATTTAAATTTCAAACTTTAGCAGTTGACTGTTTCAGAGCAGTGTAAAAATGATGATCAATTTCTGTTCAACAAAATACAACCATTTTGAGAGAAGGGAACTAGTCACATTAGCTTGGGCTTATAAAGGTTTGGCACATTTAATAATTAATAAGTATTTTCTGCCAATAAGGATTAAATTTCTGCTGACTTTCTTTAGTCTGGATCTCTTGTGGTATCTGGAATAATTTCTCTATGGGGTTTAAAGGTGCATGCACAGATATTCTCATGTTCTCTTAATCCTTAGGGCAGAATCTTTTCAGAGTATTAGAAGGAAAGTACCCCTGAAAGTTCCAAAATGCTTTTAACATCTCACAAGCATCGGTCAGTTCCATTGTCTTCATTTGTCATTCTTGATCGCAGCTTGCCGTGTAAGGCTGGAAGCCTGTATGTGCCTGGCAACTGTTACCTAGTGACAGTTTCAGCTGCAGTAGCCATTGGCTGGGCTGTTGATTGGGGCAGAAGGACCGAGTCACCTTTCTGATGGGGAGTTCTGCATCAGCTCAGGGTGACGAGGAGGAGGTGCAGGGGCTCAGGTGCAAGCAGTAAGCTAGAGAGCGCAACTGTGAAGTGAGGAATCACTACAGCCTCCTTGTAACTGCATTACAGTCAGTCGGACTCCTAAATCAGGCTGCACAGCATAGCAGCTGATTAGGGGAGAAGCGTTGCCTTATTCTTGTAACAAGAGAACTCCAAAGTGATTCCTTTGAATTAGAAGAAATTGGCTAATGACAGAGGGAATTGCGTGGTGAGGACCGTCCTGTGGATGTTATAAGGAATAAGGACTCCCCTCTATGGCTTGGTGATTTATCGGAGAAAAGAATTTTAAAAAGAATGCTTTCTATTAAACTGCTGCATCAGAACTAGAGGAAATTTTTCCTTCAGAAAAATTCCTTCAGAAGGCAGTAACAAGCAACAAAAGGACCTCTGAAACACTAGCACTTTTTAAAGGACTTTAAAGGACTATCCGAATGACCTTGGAGACCTTTCTATTGGGATTGCTTCTTTCAGCCCTGCCGGATTTTCAGCATTTCAGATTCTAGGATTTAAATTTGCCTTGATGTTTTGGGGACATTTTAAAACAAGACCATCTAGTAACCTATCTAATGGCCCCTGCCCTAATTGAGCATTTCCTCAAAGTAGAGCACAGAAAGAAAAGAAGCATTTTTTTAAAATATGGCTGTTCTGTAACTGCAAATGTAATAAACGAGGTAATTTTCCAATACTGGGAAAGCTAGTTGCTGAAGTAATTATTTAATATGCTGATCATCTAGTTAAGATAGACAAGGTAGAGCAGCCTAGAGGATGAAGATCTGACTGAAAATAACTGGGTAGTAAACAGTGGCTGCATTTCTAGTCAAATCAGCATTTCATTAGCGTTAGAGTAGAATGCAGTTTGAAGTTTCTTATTATGATTTGGGGCTTTTGAAATGAAGTTTTGCAAAGGTGAGAAATAGCATTGATTAAACCATGCACTTTATTGTCCTGATTCATTATAAAAAATGTGATAAGCTAGCTAATGAAAAACATTTTCAGTTACCGAGACTGAAATTGAATGCAAGAATGATTTTTGATGGGAGGGAGGTGGATAGAGGAGAGGCTTAAATTATGCTGCTATCAGTGCCACCCAAGATCAGAAAGCACTAAAACTATTTAAATTGAAAACTGAATTAAAACTTCATGGGTTCATCTTATTTGGGGAGTGTGAGCTCATTGCACGTTATCTGCTTTGCTCAAGATGTTTTGTTTTCCTCTCCTACAGTTGAAGGATAAACCTTGCTTTTCTTCCCTTTCTGTTCTGTCTCTAAAAAGAATCTACTCTATTCATATCCAAGTAGTGTTGTGTCTTTGACTATTAACCTTGACAAGAAGGTTTTCCTTACCTCTTTAATGAAAGGATGGATCACAGGAATGAGATAGGGAGTGTCATTTCCAGAACAAATCCCAAAGGCATTGCATACTAGAAGGAACTTTTTTCTAGATTTCCAAATAAAAGCAGTTACGGACCTCTTGAAATATTAAATGATTTAAATGAATCTGAAACATCATATCATTGCTGATCAAGGAAGCCCAAGTCATAGGAAGACTTTTGTTTTTTTCTTGTTCTCTCTAGTGGATCCCAAAGAAATTGCCTTGCTCAGGAGAACAAACAGTCCTCAAAAGCATTTTCTTTTCTCACCCCAACCCCCTGATGGCTTAAATTAAAAAAAAAAAAAAGCCTTTCATTTTCTGTAGTGCAAGATAAAGAATCTGTGTTTTCTTTAGAAGTGCCTTGTGTTTGTTAAAGGTAGTTTGAGAGCACTGGAGGGAGCTAACTGGTGGCCTTCTTTTCACCTCCTTCCTAGTTTATTTACCCCTCCCTCCCCACAGCTGAGGTGTGTCAGTGCTGTACTGATGCTGATGAAGAGACTTGAACAGTTCTGGGAAGCTAATCTGTGACAGAAGCGATTGGCAGTGTCAGCAGAGACAGAGCCTGAGCCCCCAAAGTGCAGAGGTTAGCAGATGTTGGGCAGGTCACCAGTGGACTGCTGTCATCCTGGCTCCAGGGCTTCTTAATCCTAAACCATGAATGAGTCCAGGTTGACTGAACCAAGGACTCACAATATGAGCTTTGGGAATGTTTCCGAGCATCACTCCTGCCCACTCGGATTTGGCCACTACAATGCAGAGGACGTCTGCATCTTGGAGACGGTAGTTATTGTCCTGCTGACCTTTTTAATCATTGCTGGGAATTTAACGGTCATTTTTGTCTTTCACTGTGCTCCTCTTTTGCATCATTATACTACCAGCTATTTCATACAGACCATGGCCTATGCCGATCTCTTCGTGGGAGTGAGCTGCTTGGTTCCCACTCTCTCCTTGCTTCATTATTCCACAGGTGTCCACGAGTCACTGACTTGCCAGGTTTTCGGATACATCATCTCTGTGCTGAAGAGTGTTTCCATGGCATGTCTCGCTTGCATCAGTGTGGATCGCTACCTTGCCATCACCAAACCTCTCTCCTACAACCAGCTGGTCACTCCTTGCCGCTTGAGAATCTGCATTATTCTGATCTGGATCTACTCCTGCCTGATTTTCTTGCCTTCTTTTTTTGGCTGGGGAAAACCTGGTTACCACGGTGACATTTTTGAATGGTGTGCCACCTCTTGGCTCACCAATGCCTACTTTACTGGCTTTATTGTCTGCTTACTTTATGCTCCTGCTGCCTTTGTCATCTGCTTCACTTACTTCCACATATTCAAAATCTGCCGGCAGCACACCAAAGAGATCAATGACCGAAGGGCCCGATTTCCCAGTCATGAAGTTGATGCTGCTGGAGAGACTGGACATAGTCCTGACAAGCGCTATGCCATGGTCTTGTTCCGGATAACCAGCGTGTTCTATATGCTCTGGCTCCCCTACATCATCTACTTCCTTCTGGAGAGCTCCCGAGTCCTGGATAATCCCGCTCTCTCCTTCTTAACAACCTGGCTTGCTATAAGCAATAGTTTCTGTAACTGTGTAATATATAGCCTCTCCAATAGTGTTTTTAGGTTGGGCCTCCGAAGATTATCACAGACAATATGCTCATCCTGTATGTGTTTAAAAGACCGGGATCTCCAAGACCCCAAGCCCAGAAAACGGGCTAATTCCTGCTCCATCTAAGGAAAACTGCACAGCTAATCAAGTACAGTCTAAGAGTGGTTTGGAATAGTGTTTGCTACATCTGGGGATTTTCCATGACAGAAATATTTACTTGAATAGTTCACTATGAAATGACATGTAAACTAAAAGCGATTTTTTTTAATAATGGAAAAGAAACCTAGAAAGGAACACACATGAGACATTTATCATGTGAATATGGTTCCTTTGAATTTTTATGGTGGTAAGAGAAATTTATCAGTGAAAATTTAAAAAAAACCAAAAAACAAAAAACAAATTAGTATCTCAAATTTTCCACAGGGCATAAAATAGCTTGGCACATCAAAGCAGGATTCTCCTGTGTATCTTTCTCTTTTTAAGAAATTATTTCTTCTTCTTATTTTTCCCCTGTAGATAAATGCTGCATATTATATATGTAGCATGTGATAACTTTTTTCATTAAAATATACTACAGTAGGCTATTATCCATAAACAATCTTCACAAAAGCCTACAGAATAAATGTAGTTTGATAACTAGCCAGAAGATACCCTTGCATATATTTTACTGTATTTATTATTGCACAAATAATCATCAAAAACAAATTTAAAATAATTTTTTTAAAAGGTAGAAGCTTTTTTCCTGTTTTTCAAAGTCTATTCTATAGCCTCCTCTCAATCTTCTTCCCAGCCTTCCCAATTTTCCGGTACTTAATCTTTTGGTTCTTTATTCCAGAAGTGTCTTAGTTAATGAAAGAACTTACTGTACAAGGTAAATACAGTGTTAGTAACCTCTTCCCAAAAAAGCAACCTAACTGCTTGGTTGGAGGGAAGGAGGGACGATACTCATTCAACATGTTCTAATAGTGTTTAGAAATATTTTTTTCCCTTCGAGTCCTAATAAATAAGTTCCTGTGCCTAATATGGTATTTTTTTTTCGAATAACTAAGGCTTCTCTCCTCCCACTCCCTTTTCACTAACAAGGTTATTCTAATACAGATATAAGAGATGCACCCAGTAGTGAGATATCACTCAGTGCTAGTTTGAATTTTTTTTTCAAGTAAAATATTAACCCTTTTATGTTGGGTCTACTACATAGCTTACTATTGTAGTTGTAAGTCCTTTGTGTGAATCCTGCTTGCATATAATTGTATTTTTCAAAACAAAAAAGTGTAAATTATAGTATGTGGTCTGTGCCTAATGTTTTCATAGCACATTGAATAGGTCAGTGCTGTTTTCAATCTTCAGGATTGAAGCAAAATATACAAAAAAACAAAAACTTGCTTTAAGAGAAAAATACTTTTTGTGCCGTTGTTAAATAGGTATTTATTAGACAAAACAGTATTCTTGGAGGAGATGAGAAGATAGTTTACTTAATTATCAAATACAGGTAAGAGCTTTCAGTATTTCTCTTTGTAATAATCTGCTTTCAGATTCAGAGATGAACTCATTTTGTAAGTGCATTCCATGGGTTTGTGTAATAAGTTACCAGGGGTTCAGATGCAGCATGTTTGGGGAGGGTTGAGGGTGGGTGGGAGAATAACACAGGTTTGTATGAATTTTGGACTGAAGCTGCCAATCTTTCAGATGGATTTAAGTTTCTAACTTAAAGAGTATTGTACATGTTAACAACTGCACTATGATTTCCTTGTTTTACCAAAAAACAAATACATTGAATGAATTGTGCCTAGGATTCTTCACATTGGAAGCCAACTATGTTTGCACACCAATGGTTTGACTTTAGAGATCCTTTAAACATGAATATGTTATTTTGTAAAGGTTGTTCTGAACCCCTGTGTGTTTTCTAAAATGTAAGAAAGATTTAAAATAAAGAATAATTATATCTATATCTCTCAAAGTTGGACTTTGCCTCAGCTTAATGAAATCATGCATTTAGAATGATATAAATTCTCTTTTGAAGGATGAAAATTTGGTTATCTTAAATAATTTGGTTAGTTGATATTTTGTGATAATTTGATTATCTTATCATTTAAGCCATTTTTTGCTTCTGTAAGTTCCTTCATTGGTGTCTTGTTCCTTCAATTAAATGGCAAGTTAAAGGATTCCTCTAATAGTAAGCTTGAATTAAGAAACTTCAGTACTGCAAGTTATTTTGTGTTTGAAACAGAATCCTTTATGTTTCATCCATTGCTTGGGCAATGCAGTCTTTTGTCATGTGGCTTAATTATATTCTGAAAAGAGGGACCTGAGATGTCTGGGCTAGAAGTGTGATGACAGGACTTGGTCCTATCCTTATGACTCTTTCCGTCATGCCTGTTGCTTCTTCCTTGCTAGTGCATTAGAACTGTCCTTTTTCTCACACATATTTCTTCCTAGAACCCTTAAAATCTTTTCCTTTTTTTTTGTAAGTGGTGTTTTTAATTTATCTTTGAGTCAGAACTAATGAACTGATTTTTCTTTGTTCTTATTCTAAATTTATCCATTTTAATTCCTTTTTCCTAACTCCAGTAAATACTAAATAGTAGAAACTCTGGTTTGTTTATTCCCTTAGTTATTAATCCCTCCCCCTTTAATGTAAATCCTCCTTCCTGAACAGTGGTTTGGTGTGTCCAGTTCCTAGCTTGTCATTTTTGTATAAGGTCAAACTGAAGTCCCCCTGTGAATGGAAAAATTATTTTCTTCCATTTTTTCCCCTTCACTGAAAAAAAGAGGGCCTCTCAGTCACTATAAGATCTGTTAGATAAAGGACTGGCGGCAAATTACAGGTCTTAATCACATTTCATTTAAATTGCTTCTGAAGAGTTTTTTGTGTATTTTTCTGTAACAAGAGGATTCTACTGACTTTGAAAGCACTGTATGTTTTTTTTTTCTTGGTGACTGCTGACCACCCCACTCCTACTACTCCCCTTGCCCCAGCCTATATTACCATTGTTAAGTGGCATTCCATGGTTGTTATCCACTAGGGATGAGAATAACAACCATGAAATAATGTTTTGTGCAACCAGCTAAGGATGTGATTCTGTGTTTTATCTTCACCAGGCTGATTCTTATGAGGAACTTGAATGCAAAAGAGACTGAACCATAACAGTCCTTCATCACCTTAAAGCATATAATTGTCATTTAATAATAGGAGGTATGCTTGCTGTTTGTTTCAGTACAGATTTTACAACATTTTATATAGAAACTTGTGCTGTTTTTTAAATAGTATCTTCCTAGGTATATACAAAATACAAATGACTTGCTGCTCAGACAGACAGTCCAGCGCTACTCATGATTTTCAGATGTGTGAGGTGACTACTTACGGTTGAATGATAATGGATATTTTATTTCAAATAAGTTTTCTAAGGTGAGAATTCTAAGGAAAAAAATCTGACCATCTGAGAATATGGGCTTATAAGGCATTTTTTTCAATGTTAAGTCCTTCACAAAATATCTAATTGATTCTTAGTTTGGATTTATTGTATCTACCATTAATGGAACTGAACTCTGGTGAAATTTTCACAAGAAGCACAAACTGGAAGAAGAAGAGGGTCCCCTCAGTGGCCATTTAATGCCACTCACAGCTGAAAAAAGAATACCCACTACTATGTACCCAACAAGTCACTATCTCTTCTTTACTTGGAAACCTCCACTACTTGTAGCCTTTTCACAACTTTTGTGATAGCTGGAGCTGTTAAGAGAATTTTTCTTTATTTTGGACTTAAATTTATGTTTTGTGTAGCTTTTGTACCTTGTTCAGAGTTCTGCCCTGTGGAGCTGAGTAGGATAAATGAAAATCCCTCTTCCATTTGGTAACTTCTCAGGTTCTTGAGGATAGCTATCCTATCTTTTTTGATTGTCCTCTTTCTGTATTAAGCAACCTCACTTTTATCAGCCTATTGTCATATTGCATGAACTTAAAAATTGTTCATAATTCTTTTTGTCCTCCTGTGGGCATTCTGTAGCTTATCAATCCCTTTTGATCAGAGCAGATTCACTGACACTTTCCTATTTCTGGAAGGGGTGTGTGTGTGTGTGTGTGTGTGTGTGTATCTTAATAAAGCATAAGGTCATATTACTGTTCTTGGCCACTGTTACTTTTTTTTGGTTTATATTAAAGTCATAACTTTTTTTTTTACAGGTGACTTTTTGCCTTCTTCATCTTGTACTTGTGAAGCTTATAAAACAAAGCAAAGCAACTCCCTCCCTCCTCCAAACAGACCAAATGTAGATTTTTTTTTTTTTTGCTTTTTGCTAAAGCAATTGGGGTTAAGTGACTTGCCCAGGGTCACACAGCTAGGGAATGTTAAGTGTCTGAAACCAGATTTGAACTCAGGTCCTCCTGACTTCAGGGCTGGTGCTCTATCCACTGCGCCACCTAGCTGCTCCAGAATTTGCTTTTTTAAAAAACAATTTCATCTTATGTGATTTCATAAATGTTCCAGACTGTTAAGATCATTTTGGGTTTTGCATACATATTTCAGTAAGGCTTTGGTTTCAGTTGTGGACAGTGAGCAAAAACATTTAATAAGTGGATTGAGAAAATCAGAATATCAGTTATTCAACACCCAATTTTAATGTCTCTGATGTAGCAAATAGATTTTGCTTTTATTGTTCTATGCATTGGACAAGAAAGGGAAATTCAGAGTTTTATTGACTTATAGGCAATTCACTTAATTTTTTTTTTGCACTTTTGTTTCCTTATTTTTTAAAAAAATGGCATTTATCCATATCTTATTCTTTCTTCTTACCCTAGATTGTTTACTGTTTAATCAAATAAAATTAGAAAAGCCTTCATGTTCCTTAGGAAGATGCTAAATATATCAGATAAGTTTGCTAGTATCATGAGAAACATGATTATTAGTCTTAAGGTTCATATTAATAATTTCAGATAAGCATTGTTACTCTTGATATTAGTCATCTAAGTTTGAAAATAAAAATCTTGATAAATATAAACTTTCGGGTTTTTTAAAAAATGGAATCTAATCTTTTTTGGGTTTATGTTTGTAATGAGCAAATATCAAGATATGGGCAATATAATTGTTGAATTAATTAAGGTATTATATTAAGTCAGTTTGAAAGTCTTTTATTTATCCATTACCATTCTGCTAATAGATGATAGATATTCTGGACCATGGAATCTTTCAGTTGCTAGTTTTCAGTTTTGATCTCAGTTATATTTTTAGGGTTGAAGAATGACATTCAGCAAGCAAAAGAATAGTCTTTGAGGATAATGTAGTATATATACTATAGTATATAATATAATTTAGAAGAATTAAGTGTTAATTGTAAAGGATTTGCACTTTAAGTACTGTCCTATTTTAGAAAATAGTAATGTTTTTATATTGGATGAAACATATACAAAGTATACATACATTTGAAGTTACGTAGGATGCTAAATGGCAAGTAGTTTCTGATAAGTTTGATAGAGTTTACTGTAGAATATAATATCTAGTGGGATGCCAAAACTTAAAATGTGAAGTGGCATCTTGTGTGAAAGAAATGACATTTCTGAGTTTTGAAAGTTTAGCTGAGTATTATCTGTAGATTCTAGCTTGAATTAGAATAATTTTTAAAGTTAGTTAGTAATTTTATATAGATCCAAAGTAACAGCATTACTTTTATTACAAAAATTTAAGCAGAATATATGAAAATTATTTAGTTTTAAATGATGATAAATAACATGAATAAATAATAAAATTATACTTTAGGAAATAATATTTATATAGTAGATATCTAGTACAAAATTTGTTTACTGAAATAAGAAAAAAAGATCAATTTCTTATATTCAAGTGTACTTTTGAAAACCAGACATATATCTTTATATATAAATACATATTTACATGTGTATCAATGGCATTTAAGAAAATATGACTTAAGTAGGAATCATGAAAAAGCAAAATCATGAGACTGTCATAGTTATATAATTTTGAATTCAATAGAATATAAAATTAGTGATCTATTATTTCATATATGATGGATTTGGGGGCAGGTGAAGAGAATTGCTATTTTTGGAAAAATATTAAGATTAAAATAGGCAAATATGATGAACGTTTTAGCTAACAAAATAGTTTTTTAGATTTTCCTTGAAAAAACATTTTTTGAAGTAAAATTTGATTCTGAGTTTTCAAGTAAATGAAGTTATTATTAGGATGGGATATTAAGAGAATGATTTTAAAAATAAATCCAAGTTCTCTTTGTACAAAACAACCACTGTGTGTGCTTGGAATTTTTATCTTCTGGATTAAGGTTGCTTCTTACTTAGAGGTGAAATAGTTATGAATAAAAATCAAAACAGAATTATAACTTCAATCTTGGAAGGTTGTTTGTTTCTTGTCCATTACTCCTAGATGAGTATTAAGCTATCATACAGCCTAAATTCTTTATTATTGAGTTCTCAGAGAAAATCATATTTGCAGAGTAAAAAATAAAAACATTTTGGAAATCCATATGCAGGATGTTCCAGAAAGTCTTGGTACAGTATTAAGCTATTAAAACTATAAAGAATAAAGCTGTACTAAAGCTTTTTGACCCTGTATATGTCCCATAACTTGTTATGTAAAAGGGTCATAAGAGTGCACCAGTTTTCATTGAACATTTTGTCTTCATTATTCCTTTTTTCTTTGTTAACTCACTTGACCAGTTATCATTACTCAATGCTTATTAACGTTATTAGACACAGTTGAGTTTTGGCTCAAGCATTTATTCTCAGTTTTTATATGTTTGGTTGGAGATAATATCATTCATTGACAGGATGGCCATATATAATGACTCTTGATGCTTTTCCAAGTGTCATTTACAAAGTATATTGATACCCATGGCATTAAATTGCCAAAATCTCTGTCTACATTTGAAGATAATATAATATAGTTAATTACTCAAGCCTACTTGGAATATCCAGTGAATACATTTCACATAATTTCTCTTTTTTTGTAATTGAATAAATTGAATAAAAAAGAATAAAAGTAATGGCAAGAAAATTCATTATCAATAAAACCACGAAAGCATATTTGGGAGAATTTTAGTAGCAAATAAGATGATCTGGATGATATATGTACTTTGTCATGTCCATATATGTTTTTGATTTCTTCAGTTATTCCTCTATATTTTGAAAGCTTTTCATTAACATAATTTCTAGAGTATGAGTATGGAGAAATATGGCATCCATTAAAGTATTTATTCCTAAATTTTCCCTATTCATTGTTATATCTTAGAGGTTTGGAGTGCCATAATAGCAATATCAACAACAATGGTAATAGTAATAATGATGGTAGAAAAAGCCATTATATCATTTTAAAAGTAGGGAAGCTCCAAAGGTAGGTGACAAAGGAGCAGAGAACCTTCAAAGTTAGGTGACAAAGTATAGAGTTGAAGACAGATAGGCATTCGTAAGTGCAGGATTCTTGACCTTTTTTGTATGTTTGGACCTTTTTGCCATTCTGGTGAAGTATACGTACTTCTCAAAATGTTTTAAATTGCACACAGTAAAATATGTATAAATATTAAAATAGTTATCAAAATATCCAAAAAAGAAAGAGGAACTTCATAGACTGCAGGTTAAAAACCCATGATACAGTTAGACAAAATTTGGAAGATAGGAAGGACAGCTAGGTAGTTTTGTGGATAGAGTATTAGGCTTGGAGTTAGGAAAACTCATCTTTGTGAATTCAAACCTGTCCTCAGATACTTACTAGCTATGTGACTCTGGGCAAGTCACTTAACTGTTTTGCCCTCAGTTTCCTTATCTGTAAAATGGTCTGGAGAAAGAAATGGCAAGCCACTCCAGTATCTCTGCCAAGAAAACCTCTAATTGGGTTACAAATTGGACATGCATACTAAACAATGATAAAATGTGAAGGTTTTTTTTTTTTTGACCAGTTAGAAGAAACAGAGTAAAACCTTGCTTATTCTTAGGTCATTGTCTGGATGTCCAATGGTCATGTATTTTGTTGGGGTGATTTTTGTTCAGATGTGGTTTGGATTAGATGATTTCTGAGTTTCTTTACAACTTGATGAGTCTTTAATTCTCTCTAGTAAATTCAGCTATCCCAACCATTAAATGAAGAAAACAGAAAAAAATAGTCATTGCCAAAACAGCATGCAGAACAGCATTAAAAGTATTATGTTGAATTTATTATATAATTTAAAAAAGAAAAGCAAGTTAGGTATAATAGAAATTCATGTCTTTACATTAGAAACAAGAAAGATTTCTTGTAAGCCAAGCAAAAGGATGAGTACACATTCCAATTACAGATGCCTTTTAAGTAATCATCACTATATGAAAATCCATTTTTTATTAAAGCTTTTTATTTGTATAACATATATATAAGTAGTTCCCCAACATTGATCTTTACAAAGCTTGTCATTACAAATTTTACCCCCAGTCCTCTCCCCTCCCCTAGATGGCAGGAAGTCCACTACATGTTAATAATGGAAAACCCATTTTTCAAAAATGAGATTGTCCACTAAAAGATGTTGCAGGGTAGTAGAAAGAGCACAAGACTTTAGAATTGCTACTCGATGTGGACCTAGTCAAGTGACTTAATCTCTCCAGACCCCAGTTATCTCATCTGTGAATTGAGCAATTTGGGTTAGAAAGTCTTGGAGGCCTTTGCTGGTTCCAGAATCCTAAAATACGGTGAGTCTTTCAGTTGCTTACCAAACATAAGGAAAATGTATGTTACAGGCTGAGTAATCATACAACACATAGTTACTAGAAATTTCTTTGTACAAAGATCTGTATTCACCATTATGAGAGATACAAAACTATGTAACATATACTTCTCTACTTTTTAAGAACTTTATATCCAACCTAACAGTACGAAGAAATAACTGCGGTAAAAAGCATTACATAAATCCATTATGCATGATTACAACAATAAATGCTATAGAATTTCATTAGGTGGAATGATCACTTCCAACATAGGCAAATATTAGGAAGTATTTTTTGATGCGAGAAATCCAGTTTCTTCAATTATTGCAGTGGCATGTAACAATGGGTACTGGCATTTGAGTCTAGGGACTTGGGTTCAGATATTACCTTTTGGATGGTGACTAAATTATTTGAGCTTGGAAAGGTCATTTAACCACCTTATGCCTCATTTTTCCCATCTTCAAAATGAAAGCCTTGCACTGGGTGATTTCTAAGGCCCTTTCCTCTTCCATATCTAGGAATCTATGTTTTATTAAGTCTGGCTGGGCTTACAGCTGGACTTAGTGAAACAAATATTCATTATCTTTAATGAAGTGATTGCATTTATTTTGGAGGGAATTGGGCCATTATGCAATTGGGCTCACCTATATATTTCTGACTTTAAAATCCTTTGAAGGAAAAAAAAAAAAACCAAGTTCTACCTCACATCATTTTTGAAAGTAGACAGGCCATATGTCTAAATAATTTATTTATTTACTTCCACTCTTTCTTAATCAGTCAAATGCAACCAAAATATTTTCATTTTTAGATTGAGAATATTCACTTACTTGTTCAGTGATTATTTGAATAGGGACAATCTGATTGTAAGGAGAAGGAACCTTGGAGATGATCTAATGTCATACTTTTATTTTGTAGGTAAATATATTTGAGGGTCAGTGAGGTTAAGTGACTTGTCTGAAGTCATACAGGAAGTATTTTTTTTTATTAAAACTTTTTATTTGCAATACATATGTATGGGTAATTCTTCAACATTAACCCTTACAAAGCTTTCTGTTAGAAAATTTTTCCCCCTACTCCCCACCCCTCCCCTAGATGGCAGGATATCCACTACATGTTAATTATGTTAAAATACTTGACAAATCGAATATATGTATACATATTTCCACACTTATAATTTTTGTGCAAGAGCAATCGTATCTACAAGAAAGAAAAATCAGAAAAAGGAAACACAATGCAAGCAAACATCAATAGAGAGCATGAAAATGTTTTGTTGTGGTCCACATTTCACATCCCTCTCTCTGAGTGTATATGGCTTTCTTCACTGAACAATCGGAAGTGGTTTGAAACATTTCATTGTTGAAGAGAGCCATGTCCATCAGAATTGATCGTCATATAGTATTGTTGCTGTGTATAATGATCTCCTAGTTCTGCTGATTTCACTCAGCATCAGTTCATGCAAGTCTCTCCAGGCCTCTCTGAAATTGCCCTGCTGGTCGTTTCTTACAGAACAATAATACTCCATAACATTCATATACCATAATTTATTCAGCCATTCTCCAATTGATGGGCATCCCTTCAGTTTCCATTTTCTAGCCACTACAAAAAGGACTGCCACAAACATTCTTGCCTATGTGGGGCCCTTTCCTTCCTTTATGATTTCTTTGGGATATAAGCCCAGTAGAAATGCTGCTGGGTCAAAGGGTATGCACAGTTTGATAACTTTTTGAGCATAGTTCCAAATTGCTCTCCAGAATGGCTGGATCCGTTCACAGTTCCACCAACAAGGCATCAGTGTCCCAGTCTTCCCACATCCCCTCCAACATTCGTCATTATCTTTTCCTGTCATTTTAGCCAATCTGACAGGTCATACAGGAAGTATTTAAACAGGACCCTGAATCCAGGTTTTTTTTTTTTTGTTGTTGTTGTTGTTTTTGCTTTTGCTTTTTTGGGGGGAGGGGCGCTAAATCCTATACCCTTCGTATCATACCATAGGGCCTTCCCAGGGGCTTGAAGAAGTTGATTTATAGCTCAAAGATAAGTAGATGACTCTTAAGAAGGGAAAAAAGGCAACTTGGAAGCAGAAATATAACATAATTAATAAGTAGTCATACCTGGAAGATTAATTTGACTCTTGACACCAGAATATATAAAACCAAAGTCAGTTTAGAATATGAATTAATAAGGGATATAATCTTAGACTGTTGCTAAGTTTTAAACTGCAGTTAAAACTGAACCATTTATATCTAAAGTTTTCTGCTAGGGTTACAAAACAACTGTGAATAGCTTTCTACTATTTACATTTAAATAGAGCTAATCAAATATCTTTCCTAATTTTTGTGCTACACTGAATGATAAGTAATTGGAATGCTGTCTATTAATTTATGACTTGAATGGTAATTTGTTGAGTCAAAATGTTCATTTCTTTAAAATTAATCCATAATGTATTTCTTGGTCTTTGTTCAGTTATTCAGACATGGTAGAGAAAGGAATAAATGTTCTTCACATTGAAGGACATGTAGCTCACTATATTGAACAGATGTCAGAATAATCTTTCTTATGAAGAGATGTCATGTTATTCCCAAAGGAGAACACTTTGGTGGCCCTATATTGCTTACTAAGTAAGGTTCAAATGTTTTTCTTGACAGGCAAGGTTCTCCACAAATTGGAGAAATCCCTTTCAAGCTTTGTTTGGTATTTCCCCCCCCCCCCCGGGGGTGTATATTTTAGACAAATTTCAATATTCCTTGTTTTTCCAAACAGGCAGTGATTTCTCATGACTCCAGATTGTTGCTCATGCTATTCCCAGAGCTTAAAATACTCTCCCTGTCTTGTCTATTGGGTCCCTATCCTTTAAATTCCAGTTCAAATGCCATCTCCTCCGTGAAGCCTTCCCTGATGATCTTGGTTAATTCCCACTGCTCTACTTCATATGACATGTGATTCTTTCCCTCTTGAAATGCCCTAATAATATAATACTGAATATTTTAATGACCCAATTGCCACTAAACCTAGTAGATTATAAACTACAAGAGGGAAGCAGCTGCACTTTCTGTCTTTACATACAGTAGGTATTAATGGCATTAAAAAATGTATATTGGATGAAGAAGCCATGTGGTTTGGAAATAGACTGCTGAAAGAGGAATTGTAAATCTCCATGTTAGATCTGACTGGAGGTGTAGCCAGCCACACAGCATTGAGGAAGCCCATCAGTCCTTCAGCTTCCTCATCCCCTAAATGAAGCTTCAAATATTGGGGTTCATCAGCATTGAGGAAATGCTGATGAGTAGAACCCTTGACAAGTTCCCACTTCTCCCAATAATCTGCTTCCCATCCTCTTGCCTGCCTCCATCATCAGGTGTGGGGCTTCCACCATCTCCAGAAGCTCTTGTATGTCAGTCTTGTCGGAGCTGTATTATCTGCTCTCACAGTATGTCCCAATAAGTTAATACCTGAACCACTCACATATTCCCTCCCTTCTATTCCTCCCTCCCCATCCCCAACTTTTTAAATTTCACAAAGTTTTGTGGCTCCAGACTAAATTATCTCTTAAAGTGTGTTCCTGCTGTAAAAATTTCATGATTCTGTATAAATCCAATATGCCTTTAAGTTGACAGAGAACTTGACGTATGTTATTCCACTTAATCCACATAACAACCCTTTGAGATAGGTGCTGCCATTATGTCCATTTTACAGATGAGGAAACTGAGGCAGGGTAAGTGACCTGCCCAGAGTCACTTAGCTTGTAAGTATCTCAAGTAAAATTTGAACTCAAATCTTACTGACTTGATACCCAGAAGTTTATCCAGTCTACCCCTGATTATTTTGGTTTGTTGTATTATTTTTGTATTATTGTTCCAGTCATTTTAGTCATGTCCTACTTTTCTTGACTCCATGTGGGGTTTTGTGGCCAAAGATACTATACTGGTTGGCCATTTCCTTCTCCAGCTCATTTACTGAGGAAGAAACTGAAACAAACAGGGTTAAGTGACTCGTGCAGGGTCACACAGCTAGTAAATGTTGGAAGCCAGATTTGAATTCAGAAAGATGAGTCTTCTGATTCCACATCCAGCATTTTATCCACTGGGCCATCTTGTCACCTCTCCTATTTTGGTTTTCCAGTTTAATAATCTTGTAAAAAATGGACGTAAGATTAAGTCTGACATATTCTATTCTTTGCAAATCTTTTCTGGCCCTTTGAGATCACCACTTCTTTTTTTAGTTGCTCACTAACAATCCCTTTAATAATATGTTCTTGTATTTTGCAATAATCAAATTCAGGCTCCTTTGCGACTTTATTATTTTTGTGACTCTATTATTATTGTGACTCTTTAGGACTTTATTTTCTTCTTCTACTTTATTTTTTTCTTTTATTTATCAGAACATTTTTTCATATAAGCAGTAGTATCTTTCCTGTTCTTTAGTTTTTCAGAGTTCACCAATATTAGGCCAGCAGTGACATGCCTGGTTTCTTTCCACCTCCCCCTCCCTCAGCCCCCAATCTCTGTGACTGTAATTCATTTGAGCCCTGCTGGTTTGAGCGCATCAGTAGCAGCCAGATGCTCTTCTATTATCTCTTTACTCATTCTGGGCATCAGATCCTTATTGACTATATTGATTCTGTCCTTTCTAGTTCAAAGACCATTCTCCCAAGCAGAAAGCAAGCAAAATAAGCCCCACCTTTACTCTACCATCTATTTTTATTATTCTATTTACTTTGAATGGGCTTTCTTTTCATATTTAGTCTTTTCCTAATTTAGCTAAAGAAATGTTTTTTTTGTTGCCCTTACTTTTCTAATCTCATCCTGACCTTTATAACTCCAGATATTATTCATATAGTACTGTGCCATTTTATATTTATTTCCCTTTATCATATCCTTCTATCTTTTTTCTTCTTAGCTCATAATTTCCTCTTTTTCTAGATCCTTGGAATTGTCTCCCTTTGTTTCCTAGCACAGTATCTAGTACGCATTAAATGGAATAAATATAAATTCCAGGTGCTCTACTTTAAGATGAGAAACAGCGAGACAGACAGAAGAGGGAATGAGGGTGAGACACACACACACACACACACACACAGAGGCAGACTGAGGGAGAAAAGCAGAGAGTAACAGAGACAGAACAGGAACTCAGAAGTTCTGATGTTTCTCAAAATCCTCATCCATTTTGCTCTTTCTTTCTATGTGGTCTCTAGTATACTCCGTTTTAACTATTAGATTATTTTTTTAAATCAAAATATTTTCTATCTCACTTCCTTCTTCTAATTCCTGTATTTTCTCACACAAGTCTGTCTTCTTAGTGTTCCCACTTCCCTTTTACCTATGCTGTTATTTTTTAATAACTTATGCCCTTCCAGATACATATGTCCTCCATGGATCTCATGCCATTCAATTTCATTGATACCTGTGAGTCTCCTTACATTTGGAACTTTAATTCATGTTCCTTGTTTCCCATCTCTATGTTTTTGACTACAGATAGTTTTCTTATTGTCCACCTTTTCAGATTTTTATGGCCTTTGTATATCTGTTAATTTCTTCTGCTTTCCCTTTCAGTTTGAAGCCCCTTTGGCTAGATTAACAGGACCTCTGGAAAATACATTTTTATGATCTTTATTAGGGGCATGGCCAGAACGTGCTATTCCTATATGATAAGCAATGGTCTAGGTATCAAACCTGTCTCTGATCCTGTCTTTTTGCCAGCTGTTCACTTTCCAAATCTGTTTTTTTCTCTTGAAGCTTTTTCATTTTATGGGAGTCCCCATAGAAATGAAACCAAAATTTTACACAAAACAAAACTATTTAATCCTTTAAAATTTTTAGGTTCTTGCCCAGGACTTCAGAATCTTAACAGTTTTTTTCTAGGTTTTTCTGGCAGGATCATTTCTGTCCACGTGAGTTGCCAGACATGTGGGGAGTAGTCATTCATTTTGACAAGTCTTGGGACCTTCACTGTCTTTCCCTGGAAACATGCCCAAGGAAGACAGTCGACTTCTCTATTGTTTTTAATCTGCTAAGGTAACAAGAGGCTCCCTCTGTACCTTTCAGAAGGGAACTGCTAGCTGCCTCTCCTGTTCCTCTGACCCTTGCTGCATACTCAATTATCTGGCAGCCGCAGCTCAGCCTCATCATTTTTGGTAGGACAAATCAGCTGCCCTTTCTTCAGAGGCTCTTGGACTTTCTCTCTTTGGATACAGCTCCTTACCTATTTTGTAGCTTTTGGTGTTGATTGTTCCTGCTTTTTCAGTTTTCCCTCCATGTAAAAATCTTCTGCCATCTGACACAGGTCAGGATTCTTCTTTTTCTCCTTAGATTTTTGTTTTCCCTTTTGTTTTCGTCATTTAAATCTTTTGTCCATTTTTTAAAAAAGGAAAACTTGATTGTTTATGATAAATTGCATAGTGGAGAATCATTCCTCCAGCCCCTCTCCCTACCTTCATTTGCAGTCAGCAATTATTTATTTAGCACCAACTTTGTGCCAGGCACTGTGTTAAGCACTGGGAATATAAAGAAAGGCAAAAAAAAAAGTCTACCTAACCATCAAGAAGTTTAGGATCTAATGGAGGGAGATAATATGCAGACAACTATATTCAAGCAAGATATGTGCAAAATTGGAGATAATCAGCAGGGAGAAGGCAATTAAGAGTGATTGAGAAGGGCTTCTTGCAGAAGGTAGGGTTTTAACTGAGACTTGAAGATAAAAGTGAGGAGGTAAAGAGAGGCAGTGGATCATGTCTTCTTTGATCACAGAAAAAGTAGAAGGAAGAAGGTAAAAGCCAGAAACCAGGAAGGTTGGGAAGGGGCCAGGAAGAGGTTTATAAAAGCTAAATAGAAAATTTTATATCGGATCAGTGAGGCGGCCTTTGGGGTTTCATGGTCTATCTTGTGCCCTAGGAAGATCAGTTTTACAGCCAAGTAGAGAATGGGCTGGAACAGGCAGAAATTTGAGGGAGGAAAAACCCAACCAATAGGCAGACTGACTGTGGGGGTGAGTAGAGAGCAAGGAGTTTGTTTTAGGAGAGGTAACTAAAGGGCCAGAGAGTGAGAGGGATCATCTGGGAGAGCTGAGGTGAGATCTGCAGAAATATCCTAATAATTTTCATTTGCTTAAAAGTTTAAAGATTTACAAAATCTTTCACAGTCTTGTTAAATAGTAGTTCAAATATTTGTAGGATTTAAAACTGAAAAAGACCTTAGAGATCTTCCAGTAGGGATTCTTAATTTGACATCTGTGAATTTATGTTTTCAAATATTTATATAAATGCATTTGAACAAAATTAGTTTGTTTTGGTATGCTCTGTATTTTTATTTATGCATTTAAAGATCTAATTCTCAAGAGGTTTTTTAAGACTTCACCAGATTGCTAAAGTGATCCATAACACTAAAAAGGTTATGAGCCCCTTATATGTAATAACTGTAGGAACTGAAGGGTTGTACAGTGAAAGGATTTTTCTAATAAGAAGCAGAGATTGGATTTCAACTCATGCTCTCCTAAAGGGTTCCTTTTATTTTAGTCAGTTAGTTATTGTGCAATGACTAATTACTTGGTTTATGTCAGGTACTGTGCTAAGCACTAGACTTGCAAACACAGATGAAACCATCATGGCTTCCATCATGCACTGTTTTTGTGATGTACAGGGAAGGAACCAGTGCCATATTGGATGAGCTTTTTTTCTTTAATGGTGACTCTGACTTATTTATCACGCCCTTAGCTCAGTTTTATCCTTTCTCCTCTGGCTTCTCAGGGAATCGCCAGCCTCTACCCTTCATTTAATCAGGAACCATCTGTGATGTCAGATTATAGACGTTGTATCATTTAGTTGATTTGAGTGTTTATATTATATCAACAAGAACTTTGGGGTCCTTATAGTGTTAGTAAGTACTTAGAGAGGACTTTTATGATATTCAGAGAACAACTTGCCCTTTGGAAATGTCCTGACCTTCTTCTTCCCGCAGGGGGAGGAGGGGCCCACCTCGGATCCTGTTATTCTCATGCTCGAATCTGCCTTCTGTACTTTAAAAAGTGCTCTGGTACTGTGCACAGCAGCAGGTCAGACATTTGTTGTTGTTGCTTTGCTTATAAAAAGCAAGAATCATTTTTGACTAGGTTTAACATTTCTGAATGTTGAATGTTAGCTAATATAATTAATAATTACAAAAAGGGGAGAGAGTACTAACAGCCAGGATGATCAGAAAAGGTTTGGAGGAGGCAATGGTGCCTTTGTTGGACCTGGAAGGAAGCCAGGCCTGCCAAGAGGTAGAAGACATGATGGCATGTTCCCCTTTGGGGAACATGAAGCAAGAGAGTAGCTGGAGTTTAGTTCTTGTGAAAGGGAGTAAGGCACAATGCCTGGGATGGAGGTTTGATTTCCAATCTGAAGAGCTGACAGTGCCGGACCTTGGATCAGCACAATGTGACAAGACCATCAGCCTCAAGCTGGACAGGATTTGATGCTGTACCTCTCCTTTTATAGTGGAGAAGGTTAATCCGAGAGACATCCTGACTCGCTTGAGTTCCCACAGGAAGTGGCTGAGCTGGAATTTGGAGACAAGACCTCTTGTCAATTGACTGTTTTCTTTCCACAGCCTCCATTCTAGGGAAGATGCCCTGGTGCTGCTCTCCCCCGTCAGCCCCCATGCCTTCATTTTCTCTAGGCTACGTTCCTGCTTTCCCTCCTAGACTTTCTCTATGCTATCTGCCCATCTCCAGCCCTGCTTCTTTCCCCTCTCATTTTCCAGTTTTTTTTTTTAAATTGTGTTGCCTTTCTTATTAGCCTATAAGCTCCTTGAGCACAGGGCCCTTTTTTTTTTCCTGCTTGTATTCCCATGCTCAGTCCTAAGAACTTAACAAATGTTTCTTGAGTTGACTTGACTCATTCTAGTATGTCTCTTTCTCAGCAGAGAAATTTTTTTTTTTTTAAAGCAGGGGTGTGTGTGGTCAGACAGCAGCTTTAGGGATATTATTTTGACTTCCCTGTAGAGAAGAGATTAAAGAAAGGAGAGGCTAGAAGCAGAGAGGGCAATTTGGGACTGCAAAATAGTGCAGGCAGAGGCGATGAAGACTAGTGTTAGAATGGGGAGCAGGGGAAAGATGGAAGATTGGCCTTTTAGAACACATTGTTTTGGAAGTATCTTGAGACATTCTTTACTGTACTTACTACTTGGTTAATAGGTAATGTTTTATGGGTTTAGATCTTTAAAGGGCTGCAATATCTAATTTTATGTAATCAAACTTTAATGGAGGGTATTTTTTTCTATATATCTTTCTTCATAGCAGTAACTCTAGAACATGATATTTTTTATGGGGCAGGACATATAGATACATACATACATATGCACATTATATATTTTTATATATACACATTTACATAAACACATTTAAAAATGTCTACCTTTCCTTTTTCTTCCTGCCTATTAATTACATGATATTCTTGGACTATTCACTTTCCATGTCCCCAAATGGCTGAATCCCAAAGCTTCTGTTTAGTTTTTAGAATCTGTATTTCCTTTGTTACCATTCAGAATACATTTGGATTTTTATTATTGTTACTTTTTTAACCCCGTTTATTAACTCATGATGTTAAGCTATAGGAGAAATAGCAGAAGCAATGTGCAATAAATGAAAACTTTAGCATTTAAATTCCAAGACTTAAAATATCCTGCCTAAATTTCTTTGAAAGGATGTCTACTTGACAAACACCAGGAATTCCATGGAACATGGAAAACTCTTTTTTTTTTTATCTACTAAGAATTCTGAACTGGTTATAGTACTAAATATAATACTAAATATAAATATCCTGTCCTAGTTACTTAATTTTTAAATGAATGACTGTTGTTTAAAACATATTCACTTTGAGTCTATTAATTACTGTTAATATTTTAAGGTCAAGAAGTACAAATGCCAAATATTTTTATCATCTCCTAGATTATTCAAAACATGTTTGTTGAAAACATCCTATTATTTTGTATGTATTTCTGTGTAAATATATTCATTCATATCTATATCTCTTTATTTAATCACATTGCCTAAAGAAGTTTTAGCTTTTCTATTCCATGACAACAGCTATTGCCATTTAAGCCTCATGACAACCCTCTGAGGTATCAGAAGACTGAAGAGTTGGAAGGTACCACACAGAGTTAATCCATCTTTTAAGAACTACAGAGAATATGCCTGTTTGACAGAAAGGCTGATGATGATGATGATAATAATAATAAATGGCATTTATTTGGTACTTTAGGATTTGTTATATGCTTTATGCAGATCTCATTTGATCCTCACAACTCTCCAAGGTAGGAACTATTATTATCTTCATTTAACAAAGGAGCCAAGACTAATTGAGTTATGACTTGCTTAGGGGCACAGATCAGTGTCTGAAGCAAGATTTTTGAACTCCTGTCTTAGCAGCTTGCCCCATGACAATAGCTAACTTCTCTCAGAAGCTATATTGTAACTGGGATTCAACTCAGGTTTCCTGCCTTCATATCCAGCACTCTATTCATTTTGTCATGTTTTCTATATGACTTCAGTACACACTTATTATTTACGACTCTATTTAAATAAAGTTGCTTGGAAGAATAGATTTATATAATTCTCTATAAAAATCTCTTGTCAGATTCTTCTCCACAATCAGCCAGGCAACAGTAAGTAAAAATGTTGGATTTAGAATCACCAAGATCGGAGTTCAAATCCCACTTCATATACTTACTGTGTGAGCCCAGGAAAGGCACTTGACTTCTATTTCCATTTGCTTATCTGTAAAATGGGGGTACTAAATAGCACCTACCTTAAAGGTTATTGTGAGGATGAAATGAGATGATATGTACAATATTTTGCAAACCTTAAGGCCCTTTATAATAAATTATGTGTTTCATTTAATAATTATAGCATGAACCTATAATACAAAGCACTGATATAGCCTTCCTATAGTCATTCTATAGTGTGTCAGCTTTTCATTTTTAAAATCTAAAAAATCTCAGCATAAAAATCTGTTCGAAATATTCCTGCAAAAATATAATAGTTTTATTCCTGTTCTCCTTCATTTTGTTCTTTTCATCTCCTTCCATTAATGCATTCATAGTCTTTACAAATGATTCCCAAAGGTTTTTTTATAGCATGACCCTATTAGTAAAATACTTTTGATCATGAACTCTAAATATATGTATGTTTTTATATTTATTAGTTGCATACATGTACTATTATAATAAATTGTGGATATCATAAAACATAAAATAGAAATTTAGGCCAGATGAAAGGAAAAGTAAATATTTTAAAACAAATTTCAATTTATTTACTATTAGTACCAGTTGTTTTTCCTTACACAGAAAAAGCAGTATGATTGAATATATTTTATTATTTCAAAAATAATCTTCATTTGACATATGTTGATTTATGATTTGGTGATTTATGATTTAGTGATTCAAAGAACTGGTAATTAGTTCAGTTGTTTGCTTTTTGGTTTAAATGACTATCATAACCAAAAAGGATATCTCTGAAGATATTGAGATCCAAATAAAAGAAGTGGATCATTGACTGTACTTACTAAATCATCAGACTCATTTCTCAGTCTCCTCTACCAATTAGGCAAAGCTTTGGAATTTCAGCTAGTAAATTTCCATTTTCCTTAATATCAATCAGTTGTTGTTGCAAAGTAATCAAAAAGTATGCATTTTTTATGTTTCTTGAAAAAATACAAACTCAGATTCTTCCTTTGGAAAATTTTTAATCAGATTTGAAAATTTGGTTTCCAACTTTTTAAAGTGTACAGATTTTAAAGTTTTAATAGATGACAGTTAAATCTTTTTTTTTTTTTTTGCCCTGTCAATGAAAGCTTAGCTTTTAAAAGGCTTGTTCCATCATGATGGTTTCATACTATCATTAGCTAATAGATCAGGGCACAATATGTACGTAATGAAATTCATCATTAGCTATAGTATGTATATATACATACATTTATATATGTAAACTCATATATCTAACTGTCTTAATAATTTCATCTTTTTTTTTTTGGCTGACATCTGATTAGATTGTCACTTTTTATCTCCTGATGTGGCTGATGAAGACCCCACACCAGAATAGCTATGTCAGTTATTTTCTTTTTGATCTCTAGTGTTCACATTATTGCTGTTATCCTTATTTTGTACTTTTGTTTTTGTAGGAGTCTTGTTAAGTTACTTGTCAATTTTGTGATGATTAATTTAGTAAAAAATAAATAAAATAATGCATACATCCATTTAGCTGGTAATGTAAACTTTGATGTTTTTCAATGTGCTGAAAGCAAACAAGTAAGGATAGCACTAGCAACTTCTCTGGGTTGTGAAACTCTCCTTTTTCCTCCAAATGCCTTCAGTATAGTTTATGTCTGAGCATTTTATATATGGATTGAATGAGGGTGCCACTGTTAACTTATAAGTTAATTGTTACTAAAACTTAATTTTTTGTTTTTAGGTAAACATAAAAACAAAGAGATGCTCTGATATTGTTTCCCTACAATCCATGGTTCATCTAAGGCACATCCTACTTCAGAGATCACTGATCTAGGGAAAAGAGAAGGAAGACTTAATTGAGGGCTGTAGCACTGGGCACAAAGATTAGGTTAATATGAAAAGTGTTACTGAAAAAGAATGATTTGACATGAGATTTTTGTTAAGAGGAACTGTGTCCTCCACTTCATTTGTATTCTATTACTTCTTTTCCCATTCCAGCCATGACTTTTAATTGAATAAGTTACTGCTATTTCAGTGAAATATTGTATTGACTGAAGCTTGTGACCCAAGTGAAATTGGGGAATTCCATTATATTGTTAAATTCAGCAATTTATCTCCAGTCTGAATTAGTTTATGTTATGGAGGATTTTCTATTCTCGGTGTCAGTTAACAACATATCCACTAGTAATTACAGAAAAACTGGTAGGAGGCCTTATCAAAATGTTATCATTTTCTTTCCCTTTCCTTCTCTAGGTTGATCTCCTTTGGAAACTAATGTAGGTTTTGAAAATGAAAGAGGTTAATGAAGTGTGAGGGAGGTGATGGAAATTATGATGTATAATATTGGCAAATGTCTTCATGTAGAAAAGTTTGGGATATTTCAGGAGCCATTTCCCGCCCCGCCGCATTCCCTCCCCCCTCCTCCCAAGCTAAAGGACTCTTTGATATTCATTATGGCCACATATGTGCTATCAAGAAGCAGTATGGTAGATTTAAAGTGAAAGGATCTGCGTTCAAATTCAAACATTGGCATTTCCTACCTTTGTTGCTTTTGACAAGTTATATAACCTTTGAGGCTCATTTACTTCTTTTCCAAATGAGGAAGTTGGATTGAGTGCCCTTCAGGGTCCCTTTTAACTCTAGATGTATGATCTGATCATGTGACCCCCAAGATCCCATATCAAAGGACTGATTAGATAAAACTACTTTATATAAAGGTCATTTGACCTTTCATTAATTAAATGGACCCAAATGGAGTTCAAGGGACACTTTCATTGAATTTATATTTTAGTTAATTTATATAATAGTAATATAATGCGATGTTATAAATCCAACATTTATAAAATGCTAATATGTGAAAATTAAAATTAATCAGAGTTGTCTCGGAGCCTTTTCCATGCAGGTGAGAGGAACATACACAAGTATCCAAACAACCTAATGAGCAAATGACTTACTGGGACCACTATATATATATCACATATATATTATATAGTCTTGTGGGTAATATGTAGTGAACCTCATAAAGAAATTACATAGCTTCAGAAAATAAGTATAAATGAGAGCTGTAGGTGGTCAGGAGGGCAGACAGAGAAATATACCTGTTTTAGGATATGCTATATTGATGTGCTGGGGCCTCTGGATAGCAACTGACTAATGTGTGCCTGTATCCTCACTGCCATCATTTCACTATTAACTAGACAAATTGAATTGATCAAATCTGAAAAGATTGTGAGACTGTGGAGAAGAGAGGATTTTTTTTTTTTAAACAATGAATGTTGAGTATGAGGTAGCACCTCAGGCTATTTGGGATGAGCCTGTTCTAAAATATTACCTGTAACCTTAACATCCTGAAAATAAAATTATCCTACAATCTATGAATTTAAAATGCTTCCGTTTCTCTTTGGCTTCACAGCTAAGCAATATACTAAAAAAAACCTAATTAAATAAAATAAGAGAGAATATTCTTGGCATTTGCACAAACAATATTGAATTTTTATTTGATTTTTTTATTCATTTAATTTTAAAGGGCTTGTTTTATTGTTCTTTATTTCCAAATAGTTGAGCAAAGTAGTAGGTAAATAATAATATTTATTTCTATAGTACTTCATGATTAGTCTCTTCTGCTAGAACATCACACATGTTACTACTGACTAGAGTTAAACCAAAGGTTCTGATCTGTGTCTCTTCTCCTTTTATAAAATTTTACTGACCTCATCTGCTTCCATAGCAACTAAGTGATGAAGTGGTTAGAGTATTGAACCTAGGTCAGGGAGTCCTGGGATCAAATCCAGCTCTAGACAGGATCTCTGTGACCTTGAGCAAGTTGCTTTATTTGTTTGCTCCAGTTTCCCCATCTGTAAAGTAGGGATCAAAAGAGCACATCCCAAGGTAGTTGTGAGAATCAACAGAGATATTTGTGAAGTCCCCAATCTACTGCCCCGCACACAGTAGGTGCTGTATAAATGCTAGCTAATTACAGCCTGATCTTTGTCACGTTAATATATATTATTCCCTTCCATATTTTTCCATAGGCCAGCCCTTGCATTGGCCTGTATACCCTATTCCTGGAAGGTTCTCCCTCCTGACCTCTGCCCTTTTGGGGCTCTGATTTCCTTCAAGCTTGTTTAGAAACTGCCCAACTACATGGGGTTCTCCCCACCAAGTTCCTAGCATTTCTCCCACTTCTCAAAGCTGTATTTAATCTACTTTTTAATTTTTTATATATGCTTTTTTGTACAGGACATGTAGTTAGTCATTCAGTCAACAAAGGATATTAAGCCCCTACAGGGTGTTGAGATAACCTCCCTTTTCTCTGCTGCAAACAGCCCCTCCTCTCAAGGAGCTTGTAGTTGAATGTGGGAAACAACACATAATGAAATACAGGCAAAATATATTCAGGATATATTGAGGATGGTAGAAGGAAGGTACTAGGATTAAAGGGTCTGGAAAAATTTCTTGTAGGAAATGGAACTTTAGCTGAGACTTGAAGGAAGCCAAGGAAGCTAAGAAGGAGATATGAAGATGGAGAGAATTCCAGGTTTGGGGACAGCCAAAGAAAGTGCTTTAGACCAAGAGATGGATTGCCTTGTGGGAAGAACACCATGGAAAGCCATGTGACTATCACAGACAGAGTTTTTGAGGGGAAGTAAGGTATAAGAAAATAGAAATAAGTAATTAAATGCTTGTCCATTAATTTGAAAGGGAGCATTCAGGCCACAAGCATTTAGTAAGTACTTATTACATGGCAGTCATTGCAGTAACTGGGGATATAAAGGAAAGGAAAAACATGGAGGATGTAGCAAATAATGAAGCTTCCAGTTATAAAAGATAGCTGCAGAGTAAATAGGAGATTATTTCTGAGGGAAGGCATTAGTGGTGTGGTGGGTGGGAGGAGAGTGTGGGAGGAATGCGGAAAGGCTTCTTGGAGAAAATAAGATTTGAGTTTAGACTTGAAGGAAACCAGAAAAGCTAGGGTATGGAGGTAAGGGGTTTGGGTGAGAGCAGCCCAGGTATGAAGTCCAGCTGTTTGTTTGTTTGTTTGTTTATTTATTTATTTATTTAATTTGCATAACATATGTGTGGGTAATTCTTCAACAATAACCCTTACATAGCTTTCTGTTACAAATTTTTTCCCCCAACTCCCCACCCCTCCCCTAGATGGCAGGATATCCACTACATGTTAATTATGTTAAAATATTGGCAAATCGAATATATGTATACATATTTCCAAACTTATCATTGTTGTGCAAGAAAAATCTTATCTACACAAAAGATATATCAGATAAAGGAAACACAGTGTAAGCAAACATCAATCAAGGAGTATGAGAATGTTATGTTGTGGTCCATATTTCACATCCCTCTCTCTGGGTGTATATGGCTTTCTTCAGTGAACAATTGGAGGTGGTTTGAAACATTTCATTGATGAAGAGAGCCATGTCCATCAGAATTGATCGTCATATAGTACTGTTGTTGTCGTGTATAATGATCTCCTGGTTCTGCTCATTTCACTCAGCATCAGTTCATGTAAGTCTCTCCAAGCCTCTCTGAAATCATCTTGCTGGTCATTTCTTACAGAACAATAATATTCCATAATATCCATATACCATAATTTATTCAGCCATTCTCCAATTGAAGGGCATCTATTCAATTTCCAGTTTCTAGCCACTACAAAAAGGGCTGCCACAAACATTCTTGCACATGTGGGGCCCTTTCCTTCCTTTATGATTTCTTTGGGATGTAAGCCCAATAGAAATGCTGCTGGGTCAAAGGGTATGCACAGTTTGATAACTTTTTGAGCATAGCTCCAAATTGTTCTCCAGAATGGCTGTATCCATTCACAGCTCCACCAACAATGCATCAGTGTCCCAGCCCTCCCACATCCCCTCCAACATTCATCATTAACTTTTCCTCTCATTTTAGCCAATCTGACAGGTGTGAAGTGGTACCTCAGGGTTGTCTTGATTTGCATTTCTCTGATCAATAGTGATTTGGAGCACTTTTTCATATGACTATAAATAGTTTTAATTTCATCCTCTGAAAATTGTCTGTTCATATCCTTTGACCATTTATTGATTGGAGAATGGCTTGAATTTTTATAAATATGAAACAGTTCTCTATATATTTTAGAGATGAGACCTTTATCAAAACCCTTAAATGTAAAGATGATTTCCCAATTTATTGCTTCCCTCCTAATCTTGTCTGCATTGATTTTGTTTGTACAGAAATTTTTAACTTAATATAATCAAAGTTATCTATCTGGTTTTCTTTTTGTTTTTTGTTTTTTGCTTTTTGCTGAGGCAATTGGGGTTAAGTGACTTGCCCAGGGTCACACAGCTAGGAAGTGTCTGAGACCAGATTTGAACTCAGGTCTTCCTGACTTCAGGGCTGGTGCTCATCTATCTGGTTTTCAATTAAGAGTTCCAGTTCTTCTTTGGACATAAATTTATTCCATCTCCATAGGTCTGAGAGGTAAACTATATTACATTCCTCTAATTTACTTATAGTATCACTCTTTATATCCAGATCATGAACCCATTTAGATCTTATCTTGGTATGTGGTGTTAGATGTGGGTCAAGCCCTAATTTCTTCCACACTAGTTTCCAGTTTTCCCAGCAGTTTTTGTCAGATAGTGAATACTTATCCCAAAAGCTGGGGTCTTTGGGTTTATCAAAGACTAAATTGCTATAGTTATTGCCTAGTTTGTCTTGTGATTCTATCCTATTCCACTGATCGACTACTCTATTTCTTAGCCAGTACCAAATGGTTTTGATCACCGCTGCTTTGTCATATAGTTTTAGGTCTGGTACAGCGAGTCCACCATCGTCAGCCTTTTTTTTTCATTAATCCCCTTGAAATTCTTGACCTTTTGTTTTTCCAAATGAACTTTGCTATTATTTTTTCTAGATCTGTAAGATAATTTCTTGGGAGTTTGATTGGTATGGCACTAAATAAGTAAATTACTTTGGGTAGTATTGTCATTTTTATTATATTCTCTCGGCCTACCCATGAGCATTTTAAGTTTTTCCAATTGACTAGGTCTGATTTTATTTGTGTGGAAAGTGTTCTGTCGTTTAGTTCATATAGTGCCTGACTGTCCCTTGGCAGATAAATTCCCAAATATTTTATACTATCAACAGTTATTTTGAATGGAATTTCTTTTTGTATCTCTTGCTGCTGAACTTTATTGGTAATATATAAAAATGCTGATGATTTATGTGGATTTATTTTGTATCCTGCAACTTTGCTAAAGTTGTGAATTGTTTCTAGTAATTTTTTAGTTGAGTCTTTAGGGTTCTCTACATATATCATCATGTCATCTGCAAAGAGTGATAATTTGGTTTCCTCATTACCTACTCTAATTCCTTTAATCTCTTTTTCTTCTCTTACTGCCAAAGCTAACATTTCTAAGACAATATTAAATAATAATGGTGACAGTGGGCAGCCTTGTTTCACTCCTGATCTTATTGGGAATGGTTCTAGTTTGACTCCATTACATATGATGCTTGCTGAAGGTTTTAAGTAGATACTACTAACCATTTTAAGGAAAAGC
>JAJPUD010003044.1:147834-189720 GCA_023553655.1 Myrmecobius fasciatus | reverse complement strand
CTTCTGCTTCTTGCTCATGATTTAAAGTTGGGATATTGGTCAAAAGCAGAGAAAACTGCAGCAATTTGTATTTGCCCTGTGGCAGTTTGCCGAGTTGACTTCCTGTCTGAGGCTGGTCGGGCTAGATTCGCACTAGGACCACGTTTTCAGCTGCTCTCGATCCACCCTTTACCAAAGGCAGATCTGCCAAAGCACCTGCCCGCAAGCAGAGCAAAGTGGCCCAGGCGTCTCCCAGTGGCTTCCTGGGTGCCCAAAATCCGCCCCTCAATCGCAGCCCTGACTTCCGCCCCGGCTGGAGTCTGATCCCGAGCAGCGGCCGATTTCCCCTGAGGCTAACCTTCTCCGGAGTTCTTTCAAGGTAGATTTTTGATAAAAGTGCGTTGTAGTCCAAATGTTTGGCGGAGTCCTCACTCAAAAACCATTTCGAAGGCTCACTTTGTCTGTGTTTGAGGGAAGGTCCCAGGAGTTCACAGAGAAAGCTGTCTGCTGTTCGCCATCTTGGCTCCGCCCCCGAGTGTTTCTGATATAAAGAAGCCAACAGTTTATAAAGTATTTACTGTAATTAGCTTTAAAATACCTTTCCTACCAAATAGAATGCATGCCTCTTTTCTCCATAAGATGCAGGAGTCAGACAACTACATAGACCTTTTGGCCAAAACAGAGTAATTTCAGCTTTTTTCTTTGTTAATTGTTCCTTTCCCCATAACAATTTCTAATAATAGTAACTGTTTGATTTGATTTGTGTTTTAATATTCGTTTACTTCTATATATTTGTTGCTTTGGGGAGCAGATTAGCCTTACAAACTGACTCCGATGTTGTTTTAAAAATTACCCTGACCTATTTTCTTTCCAGGCCTTTCTATATAATCAGCTTGTTCATCATTTTTTATAGAACAATAATATTCCATTATCTTCATGTACCACAACTTGTTCAACTCTTTCCCCAATTGATGGTCATCCACCCCTTTTACAATTCTTTGCTACCATAAAAATTGCTTCTATAAACATTTTTGCACATGTGGGTACTTTTTCTTCCTTAATGATTTCCTTGGGATACAGACTCAGTAATGGCGCAGCTGGGTCAGAGTATGCACAATTTTATAGCTCTTTGGGTATAGTTCTAGATTGCTCTCCAGAATGGTTCTATTATTTCAGTTATCATTCCTTAAGCACCTACTTTGTGCCAAGTACTATGCTAAGTTTAGGCAGAACCAGACTAAAAATCCCAGTTTTTGTTCTCAGACAGTTCACAGTACAATGGGATGAGTGGGAACATCATCTATATAGGTATGTACAAAGAAGTTTTATATGTAGGATAAAATGGGGATTTTCAGCAGAGGGGATGATCTTAGTATTAAGTGAATCAGAAAAAGCTTCCTTTAGAAAATGGGATTTTAGCTGGGAGTAGAAGGAATCCAGCAAATGCAAGAGATGGAGATAAGGGGAAGAGAATTCAGGCAAGGAAGAGAGCCTTTGAAAATGCTTAGAGGCAAGAGGTGGTGTATCATGAGCAAGGAATAGCAAGGAGGCCACCGTCCCTGCATCATGGAATACTTGAATGGATGGAAGGTGTAAGAAGATTGGAAAACTAGGAAGGGGCCAAGTTTTGAAGGGCTTTAGAAATGCCAAAAAAAAATCCTGAGAAATTAGTCACCGAACTCCATAGTTAAGCCTTGAACCCACCTGGAGAATCCACCCTGTCTTGTCATGTGTGGATGTTGCATATGCATAATTTGTGGCTCATAAGCCCCTAGACTCATTCAAAGTTATATTGTAAATTTAATTGCATTGTATATAATCCTGCCTCTATCACAGTTAGCCATGTAATCTTGGGCAGGGCAACTTTGTTACCTTTAAAAGGAAGGCGTTGAATTATCTCCAAGCTTTCTTCATGTTAAAAAAAAATTCTTTCATTTTTAACAAGGTCTTGAAAATCTATGCCTTAAAGAATGTGCTGACTGAAGAAGAAAGACCTGCATAACTGGAGATAAAAATATAACAGCAATTGCTTCTGTCCTATAGCAGCAGTGCCAGGAGCTGTCTCTGGTGCTATTGAGACCTTGTATCAAGACAATGTGCTCCACTTGGTTTTGTCTTTAGACTCCTGTCATGCCCAATGTAGTACATAGTGTAGATTCTTCAGAAATATTTGTTTGGGTGTTATTTACTTCCTCATTTCTCCATGAATCAGTAGGCTTAAAACAAACAAACAAACAAACAAACTTCACATAGAGTTTGACAGCACCGTGGAAGCTCTCTACTCTAGCTGATTTGTACCTTAACAAAAATCTACTCTACACCTTCACTGCATAATGACTCTGCTTGAAGACCTCTAGTTCAGGGGAACCAGCTACCTCTTAAAACAGGTTATTTGGCTTTTAGGCTGCCCTGATCATTAGCAAGTCTTTCTGTAAATCAACTCCAAATCTGACTCTGTATAATTTTTAGTTATTCCTATTTTTGGTGTGTGGTGTTAAACCCAGAAAGTTTCACCCCTCTTCGCTGCCACTTCACTTTCAAGTTTTATTTTTTCTACTCTAAGTACTGTTGGTTATGTAAACTAATCCTCAGGGCATAATAATCAGAGCCTGACCATCCTGGTCACTCTCCATAGGATACTTTTTGGCTTATCAATATCTTTCCTAATATTTAGACCTGAACATCATATTTCAGAAGTATTATTTGAGCAGGATGGAGAAAATGAAAATATCACTTGCCTTATTCTTGACATTTTCATGCTCAAGAAAACCAAGAATATTTTAATTTTTTTTTTGCTCTAATCATACTGTTGAACAAATTGAACTATTGAATAGAAACCTGGTCTCAGTCAAGAAGTCCCACTGACACATACTGGTGATATAATCGTGGCCAAGTGACTTAACTCCTTGGCCATTCAAGCAACTCAAAAGTTGTAGAACAATTGCTCATCTGTGCAGGGAAAGAACATTTCCACATAAGGATTTTCCTACAGTACTGAAATCCCCGGGCCAGATCAAAAAGAAAAAAATCATATTGTTGACTCATTTGGCAATTTCATTTGGCTGAAACTTTCATCTCTTTTTTTATTTTGAATGAATAGTGTGTTGAGCCAAATCAGCCTAACCTTGTACTTTTGAAATTAATATTTTAACCCAAATGAAAAACCTTACTTTTCTCTCTTAAATTTTATTTTGTAATTCTTTGCATTTTGCAAAACTGATAAGAAAGAAAACTTTTGACACCTTTACCTAAGTCATTGATAAAATGTCAAATCACAGATAGCTTTTGGAAGTTTTTGATTTTGCATACATGCCATTAACTGTAACTTTTCTTCTTTATGCATCTGCCTTTCCTTTTGTTCTTTCGATGTAAACATAACAAAGATTTACAAGCTGCTAACCAAATCTCTTCCTTACTTTGACTTCTGAACTTTCCTGTTCTTTAGACTTCAGACCCTTTCTATATCTTTGGGATCAAATCCACCGACTATTTCACTGTTGTAATTTGTAAAACAAGTACAATGTAAACAGTATCAAATATCATTTTGTGCTAGATTCTGATACATTCACGCCTGTGATCATGCACCCAACAAAACAGTGCTGAGTGGAATTCAACAGATTAAAGACATAAAGTCATTTGGGAAAATATTCTGACAGAGATTATCAATTATTACACAACATTTAGTAGAAAGTGAGTTTTCCTTTTGGACTTTTAGTGCTGAAAATACCATATGGCCTTCATAATTATTGAAAAGCTAGTATGAGAAGGATCTCTACTTTTGTTAATGTGGGGAAATAATGCTTCCATTGACTGTGACTTAATGGATAAGTCTTAGGGAATTGCTTGAGGCACTTAAAGGTTAAGTGAGTTGTCCAGAATAACTCAGTCAGTGTGTCACAGGTGGGATTTGTACTTGATATACTTATGCTAGCTATATTATTGTAGAACAGCGATAATTAATTATAATCATAGTTCATATTTATGTTGCATTTTCATTTTGGAATAATGCTTAACATATGTTATTTCATTTGAGTCAGGTTTCATTTACCTCATTCCTGGAAAATTATAGCTTTTTTGTTGATTTCCTTGCCTGATCTCCCTACTTTAGATCATCCTCCACTAACCCTACCAAAATAATGTTCCTGAAGTACAGGTCTCACCATGTTATCCTCTTTTTCTTCCTACTCCCCTTTCTCCCCTTTATAAAATCCAATGGCTTACTATTATTTATGGGGTATCTTGGGGTGAGAGAGGAAAGAATGAATTCTGGGCATGGGGCAAGGGTGGGTAGGTGGAATCTGTAAAAAGGAAGTAACAGGTAGATCACTTTGGAGACCTTAAGTATTTGGGAAAGAAGTTTGGAGCTAGGTCATGGTGACCTTTAAATGTCATATTAGGGAGTTTATCTTATACTTCAGAGGCAAAAGAAACTGAGTCTGAGAAAGATTAAAGCTTGCCTACGGCCACATGGTTTATGTGAGTCACTAGATTAAAAATTAGGCCTCTGCTGGAGTGGCCTAGCATTCTTTCTACAGTACCTCTCTGCCTCTCTAGGATAAAAATGAAAAATTTTATCATGACAATTTTTCTTGCACAGCAATGATAAGTGTGATAACGTATACATATATTCGATTTGTCAAGTATTTTAACATAATTAAAATATAGTGGATTTCCTGCCATCTAGGGGAGGGGTGGGGAATAGGGGGGAAAACTTTGTAACAGAAAGCTTTGTAAGGATTAATGTTGAAGAATTACCCATACATATGTTTTGCAAATAAAAAGTTTTAATAATAATAATAAAAAAAGAAAAAGAAAAATTTTATCATGGGCCCATGACACAGATGCCAGAGTTCTATCAGTGTCATGGTGAGATTTGTTTTTTCATTACTAAGAGATCACTATAGCTTTGATAGATAATTGTAGTCAGTATTTAAAGTGAGGATTATAAATTTTTCCATTAGAAATTTTTTCCTGATTTAGTGAAAACTGAAAGCTAGATTTTTAAAAAAAATTTCTCTTGACAAACAAAATCTATATGGTTTCAATCTTTATTTGCATTTGAGGAGTATATTTACCTTTAAAGAATGTGTAATGTCTCAATATGCCTCAGTTAGATAATATTCTGTGACATTTATGAAGATTTCATTTCTCAAACTAATAGGAACTTCATTATAATGTTTTATGCAGGATTACATTGTTTTCAGTATTTTATAGGGGACTGTAGTTTTCTTGCTGAGCAATTCTCTCTACTGATGCTGAGGATATGTTCTCCTTGCCTGAACAGAAGGTCTTTGTGAATTGCTGTACCTGTGAAATTCATCATCTGGTTACAAGGCTCTTGGAGATGATCCTTTTTGAAGTTAACCATCTAGGCTGGTCCTTAGATGACTGACCACCATCATCCTGTGGCCCCTCCATCCCCACTGAGTCAAAATTCATAGTTTACATCTGTCTGAGATTATTCTATCCTGGCAGAGCCATTAAAACTCCATGATAATGATCTCCAGTCATTATGAACCATCACTTTAATGTTTTAATGGAGGATTATGCTGATTACATTATTTCATGTTTGTGTTTTTATTTTTCTTTATATTTTTACATACTTATGCCAGTAAAATGCTTTTTCCTATCTTTAAATGTCAATGAGAGCTATGGAATTTGTGTTAATTTTCTTTTAGGAAGACAATAATAAGAAATAACTCGCATTTTCATAGTGATTTAAGAGGAATAAAATGACTTATATGTAATATCTAACTTGAGCCTCAAAACAACGCTTGAAGATAATGATACCAGTATGATTTTTATTCTTAAATTAACTCTTATCTGAGGACAAGAGACACTAAAATCTGTCCAGGTTGCACAGCTGTTTAGTATCTGCAAAGAGATTTGAACATAGTCCATAGTGTGTCATCATATACTTATTAAACATCTACTAGGAGCCAGGTGCTCTGTAATGGATATTTAAAGAAAGGTAAGAGATAGTCCTCACCCTCATGGTACTAACAGTTCAGTGGGGAAGACACCATATAAATAATTCTATGCAAACCATCTGTTTATAAGATAAATTGTAAAGAGGAAATATGTTAGACTAAAGGAGGGACATCAAGAAAGGTTTCTTATAGAAAGTAAGAGGTTAGTTGAGACTACAAGGGAATCTAGGGAAGCCAAGGAAATCTGCATCTTCCCAACTTTTTAACTTTAACTTAATACTCTATTCTGATCAAATAAAAGGGGTTAAACTCTCACACAAACACAACCATTTTTCAACTTTTCAGTATCTTTGGAGTTTCTTAATGTGAAATAAGCTTTTAGTTCCTAACTCACTCGAAAGGAGAGGAGGAGAAGGAGGAGGAGGAGGAGGAGGAGGAGGAGGAGGAGGAGGAAGATAGAGTAAAGGTCTCATGTGGTCCCCAAAATAATTCAGAGTTGATTCTTATTAAAATGAATATGTTAATGCTTAAAAGCAAGGTAACCTGAAACAAAGAAATTTTCATTCAGTTTCATCTGTAATAGGATTCCATAACACACCATGAAAATGAGTTTTTGTTTGGTTGCTAAAAATGGTTATGGCTAAAATCTGAGCATATTGAAAAACGAATGAGCTGTGTTATTTTAATTTCCAAGAGTTCCCATTTGAGCAGTTCAGAATAGTAGAGCTTTGTAAAATGTGGCCTTATCTATCCTATTTAATAGAGTTTAGCTTTCTTTCTAGGAGTGTCTGTAATGAGGCATGAGATAGGCCATTAGCTGATTAGATGACTATGAAAATCTAGAAACAATGACAGCCTAAACCAATGGGATTTTTTAGAAAAGACTAAGTAGAGTTTTGGAAATGGAAGTGATGTTTTCTTGCTTGATGCTTTTTGAATTCTTTCTCAGAATACTTGGGTGAATGTCTTGCTGTTTGGTCATCTCTATTAAATCTGATGGACAGCTCAAAGATCCATCCAAGATGAAAAATTTCCAATTCTATTAGAGAAATTATAAGTGGAAAAATCCAAATATTGTCTGTAGGTCAAAGGAATTAAGGCTTTCATTCCCAGTTGAATTTTGTCATAGAGACAGTAATAGAGAGGAGAAAGGGGTGGAATCCTCTTTTCTGCTTTACAAAATGCTCAAAATTGAGAGAGGATCATTTTTCAAGGTCTCAGAAATAGTTCTAGGAACTGAGTACATTGTATAAAAGGCTGATGGAGAGGTAAAAAAAATAAATTTAAATGACTTTTGGTATTAGGAAATTTTGTTAGTCCCTAAATGTCCCCTGCATTCCAGAAAAGTAATTTTACTTGTATTGCTTTCTCTCCCTTTCCTGCTATTACATTCCCCTCATCTTCTATAAAATCTTGCCCACATGTTATCTCTTCCTGGAAGCCTTCTCTGGCTAACTATGCCCCATTCTGATCATTCTTTTTTTCTTTTTATTAAAGCTTTTTATTTGCAAAACATATGTATGGGTAATTTTTCAACATTGACCCTTGTAAAGCTTTCCGTTACAAATTCCCCCCGCCCCCAGTCCTCACCCTTCCCCTAGATGGCAGGAAATCTACTACATGTTAATTATGTTAAAATACTTGACAAATCGAATATATGCATACATATTTTTACAGTCATCTTGCTGTGCAAGAAAGTCAGATCTGCAAGAAAAGTCGGATCTACAAGAAAAAAAAATCTGAGAAGGAAAACATAATGCAAGCAAACATCAGTAGAAAGCATGAAAATGTTATGTTGTGATCCACATTTCATATCCCTCTCTCTGGGTGTATATGGCTTTCTTCCTGAACAACTGGAACTGGTTTGAAACATCTCATTGTTGAAGAGAGCCATGTCCGTCAGAATTGATCATCATATATTCATGTTGTTGTCGTGTATAATGATCTCCTGGTTCTGCTCATTTCACTTAGCATCAGTTCATGCAAATCTCTCCAGGCCTCTCTGAAATCATCTTGCTGGTCATTTTTTACAAAACAATAATATTCCATAACATTCATATACCATAATTTGTTCAGCCATTCTCCAATTGATGGGCATCCATTCAGTTTCCAGTTTCTAGCCACTACAAAAAGGGCTGCCACAAACATTGTTGCACATGTGGGTCTCTTTCCTTCCTTTAAGATCTCTTTGGGATATATGCCCAATAGAAACACAGTTGGGTCAAAGGTATGCACACTCTGATAACTTTTTGAGCATAGTTCCAGATTTCTCTCCAGAATGGTTGGAGCCGTTCACAATTCAACCAACAATGTATCAGTGTCCCAGTTTTCTCACATCTCCTCCAACATTTGTCATTATCTTTTCCTGTCATCTTAGTCAATCTGATAGGTGTGTAGTGGTATCTTGGAGTTGCCTTAATTTGCATTTCTCTGATCAATAGTGATTTGGAGCACCTTTTCATATGACTAGAAATAGTTTTAATTTCATCATCTGAAAATTGTCTGTTCATATCCTTTAACCATTTATCGATTGGAGAGTGGCTTGAAATTTTATAAATATGAGACAATTCTCTATATATTTTAGAAATGAAGCCTTTATCAGAACTCTTAAATATAAAGATGATTTCCCAATTTATTGCTTCCCTTCTAATCTTGTCTGCATTAGTTTTGTTTGTACAAAAACCTTTTAACTTAATATAGTCAAAATTATCTATCTGGTGTTCAATCATTCTGATCATTCTTGTGCCCTACATACCACTTATACGTAAATATTATATTCTCAGGTTGTACTTCAGCAGCTTACCCATTTTAAAATATTAATCTGTTATTATTTTCTTGATGGTTTTATCTATTAAACTTGATTATAAAGCAGCAACTTAGTATTTATTAAGTGCTTGCCAACAAGCATATAAACAGAAAGAAAAACATTTTCTCTTCTCAAAGAGCTTACATTCTAATGAGGGAAGACTCATAAAAGAAGGCTGGAAGGAGTGCTGGTGTCAGGAGTAGTCCAGCCAGTTCAGTCCAGGCCAGAGAGTCAGGAGTCCAGCCTGGAAAAAAATAAAGTCATGTTTGACGTGGGTCTCTTTTTTAAAATGCAAGGAACAACTTAACCAGAGGGAGAGACTCCAAGGTAGAGGGCCCTAGTGTGGGATGAGCTTCCAGGTTGAAGAGGTTTCTATGACATCGTAGAGGAATTGAGAGAATCAAGAGTACTGCCTGGAAAGTAAGCCTTTGAGGACACAGAACGTCTTCTATTCCTGTTGGATCTCTATTCTGGCTAGTAAAAGAGCTTAATGACAATTTGTGGGTTAGTTAAAGAGAACCATAAATATCATAAGTCACATTGTTCTAGCTCTGATTTTTTGCCAGCATACCTAAAATACTTTTGAGCAATGACCGTTGTCATAGTTAGGCAGATATGGATGCTGACACTTTATTGGTACTACCTGGAGAAATGGAATCGTGTATCTGCTTGATTCCATTACCTTTTTATTGATATTTTAACTAAATATGTTTGGTAGGGCCTTCTTGTTTGGTCAATGAAGTGAAACATTATGACTTGGTATAAAGCATTATGATATAGAATTATAGAGCTGAAAGGGACCTTTATAGTGATCGCGGCCAACCCCCTCATCTTTTATATGAGGAAAATGATTTATAGAAAGGGAAGTTACTTAACCTAAGGTTCCATTAGATATGTCTTGCCTGGTATGCTCCATTAGACACCTATTTTATGCCAATATTTAGTTTGGTGCCTGGCACATAGCCTGTGATTAATAAATGCTAGTTGATTGGCTCATTCTTCAGAGATCAGTAAGTAAAGTTAGTCCAAAAAATAGGTTATTTTAGGTTATATCTATAACAGGCAGTTAGATAGCACACAGTGAGCCTGGAGAAAGACCTAAGTCTTTATGTGCCCTCACACACTCAGGCATTTGGACAAGTCATTTATTTTTTGTCTGCCTTAATTTACTTCACTGTAAAACAGTGTTTAGCAAGAGCATCTACCTCAGAAGATTGTTGTGATGATTAAATAAGATAACATTTATAAAGCACTTGGCACAGTGCTTGACTTGTAGAAGGGATAAAAGTTTGTTCCTTCCTGTTCATTTCCCCTTCTGTTAGAGACCTCTGCTAATATTTTTCATCCTCTTAGCCTACTTATTCCCCATTCACCAGCCTATGTGAACTGATCTGAACTGTGATAAGATGATTGTGTTCCTTTTCTCTTTCATTCCCTTCCATATCTTGAGTAACTATAGTCCTTGGTAGAAGTGTATATGGAATTTCCCATTCTCCCCCTAACACTTGATCCAGCTGTTCATGCCCCATATACTGTGAAAATACGCTGATGCATTAGACACTTCTTATGTTTTGTTCCACCTATGCCCTCCCCCCCTCACCAGTGTCCTATTCTTCTCCCTTCACTGACCAAAATGTCATTTTGATTTTAAAGCTATAGCGTATTAAAATCAAAGAGTTAAAGGCAGACAAAACAATGATTATTTAATCCAAATGAATGTCCAGCAATAGTGGAAAGTATTTTAATATCTCAGCCATATTTGCTTCTGGCATTTAATTTTCTGCAAATAATTGTGTTAGTCCTGCAAGCCTATGGGGATTTATACCAAATATGAACTTTTCTACATGTCCATCAGCAGCTACTGGAGGAGAAAATAGTTTGTAAAACCAAAGGAATTGCATTTGGAGATTTTAGGTGATAAGGCATAGCTGGATGAGTATTGCCAAAAGTAATCCTGAAAAAGTCTTTATAAAATGATTTAAAAATTTGTCTAAATTTGCCCAAATTATAGAATATCTTGGCACAGTGGAAAGATAACTGACACAGAGTCAGATCTAAAATTGAATTCTGTCTTCTCTATTGATTAGTTGTGTGACTGTGGGCATAACATAACCTCTGTAGGTTTCTGTTTTCTTCATCTTAGATTTTCATCACATCATTCCATAATAGTATTCTTGACAGTAATGGGAGATTTAGTAAGAGGGAAGGATTGGGGAGAGGAGAGCAAAGGGCTTAGGGAGAAAAGGGAGAATGATAGCTCTGTACAAGTATATTAAATGAATGTAAAAGTATAAGGATCAGCTCTTTAAAAAAGTACTTTGTTAATATCCTAAGTAAGTTTAAAGTGGGGATCTAAGCAATCTATCAGTCTTTTCTAAGAATTTCTAAGAATTTTTTCTGGAAGACCTATGTCAATTCCCACTAGCATTTTAGAAAAGTTTTCTGTTTTCCTATACATAATTTCCTTCAGTCCAAATCTTTTCCTTTTTCTCCTTGTGCTAGTTAGAATAGGAAGCTAATAATAATCCTTAACACATATTAAGATTCATAAAAAGAAATTAGGAATCTTTTTTCAATCCTATAATCAGTACTTAGCTTTGATTTTACATTTACTGCCGGTTTATTTCAGGCATTGATCAAAAAATTGTACTACCTTTTCTTTGAAACTACTTAACTTTAAAAATACTACCAAGGTTTGGAAGTATTGACTGAAGAGTTGGAGATCTGTTCAAGTGCTCACTGTCCCTACTAGTTTTAAAGTATCTTGAAGTCTAAGGTACAGTGGATGTCCCATATAAAAAATCTTACTCTGCAAATGGAGGAATTAATGAATGTGGAGCAGTGGAATAAAATAATTAATGTACATTTCTTTTATGCCCAATTATACCTAAAGGGTATAATTTTTAGTGAAACATTATAGACTCTAAAAAGAAGGAAACAACAAAACTATGTATTTTCTTTTGCAACCAAGACGTTCTGATTAAATGATTATTTGTAAGAAGTTAAAACCCAACATAATGACTTTGTACATAGTAGGTACTTGGTAAATGCTTGGATGTAGTTGGATGAAACTTCTCGATAACATCTGTATCTTCCAGTACTTCTCAGTTATTACTTTTATGCTTAATTTGCCAAAGAACCAAAAATGTTCTCGCTGAAAGACAGAGTTTTTTCTTTAATAAAAGGATACTTAAGAATTCAGATAACTGATGAAATGTTTAAGACAGTGTTTAACATTTTAAAACCTTGTCATTCAGAGGTGTTTTTTTTTTTAAATGAAATCTTTTCACATCTAAAAATTGATTCTTTTTTTGCTCACATCTTTTCCGTTCTGAGTGTGTGGGTGGTATTTATATAAGACTTAATTGATTTTTTACAAATTATTTAAAACAAAAGGGCACAGTAGAGGTTGCAGGTATTAGATAATACAAGAAAAAATTAGTGCCATCTAGAGTGCTCTCTTCAGCAAATTGAATAGCATGTAAGAAAGTGACTTAAAAGAGATACTTCCATGATTCCCCACCAGCTATCAAAATTCATTTTAATGCCCTCTTTATATAGTAAACCTAAAATCCTCAGGCTAGTGTTTGAAATTACTTTTCCATATAGCTCTATCCTTCTTATCCAAGCTTATCTCTTGTTCTTCTTTAAGTATTCCATACTCTTCCTCAGATACATCCTGTCCTTGATTGCCTCTAAGCTATTAATCCATCAATCAGCAAGCATTTTTAAGTACTTTCTGTGTACTAGCATCCTTGCTAAGTTCTGGAAATGCAAATATAACAGAAAGATAGACAATCCCTGGCCTAAAGGAGTTTACATTCTAGGGAGGGACATCTACACTTAAAAGAGTATGTGTGTGATGTGTATATGATGTATATGTGTGTGATGTATGTGTTGTGTGATGTGTGTATATGTGTGATGTGGTATAGGGTGTGTGTGTGTGTGAGTGTGTGTGTGTGTGTGTGTGTGTGTGTGTGTGTGTAGATCCTGTGGTGATGAGTGAGAAGACGTGAAGAAGGCTTTAGAAGTTTCTGGTCCGGAGCTTCCAAAAGGGACCAGCCAATTTAGAAGGTGAGCCTTGGTGATGGGGTAGTTGGAGGGTGAGATGATCTTCTAAAGAGAAGAAGCTTCTGTACTAGGGCAGGTGAAATTCCTTAAATTGTATTCCTTATGCTCCCAATGTGCTCTGTTTCTTAATCCTTCCTTTACTTCACAACTCATCTTCTGTCATGAAACCTTCATTTATTTACATTGGTAAATGTGAAGGAATGTAAATGTAAATGAAAGGAAAGGACAGAACTGCTTGGATCATCCCCCCTAATAGCAAATAACTTTAATTAAGAATAGCAATGGAGGATTTCCGGGGGGTGGAGCCAAGATGGCGGAGTGAAAACGTGACTCTCTGCGACTCCTCTGATCTTCTCTGAAACCAACAATAAAATAAGCCTCTGGACTGATCTTCAAGTCAACGAATTTAGAAATACTTGGATACTGCTTGCTGATACCTCTGAATAACTTCACATCACATCACATTTGTCTATCTCGGACAGAGGGATAAAGAGTGGTGTAGGCCAGAAGTGAGGGTGGGACTCAGCTCATTGTGGCAAAAACTCCAAACTCCAAACACCTGGAATTTATCTGAGGCACTCGGGACACTCTGCCCTGATAGGGGGCAGGTGTTCTGGCAGACTTGCCTTGTTTAAGGAGTAATTCGGACTTAGGCCTAGCCCCCACCGGCCCAGCACCTTAAATTAATTTGCCAAATTGCCCCAGGGCAAGGAGCTTTAGCCGCGGTTTTTCCAAATCTTAAAGAGATATATACTCTGTTTAAAAAAAAAAAAAATGAAGAAGCAAAAGAGAGCTCTCACTACAGACAGCTTTTATCGAGACAGAGAAGGGCTGACCCCAGATTCTGAGGTTCCTTTAGACAAAACTTTAGAGGATGTTATTAAGGACCATCACTGGTCCCCTTTTCAAAAGGCCTTTCTGGAAGACTGCATACAGAATCTCAAAAGAGAGTTGGAGGATAAATGGGAAAATAAACTGAAGTCAGTGCAAGAAGCCCTCCAAAAGAGATATGATAAAGACACCAATTTATTGAAAAATAAAATTAGTGAAGTGGAAAAAGAGTGCAATGAACAAATTGGCCAGTTAGAAAAGGAGCTTAAAAAGGTAACTGAAGAAAACAACACTTTAAAAATAAGAATTGAACAAATACAAGTGAATGACTCAATAAGACTTCAAGAATCAGTCAAACAAAAACAAAAAAATGAAAAATTAGAAGAAAATATGAAATATCTCCTAGGAAAAACAACTGACTTGGAAAATAGATCTAGGAGAGACAATCTAAGAATTATTGGACTTCCTGAAAGTCATGATGAAAAAAAGAATCTAAACACCATCTTCCAGGAAATCCTGAAAGAAAACTGCCCTGAGATTGTAGAATCAAAGGGCAAAATCACCATTGAAAGAATTCACCGATCACCTCCTGAAAGAGACCCCAAAATTAAAACCCCAAGGAATATCGTGGCTAAATTTCAGGACTATAGCACCAAGGAAAAGATTCTGCTTGCAGCTAGAAAGAAACAATTCAAATACCAAGGATCAATAATTAGAATCACACACGATCTGTCAGCCTCCACATTGAAGGATCGAAGGGCCTGGAACCAGATATTCTGAAGGGTAAAGGAACTTGGATTACAGCCAAGAATAACCTATCCAGCTAGAATGAGCATTATCCTCCAGGGAAGAAGATGGTCATTCAATGATATAGATGAATTTCACCTATTTCTAATGAAAAGACCAGATCTGAACAAAAAATTCGACATCCAAACATAGAACTCAAGAGATGCATAAAAAGGTAAAAAGGAAAAGACTCTTGAGAACTTTATTTTTACTAGGGGGATACTTAAAATTTGGGGGTATAATGAACTAGATATTACTTTGATAATATGAAAAAGAGAATCAGAGGGGGAAAGGTTGTCATACTGGGGAAAAGAGGGAAAAAGTGGTAAAATAAGATCTAAAAAAAAAAAAAAAAAGAATAGCAATGGAAATATCCAGGAGTCTGTAGAAGTCAAACTGTAAGAAAGAAGGCAGTTTAGAAAGCAATTCTTATTTGGAGATTCACTGGTGTTGTCTCTGCTAAAAGCAGAATGCCTAATAATTTTTTAATTCTCCATACATGTAATCTCATTCTTTAAAAAGTATAGAAATCGGGGCAGCTAGGTAGTGCAGTGGATAGAGCACTGGCCCTGAAGTCAGGAGGACCTGAGTTCAAATCGAACCTCAGACACTTAACACTTATAAGCTCTGTGACCCTGAGCAAGTCACTTAACCCCAATTGGCTCAGAAAAAAAAGTGAATAAGAAAAATTCCATAAAAAGTATAGAACTCAAAAGGGGTTACTGAATACTATTCTCAATCTGATTCTCACCAATAAGAAGGAATTGAATACTGGGATAGAAAGCACTTATGATTTAAAAAAAAATAAAATGCTTATTTGTTATTCTCTCCTTTTTTTTGGTCTTTATTAGACAGTAAACTACTTGAGGTCAAAGATGCTATCTAATCTAAATTTTATATGTGAAGTAAGACCTAGCAGAATGCTTTGCATACTATATTTAATTAATACATATTCTTTGACAACAACAAAATAATTGAAACTTCTTAGAAATTATAATGACCAAAGTTGGCTTCAAAGAAGAGGCATGAGAATATATTTTCCTTCCTTATTTGAAGAGGTGGGGGACTATGGGCATGGAACATTATATGTAGAACTTTTTTTTTTTTTTGCTTTTTGCTGAGGTAGTTGGGGTTAAGTGACTTGCCCAAGGTCACACAGCTAGGATGTGTTAAGTATCTGAGGCCAGATTTGAACTCAGGTCTTCCTGACTTCAGGGCACCTAGCTGCTCCCTATATGTAGAACTTGTAATGTTGGACGTGTTTCATGTGTTAGTGCTTTTGAAATGTAAAGTTTTGTTTTTTATCCTGAGTTCTAAGAGATGATGGGAGGGCATTGGGGAAGTAGTTATGTCAGGATAAAAAATGTATTGGGAAGTATATGTCATATAAAAAGTAAAGATAGAGATATTTCAAGGAATTGTTTCTCTAATGTTGAATGAATTTTTATATATCCAGTACTTTGCATATAGTAGGTGATAGATTTTTTTAAAAATTGTTGAGTCTTCCCTTTTATATACTTCAAAGTTCATCATATGCCTTAACAAAAGTTAACATCTTATGTTTAGAAATTGAAAGATTAATGATACTTTTTAAATTTGGGTTTAAAAATTTTCACTGTTATTTCCATGCAGTGGGATGTGCTTTATTGAAATTTGCATGATAATATACTTTACATTATTTACTCTTCACTATCATGATATTAGATCCTTTAGACTACCCAATTTTTTTAGATTGTTCTCTTGAAAAAAAGCAAATATGTTGAGGGTGAGACAAATTGCAAATGAAATTGAAATATCAGAAAAATGATTTAGTGTTTATTATCTTTAAATAAATAAAGCATTTATTAAAATTTTTGACAAATAATAGGAAGCAAGACAGTTCCTACCCTCATGGAACTTACTGGAGATTTCCCCAACATATTACAGAGCTTGAGAGACAAGATAAAGTGGAGAAGCTGGTTTATTAAAGCTCTGAGTGGTACCAAAATTGATGTATGGTTTTCTGTTGGAGAGGGAATAGGTACAAGTGATTGACCAGTGGAAATGTCTAAGAAGTGGCAGTTTATCAATTTTGTAATTATGAAGAAAAATATAGTAGTTAATTCAGTATTTAAAAAAAAGAAAGCATAATTAAATTTAACCAAAATCAAGTAGTTGCATCATCATTAATAATATTACCATATTGACATTTTGCATGGTGAGACTTCATATTTGTACAGTTATTCTCTTCTGCAATAGTGATATCATCTAGACTCCTAATGAATTCATTAGTCAGCAGCATTTACTAAGCACTTGCTATATGTTAGTTATTGTGTTAGGCTCTGGGAATATAAAAGCAAAAAAATGAATGAATTAATGAATTAAAAACATTTATGTATTATATGTCTAAGATGTCCTGAACATTGTATTAAGTACTAAGAATCCTCTAAATACAAAGAGAGATAGTCCCTGCCTTCAAAAGAGCTTATATTCTAATTCAGAGTTTGCCCATTTAAGATAGTTGTGGCCAGAATATTATTCTGGTTTGAAAGTTATTGAGTTAGTCACTGGAGCCTTATGAGAGGAGATTGATATGACCTTTCTAGTAGCAGTGACAGTATTAATTTGATTATTGTTCTACTATTGGGAGATTGTGGAGAGTACTGGGGATTACTGGATAGATGGTTAGAATTTAAGGTGAAGAGTGACTGATGCTACCTAGATAGAGTGGGCTACATATGCATACCTAAGTAGTATAGCTGGCCTGAGAGTGAGAGTTGCTGAACTGGTAGGGTGTTTTCTACCTCATATCTTAGGGTTGGGATAAGAGTGGTTTTGAATAAAATGTAATATATGATGAGTTCTGGTGAGGTGACTATATGGGAATAGGGCTTCTTCCAAGGAAAAATTTCTATATTCCCTCGGTCTCTCCTCCATCTTAAATCTCACTTTCACAGCCATACTTACAAGGTTAGTTCATGCTGACTAGGAGCTTATATTCTAAAAAGGAGAAATGACATACTTATACAATATACAAAAAGGAGAGGAAGATATCCTTCAGGTAGAGAGGTAGTTGGGGAAGTCCTGGGCTAAACCAGGTTTGAAATGAACACAGAATAGATACTTACTAAAATGTAGGTCCTCAGGAGGAATTCACCAATCAGAGGAAGATCTTGTCAAGATGGAAGAGTCACCAGTATGAGGTCACTGGGGAGCGGAATTTGACCAGATAGCTAGCGAGGTGTACATAAAAGTGTTAATTGGATGTATGAAAGCTGAGGAATCAGCAAGAGAGAAAAGAGGGATCCAGAGATATTTCTAATACATTCACAATTAGGGGTGGGTGGGCTATGAATTATAATCCAGTAAAGGAAATTAGGGAGAGATCTCTTAGGTTGGAAGAGAACCAAGAAAGCGTAATGGCAAGAAAACCCAGAGAGATAGTAGTATTTATGAGGAGAAGGTAGACTTTAGTATCAGACATCACAGAGAGATCCATGAGGAATGAGGATTCAGAATGATTATTGGTAACTGGAGAGAATAATTTCAGCTGAGTAATGAGTCTGAGGCTTGATTGCAGAAAGTTGAGTAGTGAGGGTCTAGGAAATAGAGGAAACAAGTTTTTTGTAAGTGTGGCTGTGAAAGTGAGATTTAAGGGTGGAGGACAGACCTAGAGTATATAGAAAACAGGGAAAGAGCCAGATCAGGAAAGATCAGAGATTACAGAGACCTGGAGGATAATATATATAATACTTTCATAAATAATTGGGGAGGTGGTTGGATCCAGGATAGAAAGAATGACTATCTACTTAAATGTATGTGCTATATCTTTCCCAGTAGAAGTTAAGTTTCCTGAGGGCAAGGATCTTTAGATCCAATTAAGGTACTTTGCACATAGTATATATTTAATAAATGCCAGAATTTAAGGGATATATTCTTCAAAAATGCTGTTTTAGAAACAAATATAGTATTAGCTACATTAGCACTTCTTCTTTTCTTCCTCCTCCTACTGATAAAAGCAAATATCCTCTCCTCCTTCTCTTCTTACTCCTATTTCTCCTCTTACTACTACAACAACAACAAAAACTAGTCCTACTACTCCCAGCACTACTACCTCTGGTGAAGATAAAAGCAAACATTTATAAAGTGTTTACCATGTACCAGACACTGTGGTAAACAATTTACAATTACTATCTCATTTGATATTCACAGCAACCCTGTGAGGAAGTGCAATATTTTCTGTAAAAAATTAAAATTTATTCCAGATATTTTCTTTTTTTGTGTCTTATGTTTTATTGATATTTAATACATTTTTATTTTCCTTTCAGTAACTATATTTAGGGAATTACTGTGTCCTCAGTTTGGCTTCATTATGTCTCTGAATTGAAGTCTTTTTCAGAGGCTCATACCTTTAATTGAAGTGAATGGCAAAAATCTGTTTTAACATATATAAATTAGCTTCCTAGGCAGTATTCCAGAACTGTAACTGTTTTATATATTGACAGATACTTTAAATCCTAGTTAAGTGACTAGAAAACAGATGGTACAGTTTTCTTTAAATGATGTAGCAAAAGAGAATTTAGAAGTCACTGAGTCAGTTGAGAATAATCCCCACTGCCACCACCCACTGTGTATTCAATAAATGGCAACTTCTCTTAAATAAGCTAGTATTTTAACTCCCTTGCTGTTCTTGCTTTCTCTTCACTGACTTTTCCTAGCTAAAGCACTCTCCTTATCTCTGCCTCTTGGCTTCCTTCAGATCTAAGCTAGTGTTCAGAAAGAAGCCTTCTCCAGTTCTCGGTAACCTTAGGGCCTTCCCTTGGATTACCTCCAATTTTTACCTCTCACTCAGACACACACACACACACACACACACACAAACACACACACACGTTTGTATTTGGTTGTTTACATGTTGTTGTCCCCTATCAGATTTCTTGAGAGGAGGGCCTGTGTTTTTTGGCCTTTTTTATATCTTCAGTGTTTAACACAATGGCTGGCTACTACTATGCAGCAGGGACTTTATAAATGCCTGATGCAATTTGGCCATCTGGATATCCTTGGGACTACTGTAGCAGTGGTGTCCTATTCCACCAGAGAGAAAACTTCTTGAAGTCTGTAGAAGTAGAGCTGTAGAACAGCAAATCTTTCCTTCTAAATGAGGTCTTCTAGTACCCAAGAATCATTAATACTGAGATTATTAGTGAATAAGTAGCAGTCAGCTAGAAATGACAGCTGCTCATTTTTATTGTTCAAAAACTGATAAGTTTTAAAACATTCTTTGAATTCTGACTATTGGGTAGTAGCTACTACAAACTGCAAACAAAGTAACTTCACTCTCCAAAAAATGAAATGTTGTTATTGTCATTGCCTTATTGTTTTCAGGTTGTACACATTTCATTCCATGTCAGACTGATATCTCATATTTGCTACTTGTTTCTCCATTTCTATCAATTCTTCCAAACAGTATCTGTTTGCTTTTTTAAAATGTCTAATCATGTTACTCAGGAGATTTAGAGAAGGAAAACAAAATACCATATGGAGAGAGTTAAGTGCTACCTGTTATTGTTTGAGTTAGGGATAATTCTTATTTGCTTACTTATTTATTTTCAATCACTGACAGTCTAGGTAGTTTCCTATTTACTGCTACTTCAAACATTAATTTGTAGGAGAAGTGGTCTGTCATTGTTTATCCTACTTACTTAAGATAGAGTAGTATGTAGCATAATTATGTAGATGACTTGTCTAATATAGTTCCTGAAAACCTAATAATTAGGTTTAAAATTAGATTCTTAGTGGAAATTTTATCATGGACCTGAAAATGAATGCATTTTTCAAGAGTGGAGAAAAAAATGTATCTTTTTTAGATACAGAATAATTATTACTTGCCAATTACCACTGATTTTTCATTTCTTTCATGTCTTAGAATTGATTTAGAATGAAATGGGCTTCCTTTTAAACAATTATTTTTAAAAATGACTACAAAAAAAGGGCAGCTAGTTGGTGTAGTAGATAGAACATCAATCCTGAAGTCAGGAGGACCTGAGTTTAGATCTCACCCCAGACACTTAACACTTCCTGGCTGTGTGATCCTGGGCAAGTCATTTAACCCCAATTACCTCAGCCCCCCCCCAAAAAAGATGACTACAAATATAACAGCTATCAACAAAATAGTCAATCAAGTCTTATCCAAACAAAACAGAGTTCAATAAGACAAAAATAGAAAAAATTAATTAACAAAAACCAAGTATATAAGATATTTTGACACCTTGTAGGTCTCCCCAAGATTCTCCTAATGTTGGCCTTGTTTTCTTTCCTTTCTTGCATTATTTAGTAAACAAATGTTTCAAGTACTGATTGCTTTATTCTTTCCAGTCTTTCCAAGTATCCATGTACATATCCCTATATGACATCATCATAGTCTATCACATTAATAAACTCTAAGGCATAAATTCCTTGAGGGCAAGGACTAATTTTCATTGTCTTTAACCCGAAACACCTGGCTCAATGCTTTGCATATAATGGGGGCTCAATAAATGCTTACTGAATAAATGAACAGACCCAATTTTACTTGTGGGATTTGCAGTTCAAAAAAATCCCTCTTTTTACTATTAAAAATGGAGCATCTATGAAACTTTTACATAGATTGAGACAGCTAGGTGAATAGAGTAGGTAGGCCAAAGCTCAGATCCATTCTCAGATATTTATCCACTGTGTGATGTTGGGCAAATCACTTAACCTTTGCCTCAGTTTTTCATCTGTCAAATAGGAATATAGCATTTACCTTATAGAACTGGCATCACATCAAAAGATCAGTAGAAATAATAACTGCAAAGTACTTAGCACAGTGCCTGAAATATAGTAAATATTATATAAATGTTTATTTTCTTCCCTTCTCTTTTTTAAGCATGTTTTTGCTCAAGGTAACTCTAGAAAAATTTTCCTTATTAGAAGTTGCTTCACATTTCTCATCTAAATGGGCTCTGATTTCAACCTCATGTTAAATATTGGGTAAATGTTCATTTGCTAAATATTTCTCCTTTTTTTTAAAAAAATAAGTGAAGTTTCCAAGCAGTCAGTCATTTTAATAATTTGGAAACTAAGTTTAATTCTACTGATAGTCTTGGAATTAACTTGAGAATTTTTTCTTGGAGCATCATGATTTTCTTAGCCTGAAACCGGAATGTTCTCTAATACTTCTTCTGAAGAAGAAATAATTGCATCAGAAATATGTGTGCTTGCTCCTTAGAAATGGTGGCTTTTCTATTTATGATTAAAGTAAGAGAGCTAATATGAAGAGTTGTCTTCAGCTCATTTATTTACTAATGAGAGTAATACAATCATTGGTAGAATGTAATCCAATTTTATTTTAAAACGAACTATTTTATGTTTGTTTTGTTAATTTACTTAATGATCTCAAGTTTAAGCCTGATCTTTCAACTTTAACTCCTCCTCAGCCACCGAATAGAGACTGGTCTTGTGATACCATTAGTTTAGAGAGCTTTCAGATGAAAAATTCCCTCTTCCAATTCAGATGGACACTTTCTCTGTGACTCTGAGAATTGTCTACAACACTTAAAGATATTAAGTAACTTATTCAAGATTATATAGCCAACATGTTTCAGAGATCAGACTGTACCCCAGATCTGTCTAACCAGTTAGTGTGTTTAGTAATCACTTTTCACTTCACGCCATTAAATCAAGACAGTGAGGAAGAGAACCTTGTATACAGTCTTAAAATGACATTTCAGTCAAATTAATTAGTCCTACCAACGATTTTTTTTTTGGTTTGTAAATAGGAACAAATATGACAAAATCCCAAATTGTGATAATGTAACTTCTCTAAGCATATGTTTTCTGTTGTAGGACAGTTACCTTTGAAGTAATATGAAAATATGGTTTTGGGGAAAGCTAATTTTATAATGTGTGAGGGTCATCTGCCATTATCAGAAGCAGGGGGAAAAAGAGCCCACAAAAAGTAAAGATAAACAAAATGTATCTTAGATGGTCCAACCATATGAAAAAGAAGTTACCTTTTTCTCAGTAATCATAAGGAAAAGAAACAGAATTAAGAGAAGCTGCATGTAGAACTAACTATACTTGGGCATCTAAGAATAGAGAAGGAGATATTCTAACTTTTTGGGGGGTTTAAAGTCTTGGGGGGAAAATCAGTTTAAGAGGAGGACATGTATCACTCTCCCTTCCTAGCAGAAATGAAGCACAGTGAATGAGCTGCAATATAAAATATAAAGAGAAAATCCAATGGGTCTGGAGTTTAGAGAACAGGTGATTGATCAGTTTGAGATTGTCTGTTGGTAGGCAAGGTGCAGTTTTTAATATTGTCCCTTGTATAATTGACCCTAAAGTCTTTACCTTGTAGAATTATATTTAATTTTTAAAATGACTGAGTGAAGGAATTAAGAATTTTATTACTTCTAGTTGGGGAAAAAATTAAAAGCAAAGAATGGACTTATGTTACAAACTAAAAAAAAAAAAAAAAAAGAGCATCCTTACATAGAAGTGACCAAAGGTGAATAACACATTATTCCTAAAACTCTAGTCCTACAGTTCCTGAGGTCCCCTATCAGCTGAGGCTGATAGTGATAGCATAGATAGTGAAGTTTGAGAAAGATTAAAACTAAAAAAGTCAGAAAACTGACTATTTGTATGTTAAGTTTTGGGTGCCATGTTGGATTATGGGATTAAACCGAGTGAGATTCATCATTGAGTCTCAGGGACTAACTCATATATGAATAAGGAGTCCCTTTACCTCGGAGGTAACTAAAGGTTTTTTGGCTTTTGCTTTGTGGTCTCTAGTGAGTGGGAACATACCTCCCCACACTTGGTGGACCATTCTACATTAGACAACTCTAATTGTTGGGAGGATTATTCTTACATTAGTTTTGAATTTTCCTCTTTTCCATTTATTGCTCACTGCTGCTTTATCTGCCCTTTGAGGCCAACCAGAAAAAGTCCTCTTGGTACTGCAGATTCAGAAGAACTGGGCTCAAATCCCTAATCTTTTTCTTTTGGGGCAAATTCTTTCTAGATTTTGGTTTCCTCATTTGTGAAATTGGTGGGGGGGTTTGAACCAAGTAGCTTTTAATCTTTGATTTATGATTCTAAGTCTGATTCCTCAGAGACTACAGAAGCTAAAGATAACTTATCTTTTATCCTGGGTCTTTTTATTCTCAGGATAATTCTGTCAACTTTTCCTCATATGACGTAATCTTAAGAAGCTTCACCCCTGACTTTGCTTCCCATCTTGTTCTCTAGAATAAAGGTGGCATCCAGAAGGGAATGGCATATACTTAGTATAACCTGAGCTGCCCTCTCTGTAATTTAACCTTGGAATTCCTTAGCTGTAGATATTAGATTTTTTTTTAAAGACTGACTACAAAAAATAAGATTCTGATTATTTCTAGTGCAGGAAATATATGAAAACAGAGGCTGTGTTACGAACTAGGAAAAAAACACATGGAAATAATTAGAGACAAATATGATAAATTTGAGAATTTGCTGTTAGTTTTATATAATGTGATTTATTATTTGATTTTGGGCAAGACAGTTAACTTCTATTTGCCTCAGTTTTCTCATCTGTAAAATGGAGAGAATAAGAGCATCTACATCCCAAGGTTGTTGTGAGGATCAGATAAGTTGATAATTATAAAATGTTTATCACAATGCCTAGCACATAATAAGCTTTAGATATATGCTAATTACTATTATTATTATATTTACCTTAGTAGCTTCCATTTAGAGGGTTTTAATGAAATGAAGAAAATTTTATGTTTTTAATTCCTTTATTTTTATAACCCTATATGCACATTAAATTGGACAAAGTCAGAATTTCTAGCAGCTAGAATCTTAGAGTATTGATTTTAATGAAGTAGCATGCCATTAAGTTTTTTTTACACTTATTTTTTGTTTACCAAAAACACATCCACAAGTCTTGTCATATGACCAAAAGGTTCCAGTAACTAGGTTTTGTTATTACCTTTGTAAATGAAAGGATTGATTGGTTTCCAGATTCTAAGCAGACTAAAGGTCCTGAATGCTTCATTTTTGATAGTATGCATCTCTATTAATGCCTGAAAGATATGTTCTCTGACACTTGTTCCCCTGTGCTGACTTCTTTCAAATGCATTCTGTTTTTACTGATTTCCATCTCAGAGGTCTTAACAGTGGTGTGATTACTGTAGCTTCTCTCTGAGGAGAACACAAACTGCCTATCAACTCATTACTTTACAGGTCTGATTTGTTTCACAGATCTTGTTAGTAACAAGACTATTACTTCAATCACATTTAGAAATAGGATTTTTAAAAAGTTATTTCATTCCTTTTTAAAATTCTCAGTTAGGTCTGGAAAGATATCTTCACTTAGCATATTCATTTTTCTTTATTCACTTTAAAAATACTGATTCAGACCGATTTTTGTAAAGCTGTGAAATATGATTGTCTTTTAACCTTCATTTTCTCAAATCAGAACAGATGAAGTAAACAGCTTCTGTTTATGTTATTTAAAAAGATTTTGTACTATTTACATATTTGCAAGGTAGTCAGATATCTCAAATATTAAATAGAATTTGTAAAAAAAAATAATGTGATTATTATTTTATACAATGCTTTTTCCCATTGCTAGGTTCAGATTCCAAGGTCAGAACAGTCATATAGATCAAATAGTCAAATTTATTTTCCAAAAAACAGTCCCTAAACTCTTATACAACTATCCAATTGAGATGATTTTGCATGACCTTGGTAAATGTGGTGCTGCTCATGAAAGCTAAAAATTAGCTATTTAATTCTCTGCTGCCTTGTGCTATGTTACAGAACAAATTTTATCTCATCATTTTCACTGAATTCTGTGAACTGTTTCCTTCATCTCTGCCAGACTCAATGGGTCACCCTTTGCAGGAGAAAAATCTATACTTTTGCTAGTAGAAAGTGTGTGGAGTGTTGAAAAGTGATTAACACTATTTGAGGCCCCAAATTCTTTTAGGCTACCCTTATTTATTGGTTGTTATAAACAATCAGATACATTTTTTTTGATAGAACTGCTGGTGTGCAGTCATATTTGCTTAATCAGATTGTACAAGAGCTGTTATAGCTAAAATGCATTCAGAATATTAAAACTGCTAATTATTAAGCTCTTTCAGTAAACCAAGGAGGAATTTCTAGAAAAGAAGCCCCTGTAAGTTTGGTTATACTTTCTCTGTGTTTTCACATGTTTTCAAATGCTTCTTCCAAGTTGTGGCCAGGTACTTTGACTCTATAGAACCTGGCTGGCAAGTAAATGAATACAACCGTGTCACTGTCCATGGTAATAAAAACTACATAAATATTTCAACATATACAAAACTGCTATCTTTATTAACTGCTTTTTATTATAAACTGCTTTTATTATTATTTTGCCTTTTGTGGCTTCTTGAAAATGTATCAGGATCTCCTTAGACTTAGATTGAAGCCTTAATCTTTGGTTTTATTTAGAATCATGGAGAGTTAGTGTATTTTTTGGAAGGGATTTTAAAGGTTATTTAGTCCAGCTCCTCAATAGAGTATAAAGGGGCAAGGGAACAAACATTTATTTAATGTTTGCTTGTGTGCCAGGCAATGTGCTAAGCACTTTACAAATATTATCTCATTTACAACCCCAGAACATAGATGCTATATGATCTCAATTTTATTTGGGGTAAACTGAGGCAGATCACATGGCTAGTAAGTGTTTATAGCTACATTTGAATTCAGGACTTCCTGACTCCGGATTTTTTCCACTGTGCCAGAAGTGAAGCAACTTAATCACAGTAAAACCCGAATCTCCTGAGGAAGCCCAAATTTGTTTTTCACCATGCCTTCCAGTTCAAACATTAGGGAAGGCAGGCATCAGGAGAGGTCTGGTCTCCAGGAATAACAAATAAGAAAATGAGACTTTCTATGTTTTGCTTGGTCAGACCCCTACTGCAGTGTTTTATTCAATTGTGAGTGTCCCAGACAGGAGGGACATTGGTAAAGTAGAGAGCAGCCAGAGGAAAGCAGCCAGGATGGCTGAGGACTTTGAATTGGTGCCATATGAGGGTTGTGGTTAACATATTGTTCTAAACCAAGAAATCATCATTGTTTTCTTCTGCTAGGTATCTTATTATTCCTTAAGCCCAAATTTGGGCACTTTCTGAAATTTTGGTAAAACAAAACTTAATCTCACTCTGAGATTCTTTTTTTATTCAGATTGGCCCTTCTTGATTTGTTTCCAATATAGTCTTATGAAGACCACTTGTGTGTTTGTGAACCATCCATTGTAACAAATATTTCTTAGAAGAGGAAGAAAAAAGCTGTTGAAATAAGCAAATCAACACATCAATCAGTTCTGATGGTGTAGCTAGTATTACATCCCCAGAGTCCCTCCCCTTTCCAAAGAAGCTTCTTGGTCATTCTTATTACCTAGAATTTAGTTGATAATTTTTTGTTATTTTTCTTTTTCTTTACATTTTTGTTGTCATTGTATATTTTGTTTTCCTGGTTCTCCCTTTATCATCTGTATGAGTTCTCAGAAGTCTTCTTTTTTTTTTTTTTTCAGAAGTCTTCTAAGGAGGATTTTATATTCAAATGAAGGAGCATAAAACATGATTTGGATTGCTGAGGTCAGGAAGGAAGTTTTAATCTAGGCAATGGGATGATGGAGGGGGCATCTGAGCAATAGATTATTCCATTCTTTCTGAAAGCAATATTAATTTAGATTTTATTGTTATTCTTAGAGTAAGAAAAAAGCAGGCTGGGATAATATAAGTATATGGTAGCATAAAATAGTATCATGGCGGATCATTGGTTTTGGTATGAAACACATCTAGGAAAACCTAGGTTCAAGTTCCTTCTGCCAGAGTAAGCTTTGTAACTGTGTCCTAGTAATTTAACCCCTCAAGTAATTCTCTCAGAGTATTAATTAAAGGAGTAGTAAAGGGAGTTTCCAAACATTGAGTTCCTCAAGACAAAGAATTACAATCCGGAATAAATGCTCTCAGTCTCCACTCCCCAAAATGTATTGCTATGTAGTTATCATTGCAGATTAATGTCATCAGTAATTGTTCCTATATATGAAACAGAATTTTATAAAGTTGTGTTTAATTTATTGTAATGATTGATAGACCATTTTATAGTTCTTGCCCTTGAAAAACTTGTAACTGGATGGGAATGGACAACATGCAAACAAATATGTTTAAACAAGTTATATATAGGAATATATATAAATAGGAATATTAGGAATAGGAAATAATCAATGAAGGGAAGACAGTAGGATTAAGGATTGAGATATTTTTTCTAATCAAATCCTTGTGGGCAAATTCATTGAAAATTGTGCTATAATGATGCCATGAAATTGGGTTTAGTCTATCAGTCATAATTTGAACACTAAAAATAAAGAAATTTCAATGGATAGCATAGGCAAAAAGTAATGATTCCTTTTAAGTGACTTGCCCAGGGTCAAACAGCTATGAAGTATTAAGTGTCTGAGGTCAGATTTGAACTCAGGTCCTCCTGACTTCAGGGCTGGTGCTCTACCCCCTTTTAATATTTTTTAAAACTATTTATTTGTCCTAATGTGTTTTGAGAGCATTACCAGAAACCCTTTCGGTCATGAGGATTGTAATCTTGGATTTTCTCCTCTTCCTCACTCCATATGCAGTAATTTCCTACTTTTCTATAGATTTTACCACCTTATCTTCTAACCATTCCATTCTTTTCTGTTCCCATAATTAATTCTCAGTTTGTACTGACCTCTTTCTTGCTTAGATTACTCTATTATGGTTTTTTCTCTGTTACATTTCTAAGTCTCTTTCCTCTCCTGTTCATTCTCCCTATACTACTAAAATAATCTTTAAATACCAGTATGTCCTTGTTGTTTGCTCAACAAACAAACAAACCCAACAAGAACTTCATTTGTAATTTATTTATGATAAAATTGAGTTGCTTTGGTTATTTTGGTATTTGCGTACCAGGCAATTGATTTCCTTGGTCAAAAGGACCTTCTTTTTACCTAAATATTCTTGAAGTGTCAGTGTGCCTTACTCAGTATAACTTTGTGTCTTTTGTTCTTCTCTGACTCCTCCTGTCAGTATTCATACTTAAATATTCCCTTGGTTTCTATTTCTTTGGATTATACCAGTTAGGATTTTAAAACTAGGAATTTAAAGACTAAGACCAACCTCATACCCAATAAGAAATAATAATTCTTTGTCTTCATCGAGTTACTGGAGAACAGATTTTATGAAGTGGATTATGGATATATCCCTTATAGCTAACATATATTTAAACTTGCATTTGTTGTTAATTTAATTAAATCTATTGTCTCTGACTCTCTCACTGCCTCTGTCTCTCTCTATGTACACATTTGCACACATATATGTGTATATGTACATATGTGTATACATATTATATACACACATGATATATACACGTGTATATACATATACAAATATTACTTGTTTTTGTTTTTTTTTATTTATGCTTCTTTTTTTCTATTTAATTTATTCTGTTTGTTGTTGTTGTCTTGAAATCCAAGGGGTCTTTTTTTTTTTTTTTTTTTTGCCTTTTTATTGCTAGTTTTCCATTTTTTCTACCTCTTTTCCGGAGGAGTGTTTACTGCTTCTTCAGTTAAATGAAACTACAGACAGCAATAAATTGGTTATGGTTTGATGGTACATGATAAATTCACATGTCATTGGCAATTGTATATCCTACCCAATAACTAGTCCTATATTCGGAAAGAGATTTTCTCCTGAGAGTTCTGGGGGAATTGTTATAGTATCATCCATTAGAAATGTTATTTCTAGTAATGCATCTGTGAAACAGATCTTGACCTAAGATACCTCGAAGAAATGAATATTCCTTTTGGAAAGAGAACTATATATTTTCATCATATAGCTAGCTGAATTTGCCTTGTGTTTAATCTTATCTCATACAATTAACAATGACATCAGATGTATTCTGTCATAGGAAAGGATTGAAGCTCTTCTTTAAAAATAACTGAGCAATATTTATTTGTAACATATCCAAGAGCACTCTTTTTGGTATATTCAGTTTAATTCCTTTTGCATTCCTGGCAAATTGGAATTTGGATTTTAATTGGATTGGAGGAAAATTGCACTGTACTTACTTTTTAAAAGAAAATCTATTGGTAATTTTTAAATGTTCAGAGAATTACATAAATAGGGATGAACAGAATCTATTTCAAGGTGAGATAATTAAAGCATCATTGGATAAAAAAAATCTCTGTATAAAAATAGCCAGCTTCAGATGGTGTTGGAGAAAGGTAATTAAAGCATCGAGAATAATGAAAAAATACCCCTTGCTTTGCTACTTTCTTTTAATGGCAGATTTAGTACCCTACAATCAAAATACTGAGTCCTTGCCTAGAAGTCTCTATGTAATAAAGATTAACTAACCTGTTTTTTTTTTTCTCCCAACTGAGATGAATTTCCTTTTCCTTTTTTTCTACGCTCTTAGAAGGTTGGAATTTATAGTGTCCATCTGGTATATAAATGAAACATCATTGTCTCTTCCTTCTACTTTTTAAAAAATATGTTTATGCATTTATATGAGATGACTAGCTCTATATTGATACAGAGATACTGATATTTTTATTTCAGAATTTCAAACTGCATATGTATATGTACATGCACATACATGGGTAAATACACATACGCATACTCATACCTCTCACACACATCTACTAATTCAGTAGTGTCCAACATAGAGGGCCAAATCCAAAAGACCATAGCATGACCCCAAGGTTTATGTAATCACCCAGTAAATGGGATGATGAGTTTCATCATCCTAAATGTCCCACATCTATGGGAATGCTGAGCTTGGAGTTCATCTCCACCACAATCACAGCTAAACTTTATGTATTTCCCCTCAGTACTACCCCTAGTTCAACTGTGTGTGTGTGTGTGTGTGCGTGTACACCACAGACACACATAGAATTTATATATATATGGATAGATATGTGTATATATATATATGTGTGTGTGTGTATGTATGTATGTGTATATGTGTGTGTGTATATATATATATATATACATGCATATATATATATATATATATATAGTGAAGAAATGGAGTAAGAATGCTATATAGCTGTGCTCGATTGAAGGAACTGTAGACATTTATCCAGGAGAAGAGAAAACTCAGGGGTATCATGTAGCTGCTTTCAGGTATTTGATTTCTTCTATTTGGCTTTAAAGGACAGTCATTGTTTGGAAGTTACAAAGAGGTAAATTTAGACTTTATGTCAGGAATAATTTCTTCAAAATGAAAGTTGTCTAGACATGGACTCATCTACTTTGATAGAGGTAGTGGCTTCTTCCTCCAAAAGTCTTTAGGCAAAGACTGAGCAGCCAGTAATCAGTTAGGATATAGCAGGATAATTTTTTGATTTGAGTTGGACTGGATGACTTCTGAGATTCTTCAAATTTCATGTTTCTCTGATGGAAAAACTCCATTTTCATCTCTACATTAATCACTAAATTATGTGTGTGTGTTCACAAACACACACACACACATACATCTTCTGGGGAGAAGCAGCACAGAATAATTAGTGTGATAAAGGCTGTATCCTTTTTTTCTTGATTGGGATCCCATTAATCAAACATTTTTGAGCATGTACTCCCAATATGTGTATATTTATTTAGAAATTAATACATAGGTACAGATTGTAGTACTAATGTATTGCACACAATATAAAAATACATGCAAAAAATTAAAATACTTTTATTAATGATGTAAAACCTTTTTTGCATGTGTGATTGATTGTTTCATTATTTTTAGAATATCTTCATTAGGGCAGATTTGTAAATAATATTTGTTCTTATAGTAATTGTTCAATGATCAATTGATCATGTAGCTAGCCAAAGCAGGTAAATTTTTTTCTGAAAATAGTGTTTTATTGAAAGATGTATTATGTAATAATTAAATAATAGGTCACAAAAGTGGAGAAACTTGAAAGCAGGAGTGATATCTCTCTGTGTATGGGAATTTGCCATAGACAATTAAAACATATACACACACAATCAAGAAGCAAATAGTTTGGTTTCAATTCAGCAGAAGGTTCTTTATAAGGTTCTCCTTAATTAATGCTATCATACCATCTATTCATGTTTGTCTATATTGTTTTTTTCTATGATTGTAAGGAGTATGAAAAAAGCTTATGTAACTAGACCAAAGAGGGTAGAAATGAGAATAACATATATTAAGATTGAAAAAGTTGTTGTTTCAACTGTGCCTGACACTTCTTGACCTCATTTGGGACTTTCTTGGCAAAAATACTGTAGTAATTTGTAATTTCCTTCTCCAACTTATTATATAAATGAGGAACTAAGATAAATAATGACTTCTCCAGAATCACTTAGCTTATAAGTGTCTAAAGCCAGATTGGAACTCATGAAGATGATTTTTTGTTACTTCGGCTTGGCACTGTATCCATTGTGCCACCTCGCTGCTCTAAAAGGTAGGTTGAGACCAATTTGGGATAACCATAATGGTAAACAGAAGTGTTGATATTATATCATTATATTATCAAATTAGATTATCAGATTCCTGGCTTGCTACCACATACCTGCAGATTCATGGAGTATTAGAGAAACTAGAAGGACCTATTTACTTATCCTTGGACCACTGGAACTATTGTGCTCTGAAAATGTAACAGGTACATTGTAGAAATTTTGGCTTGCTTTCTTTTTTTTATCTTTCTTTTTTTCTTTTGTTGAAGCAATTGGGGTTAAGTGACTTGCCCAGGGTCACACAGCTAGGAAGTGTTAAGTGTCTGAGGTCAGATTTGAACTCAGGTCCTCCTGACTTCAGGGCTGATGCTCTATCCACCTTGCCATCTAGCTGCCCCTTGGTTTTCTTTTGACCTTTTTTTCAGAGAACATGTATACTTGATATATTTGATATATATGATTCCCAGTTGTCTGAGCATAAGACAACACATTATTTTCCTGACTCGGGAATTTACTACTTAGGTGTACATGATTCAAATATTAAATTTCTCTGCTTGTCTCTGTATAAAATTAGTGTACTACTTCCTGTCTTCTAAGGACTATTATGTTTCTTCACTTGCTGCTTTCTATATAGGCTAGACTGTGCAGAGAACACATCTGAGGGTAAATAGAATTCCATTAGAGTCCCATTTCTGCTACTCACCTCGCTTGGAATTTTGCATGTATCACTTAGCTCTTAGAACTTCATCTTCCGTCTTGCATTCTCTATCTCTTAAGATGGTTGTAAACTTTAAATAAGATTATTGTACATAAGAATTGTCAAACACTCAAGTCATTGTGCTTATTGTTATTACAGAAAGCAGTGAGCAACAGGAATTAGCATGATTGTCATTAATATTTCTATCACTATGATATATTTCAGTTTCTTCTTCTGCTATTACCAGTGCTAGCTATTAACCGCAGTTAGAGGTAGACAGAACCCTGAACTAGAAGCATTGATTTAAAAGTGGCAAATCTTACGTTCTCATGAGTTCATTTTAACTGTATTTAAATATAATGAAGGAGTTTTTTGCTTTTTCCTATCTTATTAAAACTAAAATGAGTGCTGTGTGACCCTGGGCAAGTCACTTAACCCCAATTGCCTCAGGGAAAAAAAAACTAAACTAAAATTAGGTTATCATTCATTAAAGATAATATAGAAATACTTTAGATCATGATTAGGCAAGTAAAGAAACTGCCATGCCATGGAAAAGCCTGCTGGGAGAGAAATTACCCAGAGGACTTGATGGAAAGTCAGGAAATTTAATAAGAAAAAACAAGCCCAGAATAACCTACCTTTATTGAAGTAGTATTGGGGGAAGGGGAGGAGAGAAGGACCACAATTTAAATTTCATTTAAGTTGAAATATTAACTTTCCAATTAATTTAGTTTTCACAGTTTTGAATTAGTGCAATATAGAAAGGCTGGCTTAATTGTAAACATTTAGTATTGACTAAAAGCTGTTGAGGTTTTATTATTACTAAAGAAAATTGCCTTCTTAACAGCATCTATGCTTTTCCCATTTGAAAGTATACATCTCTATTTAATTCCTGCACCATTGCTTTTCTTAGTCTAGGAACTAGTCCATCATGCTTAATCTACATAATCATAACTTTCTATGCTAGATAAAGGCATTTAATTCCAGATTCTCAATTTTATTTTAAAGACAGTGATGCTTAGTTCTTTTAAATTATCTAAAGTACCTTTAACATAATATATTAAACATTTATTAAACACCAATTATGTGCAGCACAATCAATGCTTGGAATGCTAGAGAAAGACAAAGCTTAGACAAAGATGTAGGATTTACATTTCTAGTAAACCTAGTCTTTTATTCCAGTCTCTATAAATTATTGTAAAAATTGTTTCAGTGCTTAAAGAAATTAATTCAGACAGTTCACTGGTAGATCAAATACTGAAGCTAATGCTTAAATTGTCCTCATAAGGAGAAAATAGTATGCATTGGAAAGGGCCCTGATTTTTAGGAAAAATTGAAAGCAAAAGAAGAGGAAAGCAGAGGGTGAAATGGGTGTCATAAAAGCAATGAACAACAGCTAGTATAGACTTTGGGAACAAGAGGATAGAACAGCCTGGTGTGCTATAATGCATGGGATCACAGAAATCCCTTTTCGAGTTAGTTAAGGTTACGGTTTCCTTATTTTTAACTATTTATTCTTCTAAACCTTTGCTTTCCTCTCATGAACCATGTTCTCCTTATCCTTAGACATTTTTAAATAAAGAAATGAATTTCATTTTTTTTCAAGTGAAAGTTTATTTTTTTTTCTTTATTAAAGCTTTTTATTTGCAAAACATATGTATGGGTAATTCTTCAACATTGACGCTTACAAAGCTTTCTGTTACAAATTTTTCCTCCCTAGACCTCACCCCTCCCCTAGATGGCAGGAAGTCCACTACATGTTAATTATGTTAAAATACTTGACAAATCAAATATATGTATACATATTTCCATACTTATCTTGTTGTGCAAGAAAAAACGTATCCACAAGAAAGAAAAATCAGATAAAGGAAACAATGCAAGCAAACATCAATCTAGAGCATGAAAATGTTATGTTGTGGTCCACATTTCGTATCCCTCTCTCTGGGTGTATATGGCTTTCTTCACTGAACAATTGAAACTGGTCTGAAACATTTCATTGTTGAAGAGAGCCATGTCCATCAGAATTGATCATCATATAGTCTTGTGGTTGCCATGTATAATGATCTCCTGGTTCTGCTCATTTCACTTAGCATCAGTTCATGCATGTCTCTCCAGGCCTTTCTGAAATCATCTTGCTGGTCATTTTTTACAAAACAATAATATTCCATAACATTCATATACCATAGTTTATTCAGCCATTCTCCAATTGATGGGCATTCATTCAGTTTCCAGTTTCTAGCCACTACAAAAAGGGCTGCCACAAACATTCTTGCACATGTGGGGCCCTTTGCTTCCTTTATGATTTCTTTGGGATATAGGCCCAATAGAAACACTGCTGGGTCAAAGGATATGCACAGTTTGATAACTTTTTGAGCATAGCTCCAAATTGCTCTCCAGAATGGATGGATCCGTTCACAGTTCCACGAACAATGTATCAGTGTCTCAGCTTTCCCACATCCCCTCTAACATCCATCATTATTTTTTCCTGTCATCTTAGCCAATCTGACAGGTGTGTAGTGGTACCTCAGAGTTGCCTTAATTTGCAATGAAATGAATTTCATTAATAAAGAACTTGAGATATGGAATGGGCAAAATTCTACTAGGAATGAACCTGGGGAAACAATGTTGTGATCCTGATGTTTATTGCAGCCCAGTCTGCTGAGGAGGTGATGGAAGCTCAGCAAAGACTCTTCATAACAATTAAGTCAACAAGTAAAGGGAGGCCTGGCGTGAGCTAGAGGCAGAGGCAGAGGCAGGCAGTATCAGTATAACCTTCTATCTTCCTATGTCTGCTTCATTTCACTCTTTCTCAGCAATGTGTATCTGTAAATCCTTTAAGGCCTCGAGACTTCAGTTTTTTCAGAGTAGTTAATTCTTTCATAGTGATTGCTGACAGTAGATTTTTTTTAGCTTCTTCATTCATTTTTATTCTATCCTTTGCGACCTAAAGCTAATTTTTCTTAGTGAAAAAGAAATAAAATAGGAGCTAATTACTTTTGACTCCTCTTATTATCATGGTATATTTAACTTGGTCTGGTTTTAGATATAAGGATAATGGGAAAGAGGGGAGTTAAAGATGATTCCAGGTTTTTGAGACTCAGTGACTGATAGAAATAAAAATGGTATTAATAGAAATGGTGAAGACATGAGGAAGAACTAGTTTTAGAGTTTTGGATGGAGTTTGGGAGGGAGAACAAAGGTGGAGAAAATTAATTGGGGCTTATCTTCATAGGCATAATCATTAAAGTCATAGGAATAAATAGATGGCCCAAGGGAGACAGGGATGAGAGCAGAAGTTCTTAACTCTGTGTGTGTGTGTGTGTGTGTGTGTGTGTGTGTGTGTGTGTGAAAGAGAGACAGAGACAGATATGGATTCCTTTGTCAGCCTACAAAGCCTATGGATTCCTTCTCAATAGGTTTTAAAATATATAAAATTGCATATATATAATTTTCATTAATTTCTTTTAGCATTCATTTTTAAAGTTTTGAGTTCCAAATTCTTTCTCTCCATTTTGCTCCTCTTCCACAGTAGAAATGGCAAGCAATTTAATACCATTTATACATTATACAATCATGTAGAACATGTTTTCATATTAGGCATGTTGTGGGGAAAAAAGGCAAAGAAAAATAGAATGAAAAAATTGTGTTAGTCTGCTCTCAGAGGTCATCACTTCTCCCTCTTAAGGTAGTTAACCACTTTCATTATGAGTCCCTTGATATTATCTTGGGATATTGTCTTGATCAGAGTAGTTATATCTTTCACGGTTGATCATCCTTACAATATTGCTATTACTATGTACAGTGTTCTTCTGATTCTGCTCACTTCACTTTGCTTTAATTCATATAATCTTCCCATACTTCTGAAACCATCCTGCTTGCCATTTCTTTTTTTTATTAATACTTTTTATTTGCAAAACATATGTATGGGTAATTCCTAAACATTAACCCTTACAAAGCTTTCTGTTACAAATTTTCCCCCCTACTCCCCATCCCTCCCCTAGATGGCAGGATATCCACTACATGTTAATTATGTTAGATTACTTAAGAAATCGAATATATGTATAGTTATTGCCACACATCATTTTTTGTGCAGGAGAAATCGTATCTACAAGAAAGAATAATCCAATAAAGGAAATACAATGCAAGCAAACCTCAATAGAGAGCATGAAAATGTTATGTTGTGGTCCACATTTCACATCCCTCTCTCTGGGTGTATATGGCTTTCTTCATTGAACAATTGGAACTGGTTTGAAACATTTCATTGTTGAAGAGAGCCATGTCCATCAGAACTGATCATCATATAGTACTGTTGTTGCTGTATATAATGATCTCCTGGTTCTGCTTGTTTCACTCAGCATCAGTTCATGCAAGTCTCTCCAGGCCTCTCTGAAATCGTCTTGCTGGTCGTTTCTTACAGAGCAATAATATTCCATAACATTCATATACCATAATTTATTCAGCCACTCGCCAATTGATGGGCATCCCTTCAGTTTCCAGTTTCTAGCCACTATAAAAAGGGCTGCCACAAACATTCTTGCACATGTGGGGCCCTTTCCTTCCTTTAAAATCTCTTTGGAATATAAGCCCAATACAAACACTGCTGCTTTTTATTTGTATAACATATGTATGGGTAGTTCCCCAGCACTGATCTTTACAAAGCTTTCCATTACAAATTTTACTCCCAGTCCCCTCCCCTCTCCTGGATGGCAGGAGGTCCACTACATGTTAATAATGTTGAAATAACTTGACAAGTTATGCAAGAAAAATCCTATCTACAAGAAAAAAAGAAAATCAGAGAAAGGCAACACAATGTAAGCAAATATCAATAGAGATCATGGAAATGTTACATTGTGGTCCATATTTCATATCCCTCTCTCTGGGTGTATATGGTTTTCTTCAGTGAACAATTGGAACTGGTTTGAGACAATTCTTTCTTGCAGAGAGCCATGTCCATCAGAATTGATCATCATGTAATACTGTTGTTGCTGTGTATGATGATCTCCTGATTCTGCTCGTTTCACTCAGCATCAGTTCATGCAAGTCTCTCCAGGCCTCTCTGAAATCGTCCTGCTGGTAGTTTCTTACAGAGCAATAATATTCCATAACATTCATATACCATAATTTATTCAGCCACTCTCCAATTGATGGGCATCCCTTCAGTTTCCAATTTCTAGCCACTACAAAAAGGGCTGCCACAAACATTCTTGCACATGTGGGGCCCTTTCCCTCCTCTAAGATCTCTTTGGGATATAAGCCCAATAGAAACATTTCTGGGTCAAAGGGTATGCATAGTTTGATAACTTTTTGAGCATAGCTCCAAATTGCTCTCCAGAATGGTTGGATCCGTTCACAGCTCCACCAACAATGCATCAGTGTCCCAGTCTTCCCACATCCCCTCCAACATTCATCGTTATCTTTTTCCTGTCATTTTAGCCAATCTGACAGGTGTGTAGTGGTACCTCAGAGTTGTGTTAATTTGCATTTCTCTGATCAATAGTGATTTGGAGCACCTTTTCATATGATTATAAATAGTTTTAATTTCATCATCTGAAAATTGTCTGTTCATATCCTTTTACCATTTATCAATTGGAGAATGGCTTGAATTCTTATAAATATGAGACAATTCTCTGTATATCTTAAAGATGAGACCTTTATCAGAACCCTTAAATGTAAAGATGATTTCCCAATTTGATGCTTCCCTCCTAATCTTGTCTGCATTAGTTTTGATTGTACAGAAACTTTTTAACTTAATATAATCAAAATTATCTATCTGGTGTTCAATTAAGAGTTCCAGATCTTCTTTGGACATAAATTTATTCCATCTCCACATGTCTCAGAGATAAACTATCCTATGTTCCTCTAATTTGGTTCTGCTTGTCATTTCTTATAGCACAATAGCATTACATCATAATAATATACCACAATTTTTGAGTCATAATTCTTTGCCCCCATACAGAGCTGCTTATACATTTTTTGTGTATGTCTCCTTTTCTTTGCTCTCTTTGGGGGTATAGAACTAGTAGTGATATTGCTGGGTCAAAGGGTATGCACAGTTTTATAGCCCTTTGGTTATAGTTCCAAATTGTTCTCCAAAATGATTGGACTAGTTCATACCGCCACCCACAATACATTAGTATCCCAATTTTTCTGCATTCCCCCCAATATGTATCATTTTCGTTTTCTGTCTTGTTAGTCAATCTGATAGGTGTAAGATGGAACTCCAGAGTTGTTTTAATTGATATTTCTGTAATCATTAGTGGTTTAGAGCATTTTTTTAATATGACAGTTAGTAGCTTTGACTTCTGGAAACTACCTATTCATATTCTTTAACTTTTTATCAAATGAAGAATGGCTCTTATTTTTTTTTTACAAATTAGTTCCACCTCACTGTATATTTTCTAAATGAATTCTTTATTAGAGAAACTTGCTGTAATTTTTTTTTCTGTTTCTTGCTTTCCTTCTAATTTTAGCTGCACTGATTTTGTTTTGTGCTCATCTTTTTTAATTTCATGTAATAAAAATGATACATTTTACTTCTTGTATTCTTTTCTACCTCTTGTTTGGTCTTAAACTCATTTCCTTATCTATAGATCTGAAAGGTAATATTTTCCAAGCTTCCTTAATTTTTTTTATTATATAACCTCTTAACATTTATAGGATTAAGAAAGAAACTGGTTATATTGAAATACGCTTTTTCAAAATGTTTTTTAAAAAACAATTTCTTGACCCTAGGTTAAGGAAAGGGGATTAAAGATAAAACTTGAGAAATATCTATTATAAGAAAAAGAGGAGGAACTTAATAGAAAGGTGGAAGGGCTAGTTGATTTTAGTTCCAGAGAACTGTTGGTAGGAAGTGATTTAAAGAAGGGGGAAATAGTAATAAATAGCCAGGTGCTACAGATAAGGTCAAGAAGGACATGGCTTGAAAAAAGGGGAGGGGGGTTGATTTGGTTGTTAAATGATTATTTGAAAAAATAGTTTCAGTTGAGTGGTTAGAATGGAATAAGATTGTAAGTAAAGAGTTGGGTTAAAGACTGAGAATTATAGCTTTGCAATGATGGTTTTAAGGCAGAGGAGGAGTCAGTTGAAAGGGAGAGATTATAGATGCCAAAGAAGGAATAATTTTTGGAGCCTCATCCAAGAGGAAATCAAAGGGAATGGGATTTCAAAAGGACAGTCCAGATTGTTTGCTTCATGTAAATAATGTACATTTCTTTAGATGTGAGGGTCCCTCCTAGTTCTAAAATCCTAGGTTTATAAACTTGATTCCAGTTTTTTCCCTCTTGTAGGATCAGAAGTTTCCAGTTGAAATTCTAATTATAAATCATATAGATTCATAATCATATAAGCAAGAGCTAGAGGATATGGATCTATAGCCTTCCATCTACCTCTTGTCTACAGTAGTGTTGCAAAATGTCAAGAAAGTGAAATCTAATTTGGAAATAATTTCCATTTTTCAATAACTACTGAATTTTTGATGGCAAAAACTGTGTTAGATCATCTTCTACTCACATTTGTTTTGTCTCAAACATTCTCTAGGTCAGGGCCTCTTAAACTTTTTCCACTCGCAACCTCTTTTTGCTTGAGAAATTTTATGTGACCCCCAGATAACTAGGTATGTAAAGTAGGTGTGCAAATCAAATACTTATTTATAACAAATCATAATTTCTCGATTCCCACATTCAGTTATGAGACCCCATATGGACTGTTTAAAAAAAAAAACAAAACAACACAATTAAGACAGCTCTAGATTGCCTAGTAGTAGACTCTAGCCTGGGTTTATAGACACTTATTAAATGCTCACTGATTGATCAGTTTGATTCTCATATTAAAAGTCTTGGCATGCTTTTAGTAAAATTTTCCTTGATTCAAGTAATACCTCTTTTCTCTTATAGTATTTTATACTGCATATCTTTTCTCTGTACAAATAAAATACTGTATCTGAAAGTGCTTTGAAAACTTGAAAGAATTATACAAATATCAGTGGTTTGTAGTCAAGCTTACCTAATGCAAACTGATATTCTACTGTTTACATATAGTGCTTACAGGTCAGAATACTGTTTTCATCTGTTCTGATTCTAGAATTCTAAACTATATTCTTCCTCTTGTAAAAATTTACCTTAATTCTTATTTTCTTTGTACTTTCCCTCCAAACATACCTCAATTAGTCTAATCAAGTGAAATAACTTATTTTAATTATTAATACTCTTCTACCTTATTTTCTAACCATTTATAACCAACTGTGTAGATAGATCTCGAAATGGAATATAAATCATTGAAGTTGAAATGTTAAATTATCTGTACTTTTGATAAACACAGTCAGCAAAATAAAGAAACATCACCATATCTGAAGAGCCATAGTTTAAATCATATGGAAGGCATCGTGCCATAGTGGTTATAAGTACATTATAACATTTTGGAAAAGTTTTTAATTGATAGTCTCCTTTTTTACATTACTTTTGTTTCTTAATATTCCCCTCTTATATTCTTTTTACCTAGCAAGTTGTTGCTTTTTTGTTGTTTTACCTTTTGAAGTTTGAAATTATCAAAAAATCAAATTTAGAAGTTTTTAGCTATTTTGTGTTTGGTAAAGAGGGGCTCTGTCAGATGTCTAAATAGTTGGAATCTTTCATTATTGCTAAATTCTTCATATGTCATATCCTTCATCCCACCAAATATCAGTTGTACATGTGAGATCAACTTTGCTTACTTATGGTGATTAAAATTAGGACATTTGTATATAGACATATGAGGCCAAGGGTTTTACTATTATTTTCTGTCTCAGATTCTTTCTCTTGTGAACTTTATGTATCTCAACTGCTATTCTTTTCTTTCATTGTAGCTATTGTTTCTGGTATCTAAGTTGAGAGATAAACGTAGTCAGTCTAGTCCTTCCTCCCATGCTTTTTTAGTTTAAAGCCCTTTTGGTTAGATTTAGAAAATATTCCAAGAATACAGTTTTACCAGTTTTTTTTTTAAGTATTCCCCATCCCTTGCCAGGAATCTGTTATTATGTTTTAAGCTATAGTTCAAAAATCCCAAATCCATTTTCAGATACTACTAGTCAGCTGTTTGCTTTCCAAATTATTTTCCTCATGTATGAATAGAAATAGTAATTATTGTATCTTTAATAATAAGAAATTCCTAAGAAGAACAGAAATTAAAAATGTCATCAAGAAATTGCATAATAGGGGCAAGCTAGGTGGCGCAGTGGATAGAACACCAGCCCTGAAGTCAGGAGGACCTGAGTTCAAATGTGGCCTCAGACTCTTAACATTTCCTAGCTGTGTGGCCCTGGGTAAGTCATTTAACCCCAATTGC
>JAJPUD010003044.1:123999-147824 GCA_023553655.1 Myrmecobius fasciatus | reverse complement strand
GAAGGAAGGAAGGAAGGAAGGAAGGAAGGAAGGAAGGAAGGAAGGAAGGAAGGAAGGAAGGAAGGAAGGAAGGAAGGAAGGAAGGAGGAAACAGAGAAAGAGAGAGAGAGAGAAAGAGAGAAAGAGAGAGAGAGAGAAAGAAAGAAAGAAGGAAACAGAGAGAAAGAGAGAGAGAAAGAAAGAATGAAAGAAAGAAAGAAAAATTGTATAATAGGAAGAAAAGGTGGGTTAGTCACATGGCAATGGATTGCTGGTAGACAATCCATGTAATTGACCCAAAATATGAAGTGAAAATCTCTAGCATGTTGGATTGGTCCTATTAGATGAAATTATTTTAAGACATGGCCAAGAATTGGACAGGGTAGGCATACTTGGATAGGTTACAAATTACATCTTTGGATGAGATTGCAGATACAGAGTTTCTTCCTCTTAGAGTTTTTTTGAAGATCAGTAAATGAAAGCACCTTGTAAAACTTAAAGATTTATAGAAATGCTATTCTGCATGTCTGCACTTGATGATAAGATTCCTGTGGGAAGGTCATATCTTTTGTTTCCTTGTAAGTACCTTCCACAGAACTGTATCCATAGTGTCAGATTTACACTGGAGTTAACTTTTTAGTATCATGGCCTACTTTGGTATCTGGTAAAACTTATTATGGGCTCTTCCTTAGTCCTGAGTTTGTTATTGGAATATTTGATAAAAAAAAATATGACCAAAATAGTATTTGTGAATCCTATATGTTCAAGTGAAAGAGTATTAAAGGACAACTGGCAGTCGCTGGAGTCAAGAAAAATAAAACATTTCTGATATTTGTATGCTTAAAGAGAAAACATCTGTATTGAGTTTATATTTCAAAAAGCTAATAAATCAGTAAGTCTTATGTGCCAGGAACTGTCCTAGGTGGTGGGGATACAAAGATAAAAATTGAAATTGTCCCTACTCTCTGAGAATTTGTATTTTATTAGGAGAGACTTTGTAAAACTTAATATTGGGTCATTGGGTGGGGGGAGGGAGGAAGAGTGAGTGCTGATATCCAGGAGATTAGAAAAGCCCATCTTTTGAAAGAAAGCCCATCTTTTGCAAGTGGGATTTATTCCAGGTCTTTAAAGAGGATCTTCTTCAAACAATCCATATAGTAGATCAGTTTTCCAGATCCTAGTTATAGATTTTTTAAAATGTGACTATAAATATAACTTTAAACCATGCTCTTGACTTTTAGTTGATCAAAAAACCTAACAGCATGAAAGTATTAAATGATAAGTGGAAAAAAGGCTGTCAGAGAGTTGTAACAATTGGGGAGGGGGTGTAATTTAATTATTCAGTAATTACTATTTAGGAGAAATCATAGAGTTCTTCTAAAGGGGTTAGCTAAACATTCTACCATTGTGAGGCTGTTTTGGATATCATCCTGGAAATGAACTCAAGAATTTGAACAGAGTTGTGTGACCCATTAATTATGGTTCTGTTTTTGTTTCCTCTAATGAAATTGTGGTTTTCAGATGTTCATTTCTTGAAAATAATGGCTTATATTGTAATATGAATTGCAATAAGGAATATCTGTTTTTAAAAACATTAAAAATAAACAGTGGCAGTTTGATCTGAAGAATGTTTATAGTAAAAATTGATGGAAGATGCCAACAGGACATATAAATGAAAGTGCCTTTCAATAGGCAGTTAGAGCTATTGAGCAAGAGCATGTTGGGGCTCACTATAATTCAAGAAGCTGTCCAAACAGAAGATGATAAACCCGTAGTGGCTGACCTCAGCAGAGGACAGTAGCTTCATATGTTTCCCTTTAATATGGAAGAGGGAGGGGATTGCAGGCACAAATTGGTATATAGAGGGAGCTGTTCTAAATGGAAGAGGTAGGAAGAGCAGTCCTAGTTTTGTTCACTTTGATCATTTTAAGTATATATTGTCCTGTCAGAATTTGACTTCCTTTTGCCTTAATCTCTTGTCTCAGAATTGCCTTCCAGTGGGGAAGGGGGAAGGGAACTTATGACTTTAGGCTCTCCTGTTTATGGAAATTTGCATTTTTCTAGGAGTGTTAGCGTTTGTCAGTTCTAATTTTTATGTGGATGTGGGGAGTAGTCACAGAGATTGAAATCTTTGGATCAGACTTGAATTAGAAGAGAGCCTTAAGTCATTATATTTGCATTGATTAAGTAAGTGTCTGTTTCCTATGTAGAAAGCACTGGACTAGACAGGGAATACCAGACTAAAAGCAAATTGTTCTTGCATCACAGCACATTTCATTCTACACTGGCTGAGCATTCACCTGGTGTAGGAGTGGTAGGTCCGTGTTATGGATCAAAAAGTCAGTCACATGTGGGCTCAGACTGAGAAACCTGAAAAGGGGATGCAGCTATGTTGTTGTTACTGTTAAAGCAAACATACCTGTTTGGAAACAATGCAGAAAAAAATATTTCTAATTTTAACAAGAAATGGCCCATTGATTACTAGTAGAATGAAGAATATGGTGCTTTTATTTTATCTCTTGCTTATATGACAGCCAGACATTGCTACTATGCTTATGCTATTAACATTTTAATTAACCTTCAGTGATGTGAAGTCATTGGACTCTAAACAACATTCTCAGCACACAACCACTTCGAAGGCAGAGGCTGAATCCAGCTTTCAGGTCCTTTCAGCACCATTGTGTATGTATGCTTTATAGTGATGAATATCAAAACAGCAGTTAATTATAGTAGTACCATTTCTGTTCTTCACCTCATTATCTCTGTCTTGCACGATTATTTTCTGTTGCTGCTGGCTCTACAGCATCAGGCTTGGCACCAGTGAAGTGTGAACACAATGCCAGAGCTGCATTGAGCCCCAGAATAGAAAGACAGATGGCAGATTGTGCTATTTATAGCAGAGCCGATCTGCCTGAGGTGAACATCGCTGCCGAAATGGTTCTTATCAAGAATGTTTTCAGTTATTAAAAGGATAAGGAAATAAAACCCAAAGAGAAAAGCCACAGTCCCTAGGACTTTGAGAACAAAAAATGTTGCTATAGATTGCAAAGCAATTGATTAGTCATTCTGGAATTGGAAAAATCCTATCTTTTTTTCTCCCTGCCCCCCCAAATAAAGACTTCGGGTTTGCAGCATTATTCATGACTGAGTTTGAGGAATTTATTGTTCAGTGAAGTTCTGCTGCCATAGCAACTTGGGCAGAATGAATTTTAATTACTAGGAAAAATGTAGGTTTCTGATAAGAAATTATCGTTTACAGGAGTACTCATGGATCTTTTTTGTTGTTGTTGCTTTGTTATTCTTTCTCTAATTGCTCATCTACTTTTTATTTATTTATTTTTATTTATTTTTTTCATTTTTTAATAAAGCTTTTTATTTACAAAACATATGAGTGATTTTTCTACATTGACCTTTGCAAAAACTTTTTTTTCCCAAGCTTTTCCCCTCCTTCCCCCCACCCCCACCCGTAGATGACAGGTAATCTAATACATGCTAAATAGGATCATCTACTTTTTAAAAAAAGAATGCAAAATAATGTTCTTTCACATTTTATTCCTTTTTTTTTTTTTTTGGAAGTGTTCAAAGCTCTCCTTAACCATGTACATGTGGTTATTTAATGGGTTGAAATTTGTTTGATATTCAAAATTGTGATATCATATGAGTCATTTAAATTTTCTGTTTTTCTTTCTTTATCTTTTCTTTCTACTTTTCTGTATCTGTTAGATGCTGAATTTCAAAGGCCAGTGGGTTTTCCCACTTATAATACTATCCATAAGTACTTTGAAATATAACTGAAGTGACCAGTGAAATCTTGTCATAGAATTTGTGTGCCTTCCTTCACAGCCCCCCAAAATCATACCATTATTTTGTTTTTGTATAAAGAAAATAAGTTGGTTAAATTTTCACTTTTTAAAAAATTCATTATACTGGTTTTATAAAGGAATTGTCTTTAGTTTCCAGTTAATTTTTGATCCATATTCCCCATGTTCTTTATGATATGAAATTTAAATTGCATCATGATCTGGAAAAAAATACGTTTACTATTTCTGCCTTTCTGCATTTGATTCTGAGGTTTTTAATATCCTAACACATGGTCAGTTTTTGTGTAGGTTCCATGTACCGCCAAGATATACTAGAGTTAAAATTGTAACAATCAAGTTTTATCTGAGAGTATGTCTAAATCTAGTGAAGTAGTACTAAAAATTATAATTCTGTTTTATTATTATTATTTTGCTGAGGCATTTGGAGTTAAGTGACTTGCCCAGGGTCACACAGCTAGGAGGTGTTAAGTGTCTGAGAACAGATTTAAACTCACATTGTTCTGAGTTCAGCACTGGTGCTCTATCCACTATGCCACCTACCTGCCCCTAATTCCATTTTTTTTTTAAAGCATCTTATGGAAAGTTTAAAAATTTGATACCTTAGAGAAAGTAATAAGTTTACATTGCATAAAAGTTTGTCATGCCCACACTTGCATTTTCTTGTCTTCCTGCCTTTATGTCTTAAGTGGTTTTTTGTTTCCCTTTTATCTTTTAGGATTAAACATTTGATTTAAACACCATTTTCTGCATGAAATATTTACTGAGTTTTCTAGTTACTGGTGCCTCGCCTACTACCACATTATTTTATGTATTGTATTTATTAAATATATACATATTGTTTCTCCCCGTAAAATATAAGTTCCTAGAATGGAAATAGCTTTACACACACACACACACACACACACACACACACACACACACACACACAGTGCTTATATAAGTGGCACATATAAATGCTTAATAAATTCTAGTTAGATTGTGAACTCCTTGAGTGCAGAACTATTTTTTTGCCTTCCTTTGTATGCCAAGCCTTGGCACCTATTAGGTGCTTAATAAATACTTGTTATTGATAGATGGTAGATTATTGGTAGATTAGTTTATAGTTTAAATGGATGACTGAAATGGCATGCATACATTATATATGACTTATAATTACCTGACACAGTTTTAAAGTGGATGATACCTCATTTTTAGAATATTTGGCAACAAAATAGTTAAAAATTTTAAATTATGTAAGAGATGTGTATGTGTACATACACACATATATATTTGCTTTTGAAGGGAATGTGTCTTTCCTATCATTTTTATATTTTATCCCTCTGTCAAGCACCAACTTTAATGCTTGGTTTCTTTCTTCCCTCCCTTTCTCATTCCCTTTCTTTCTTCCTCCCTTCCTCTTTCTTTTCCTCTCTTTCTTTTTATTGTCTTTTACCCTACCATAGCTCAAAATGCCTTGGCTTACGTGATACAAAAGAAGGATCCAACAGTCCTGCCTAGTATCAGAGATTGCATGAACTACCACACCTGGCAAATGCTCTTTCTTTCAAGGAAATTTCCTTGATGCTTCTAAGTTAATGTCATTCATCTTTTCTTTTAGTATTTTATACTCCTCTTATGTATGTAACATATTTTAATTTGAATAATACTTTTGTGTACTTACCTCAATACCTCTGATATATGGTAGAATCATTGAGATCCTTGAGAAAATTTATTTTTGTATTTTCCCCCAGTCTTGCACATGCTGCTAAATATAGAAAGCATCTAATAAAAGTTTGCTAAATTAGCATAGAATAACTGCCTAATAGTTCTTCTGGAAATCAATCAACATGTACTTTTAAGAATCTTGTATATATCAGTCATTCTTCTAGAAATCACTATAATACTTTTCTTTAAGGAAGTTGCCTTTTACTAGGAGAAGGATATACCATGTTCACAAATAAGTGTTGAATATGGTATTCACACAGAGTGAATGGAATACCCCATCGACTGGGTGAATTGAGAAAGACTTTTTGAAGCATGTAGTACTGAACTAATCCTTGAAAGAAGCTCAGAGCTCCAAATGGTGAATGTAAGGAGGGAGAGCCTTACACAGGAGGTGTGAAATGGAATAGAATGGAAGGGAAAGAGAAAGTAAATCATTATGACTAGGGCATTGAATCTGTGTAGCTGGCCAATTAGTATTCAACTAGAATTTATTAAATGCCTAATATGTGCCAAAAGTACTGGGGATATAATGACAAACATGCAAACACTCATTTACAAGCAAGATACATTGAGAATAATCTCAGAAGGACACACTTAAGATTAAGGAAGATTGGCAGTAACTTCCTGCAGAAAATGGGCCTTTGCTCAGACATTGAAGTAAACTAAGCCAGGAAAGCCATAAAATAGAGAAATAGCAGAGAGAATTCTAGGGAAAGGGGAAAGCCAACAATAGCATTAAAAGTGGGGAGATGGATTTATCTGTATGAGGAACAGCAAAAAAAGCCAGTGTCATTGTCTCACAGAGTCTTAAAAGGGAGGGAGTATATGCAATAAAATATAGGAACACAAGGAAGGGAGGAAGGAAGGGAGATAGGGAGGAAAGAAGAAAAGAAAGAAGGAAGGAAAAGAAAAGAAAGAGAAAGAAGAAAGAGGTCATTATGAATTTTTTAAAAGCTAGATAGGATTTTATCTTTGATTCAAAAGCTAAATAGGATTTTATCTTTGATTCTGGAGGTAATAGGGAACCATTGAAATTTATTTAATAGGAGCTTGACATGGTCAAACCTGGGTTTTAGGGCGATCAGTTTTGGCATTTTAGGATAACCAGTTCCCCATTTGGGGAATGACCTGGGATGGAGAGAGACTTGAGGAAGGGGGGCCCCCAGAAGGCTATTAGAATAGTCCATGCTTGAGGTGATGAAGATTTGCATCAAATTGGTGGCAAAAACAGAGGAGAGAAGAGGGCAGATGCAAGAGATGTTGTGAATATTAAGATTTGACAATGGATTGGATATGGGTGGTAAAAGAGACCAAAGTTTTGAAGACATCTAGGTAATCCTGTGTGACTGGGAGCAGTCACTGGTCCACAAAGTGGTGTCCTTGACAGCAATAAGAAAGGTAGGAAGGAGGGAAGGATGTAGAGAAGAAAGAGAACAAGTTTAGTTTAGAACATGTTAAATTCAAGATGTCTCTGGGGCATCCAATTTGAGATATCTAATAAGCAGTTAGAAATGCAAGACTGGAGGATGGGAGATTTATAAGTAGATGTGAGAATCTAACTTTGTGTCAGTAATTGAAATCTTGTGAGCAAATGAGACTACTAAGAGAAATAGTAGAGAGAAAAGAGATGAGGTATTAGGACAGATGCTTGGGGAACCCCCATAATTAGTAGTATTGACACATGTAAAGAGTCAGAGAAGGAGAAGCAGAAGAGAGCAGTGTCATGAAAACCTTGAGAGAAGAAAACAATGAGGGAAAAAGAAAGTGATTGGAAATCTTTAAGGAGGCAGAGAGGTCTGGAAGGATGAGCACAGAGAAAAGGTCTTTAGATTTGTCAGTAACTATGGAGAGAACATTTTGAGTTGAATGATAAGGTTAGAAACCAGACTACAAAGAGGAGTATGTAAAGGAGAGGAGTGTGTCATACACATGGGCTACATCTTAAATGACTTTAAGAGCCAGAGAAGTTTGTATTTTGTCCTAAAAGTCATAGGCATCTCCTGCACCACTAGGGCTTCTGTTCTTCCATTGATTGGGAAGTTAATATAAAATATATGTGAAGTTTATGTGAAGTAATTCTCAGTGGAGAAAAGCTATTAGAGATAAGGATAAAACTCTAGTCTCTTCACCTGAGGCTTAATGGAAATTAGGGTTCTAAGAGAGGATTGTGAAAAAGTATTCCAAGTATGAGTGATAATCCAGGTGGCCAAAAATGGAAAATTGAATAGTTTATATGAGGGAAGAACAAGAAGGTTGGTTTTACTGAAAGAGATTTGTATGAAGGGGGATTATATGCAAATAAATTTAGAAAAGTATATTCCAACTAAATTAGGAGAAGCTTTAAGTGCAAATGCCCTGGGCTATAGTTGTGATAGTTCATTTCTCATGAGCTTGTTTGGAAACCACTCCAAATAGAAAATAGATCATCTATATATCTGAAAAGGGGAAGGGGAAAAAAAAGGTTTCTATCTAGTGTAGTAGCATTCTGTGACCTCCCACTCACCATTTTACGCATGTCTATTTATGGTAATATCACACTGAATTGTCACATTTTCAACATCATATTCACAGATTAGCTTTAAGACCACTTTCAACCATCTGTTGACTAGTAAATATTAGCCTTATCACTAAGTGGTTTGTAACATGTTTGTAGTATAATGGATTCTAAATCGTATAGTATTTAGAATTTTACGTAAACAACACCCAACTGCTAACTGAAGTATTTTGTATGCTAACTTATCAAAAAATATAGTGTGCTGAAGCGAATATAGATTTTTAAGTGTTCTGTTTCATTGTCGGCTAAGATTGTCTGATATTTATTCTTATTTTCTCTCTTCTTAGTCATGTTTTGTCATACCCTAACTCCACCCTGTATGGTAGTGTGTCATGAACACAGTAGTTGCTTAATAAATATTTGTTAAATGAATAAATTAGATACTCTTCAGTAGTGAATGTTTTACTTTTCTAAAGGAAATAATCAGTTGATATGACCACACATCTTCTCTGGTCTATTTTCATTAATTTCATTATTCTTATCTGTATATCCTTCTTATATATGCACTAACATCCTCATGGACAATTATGTTTTATAAGTGATATATGAATCATGATAAAGAGTGAGAAGAGTATAATTTCTTTAACCTAGCTTGTGTTGTAGAAATCTCCTACATTCTGAGCTCCTCAGCACTGTACTTTAGTAAATTTTATATTTATAAAACAACTTAAGTTTCCATATGTGAAGAATGTAAATTGTTTGGCCTATATAGATAAGACAACTTCTCTTGCTTGGACAGCTAATTTATGCCTCTTCATTTTCCTTTAGTCCTTGCCAGTCTTCTTACATCTCCTTCCTTTTTCACATTCTTCTGCATGCCTATAATTTTTCTTTCCTCCATTCTGTATTGGTAAAAGAGGATGAATTATTGAGGAGGAATGGTGTTTAATATCTGTTCTTATAGTACACATATATGCAGGAACTGGATACTTCTGCCTTTCAGAGACATCTTTTTATACTGGCTGTCCCTTGGAGGCTGGGTTTCTTAATCAGTATGCATAGTCATAGTCATAAAGTAATAGCAAACGAGGTTCTCACTTTTATGTTCACAGTTCAGACCTTCTTTTATTGCTCTTAGAATATAGTTTGCTATTTAAGATTTTTTAAAATCCCATTAAAAATGTTCTCTGAATCACATATGAAGGAATGAAATTTAAAGGGAAGTTATTTTAAACAAACCACAAGTGACTGTGAGAGGACTGACTTAGAATGGTTGATCATACACTGTTAGGCCCTGTTTTGATTCATCTCTATTTTGTTTCACAGTGGAGTATATTTGACTTGCTTACGAGCGTCTGAGTGAGGCAATTAGTTCATTGATGTAGCACATCTTTCCAAATTCTAACCATTAATATGAACTCTTTTAGATGAATTAATTTATATGGTGGCCATGGCTGTAAAGAAATCCTTCTTAGTTTTGATGGTTGTTGTACTCAGTGAATGTTCAGTGAAATAATTATTTCTGTAAATGCTCATCCTTTGGAATGCTTTTATAGCATATACTAATTCTATTTCTTCAGGCTAAAAAAATAACATCCACCCCAAAACCAAACAAACCAACAATCATTGTTTTTGTCATGACTTTGCTTTCAATAAAGAACATCTGGTTATCATGCCTGGTTTCAAAGGTATGCTAGAGCAGTACCTTTGAATACTGTATTATTTTGGTGAAAGAATACTGTACCTTCCATGAGCAAATCAGACTCTATTTTTTTTACTTTTTTTGGAGTCTAGCATTACCATTTCACTGCTGACACCTTCCACTGGAGTTTGGGAAGGCATTTCTAACTCATCATATTCTAAATTGCTTATAGACACTTCTCTAAACTTACCTGTTTGTGTTGAGGGTAACACTTTTTTAGTCATCCTCAACATCTTTAATGTCTTCCCCTTGCCTCAAATCTTCCTCCCCCATCCAAATATTGTTACTTGCCAAATCCTATCAGTTTCTTTGCAACCTTTTGTCATTCATACTTAAACTTGGAATGGTCTCATCATCTCTCAGGTCCTCATTATCTCTTGCCTCACCTACTATAACAGAATCATAATTCATCGACCTATTTCTTATCTCTTTTTTTAACAGATGAAGAAAGGAAATAACTAACTCACTTTTATTTTTTTAAATGTATATACTTATTTATACAGTTATCTTGCTGTACAAGAAAAATCGGATCTACAAAAAAAAAATCTGAGAAGGGAAACAATGCAAGCAAACATCAATAGAGAGCATGAAAATACTATGTTGTGGGTCCACATTCAGATCCCTCTCCCTGGGTATATATGGCTTTCTTCATCACTGAACAATTGGAACTGGTTTGAAACATCTCATTATTGAAGAGAACTATATTCATCAGAATTGATCATCATATGGTCTTGTTGCCATATATAATGATCTCCTGGTTCTGCTGATTTCACTCAGCATCAGTTCATTCAAGTCTCTCCAGGCCTCTCTGAAATCATCCTGCTGGTCATTTCTTACCGAACAATAATATTCCATATCATTTGTATAACATAATTTATTCAGCCATTCTCCAATTGATGGGCATCCACTCAGTTTCCAGTTTCAGGCTACTACCAAAAGGGCTGCCACAAATATTTTTGCACATGTAGGTCCCTTTTCCTTCCTTTAAGATCTCTTTGGGATTTAGGCCTAATAGAAATACTGCTGGGTCAAAGGGTATGCACAGTTTGATAACTTTTTGAGCATAGTTCCAAATTGCTCTCCAGAATGGTTGGCTCCATTCACAGTTCCACCAACAATGTATCAGTGTCCCAGTTTTCTCACATCCCCTCCAACATTTGTCATTATCTTTTCCTGCCATCTTAGCCAATCTTACAGGTGTGTAGTGGTACCTCAGAATTGTCTTAATTTGCATTTCTCTGATCAATAGTGATTTGGAGCATCTTTTCATATGATTAGAAATAGTTTTAATTTCATCATCTGAAAATCCTTTAACCATTCTTTTCCTCCTTTCCCTCCCACTTCCCTATAAGGAGGGACAAGTTTCTGTGAAACCGAATGTGTCTGATTTCCTCTTTTAGAGCCTAATCTGATGAGAGTAAGACTAACACAATGCTTATCCTCCTCCTTCTTTCCCTCAATTATATTAGGTTTTCTTTGCCTCTCAAGAAAATTTAACCTAATTTTTACCTCCTTTTTTTTAAACCTTATTTTATCTCCTTTCCCCTCTTTTTCCAGTATTATAGCCCTTCCACATCTAGGTTCTTTTTTATATTATCAAAGTAAAATCAAATTATACTCCCCAGTCTTTAAGTATACCCCTAGTAGAAATATAGTTCTCAAGAATTCTTTCCTCTTTACCTTTTTATGCTTCTTTTGAGTTCTGTGTTTGGAGGTCAGATTTTTTTTCATATCTGGTCTTTTCATTAGAAATAGGTGAATTTCTCCTATATCATTAAATATCCATCTTCTTTCCTGGAAGATAATGCTCATTCTAGCTTATTCTTGGCTGTAATCTAAGTTCCTTTGGCTTTCAGAATATCTGATTCCAGGCCCTTTGATTCTTTAATGTGGTAGCTGACAGATCTTGAGTGATTTTAATTATAGTTCCTTGGTATTTGAATTGTTTTTTTCTAGCTGCTTGCAATATCTTTTCCTTGGTGTGATAGTCCTGAAATTTAGCCACGATATTCCTTGGGGATTTAATTTTGGGGTCTCTTTCAGGAGGTGATAGGTGAATTTTTTCGATGGCGATTTTGCTTTCTGATTCTAAAACATCAGGGTAGTTTTCTTTCATGATTTCCTGGAAGATAGCATCTAGCTAGGTTCTTCTTTTCATCATGGCTTTTAGGGAGTTCAATAATCCTTAGATTGTCTCTCCTAGATCTGTTTTCCAAGTCTGTTGTTTTTCCTAGGAGATATTTCATATTTTCTTCTATTTTTCCATTTTTTTTTGTTTTTTGTTTGACTGATTCTTAAAGTCTTGTCGAGTCATTCACTCCCATTTGTTCGATTCTAATTTTTAATGTCTTATTTTCTTCAGTTACCTTTTTTAGCTCCTTTTGTAACTGGCCAATTGAATTTTTTTGCTCATTGCATACTTTTTTCCATTTCACCAGTTTTGTTTTTCAGTGAATTGGTGTCTTTTTCATATCTCTTTTATAGGGCATTATATACTTTTTCCATTCCTTCTTACAGTGATCTCATTTCATTTCCCCATTTCTAACTCTTTTTTGAAACTTTATGCAATCTTCCAGGAAAGCCTTGTGAAATAGGGACGAGCTCATGTCTCCCTTTGTGGCTTCCTCTGGAGTTTCTTTACCTTTATGAACCTAGGATCTGAGGTCTGCCCTTCTCTCTCTCCATAAAAGCTGTCTATGGTGAGAGGTTTTTTTTCTGTTTTTTTTTATTCTTTTTTGTTTGTTTGTTTTGTTTTAAAGCTTGAGGTCTGTTTAAAGCAGAGGAGCTGCAGCTGCTTTAATTTGCCCTGGGGCAGTTTGGCTGATTGACTTCTGGTGTTGGGCCATATGGGCTAGGTCCTGCGTTTGCAGTGGGTTACAATCTATCTTTTACTGAAGGCAGATCTGCCCAAGTACCTGCCCTCAGCCAGGCCAGAGTTTCCCAAGAGTCTCCCAGGGACTTCCCAGGTGTTCTGTCCCAGCCCCATCTTCCTGCCCTGTCTCCCGGAGCTGCCATCTTAACTCAGCAAACTGACTGACCCCTGACAGACCTGCTCTGAAGCTCTTCCAGGCTAACTTCTTCTGGGAATGTATTGTAGTCCAAATATTTGGGGGCGCTTTCACTCCAGAACCAGTTTAGATGCTTAATCTGCTGTTGGTTTGAGAGAAAGGTCAGAGGAGGTTACAGAGAGTCGTGTCTTTACTCCATCTTGGCTCCACTTCTTTCTCTTATCTTTCTAAACCAGCTTTTATACAGCTGTAAAATTCATATTTATAATACATGGATGATGGCCATGTTGCTTGCCTTCAGAATCTTTATTGGCTGCTACTATAAAATGAAATACAAAATCCTCAACTTGACATTTAGAGTCCTCTACAGTAGGTTTTCATCTATCTTTTCCATCTTATTTCATATTACTTTCTTTATTTGCTTTCCCCCACTTCTCAGATTGGACTAAAGGTACAAAAATACTTTCATGTTTCAAATGCACACACCTCAATTTCTTAGAATTCTTAGAATGTTTTTTAGAATATGACACATGCTAGAAAAGATATGGAAAAATTGGGGCGATAATGTACTGTTGGTATAATTGTAACCTGATCCAACCATTCTGGAGAGTACTTTGGAACTGTGCTCAAGGGCTATAAAATTGTGCATACACTTTGACCTTGCAATACTATTATGAGTTAATTACTATGAACAAGACAATGAACCAGTACAGTTCCAAAGGACCCTTGATGAAAAATACTATCTTCCTCCAGAGAGAAAACTGATGAGTGCAAATTAAAATATTTTCTTTATTTTTATTGTTTTATTTTGTGTATGTTTTGTTTTGCAACCTGGCTCATATGCAAACATGTTTTGCATATCTTCTCATGAAAAACAAAATGTCTTCCTTAAAAAGACAGTTTAGTGATACCTCCTGCAGAAAGCCATTCCTAATTCTCTCTCTTCATACTATCTTCCTTTAGAAATAACAATATAATTTTATTTTCGTGTATATATATATATATATATATATTTGGCAGTATACATATATACATGCATCCATATATATATATGGATAGATGTATGTAGTTGTGGGTTAGTTTTGTTTGTTTGTTTGTTTTGGTATAAGTTTATCTGTGCAAATGCTATCTTTCCCCACATCCCACCTCTCACCAGCATAAAATAAAATCCCCTTGAGAGGAGGGATTTTTTTTTCTGGTCATTGTGTATTCAAGAACTTAGTACAGTGACTTGAATATAGAAAGTGCTCAATAAATGTTTATTGAGTTGTTGAAATGACTACAGTTACAATTGTAGTAGTTGTATTTGGTACAACTAAAGGATGCAAACTACATATTTAAATATAACGGTAATTTAAATCCCAAAGTGCTTATGAAATAGGAATTTCCTAATCTATCTTAATGCTAATATCTGCTCTTTAAGACTCCTTCTAATTATTCCACCTATCTATATTTTGCTTGTACCTAGTTGTTGGCATGTTGTCTCTACAGTTAAATTATGAGCTCCTTGAAAGCAAGGCCCATTTGTTATTATTACTGGCTTTTCTTTATATCTCCAGAGCCTTATCATAATTCCCAGCACATAGAAGGTGCTTAATAAATGTTTGATGACTCCATTTGATTTGAAAGATTATGGTACTGGCGTTGGTTTTATTTTATTTTTTGGGGGGTGATGATCTCCTGTCCTATGTTTATATAAAAATCTATTTAGCATGACATTTCATTGTCTCTATGTCCAGTTGGAGGTGATTTGAATACAGAATTGTAGGTATTTTGACTCTGGATAATATTTGTCCTTTTGCATTTACCTTAAGTATTAGAATTCAGTATTATAACCTCTAAATAGAAGATTAAAAAGGGACGTTAAAGTCTGAGAGATTGGATATTTTTAGTATTCAGGTGAAATCCATTTGAGGTTTTTCAGTTAACAGTCAAGGAATTTATTTCATATAATGATTTTAGTCTGTTTCCATGGATTGTTTGAGTGTACAGATCCTTAGAGGAGATGTCTGATCTATATGCTTATGCTGCATCCCAAGAGAACTGAGGTTTGTCCCAACACTATCACTCTTTCTATAAAATAGAATTTGTGGTTGTTGAGGTATTAAAATTGTGTCTCTATTTTTGTGATGCCATTTGTGATTTTTTTTAGCAAAGGTACTGGAATGGTTTGCCTTTTCCTTCTCCAGCTCATTTTATAGATGAGGAAACTGAGGCAAACAGGGTTAAGTGACTTGCTCAGGATCACACAGCTAGGAAGTATTAAAGGCCATATTTGAACTTGGGGTGTGGGTGGGAACTCTTATTTTACCATTTAGCTTCCCAGAAAAAGAATACTTTGAGCTATATTATTGTAGGCAGAATTCTTAATGATCTCCAAAACTGTAATTTGTTCTTTGGGGTTTTGTTTGTCTTTCTCTTAGATAAATTAATTGTGCATTCATTCTAATTTAAGGAGATTTTATTTGTGCCTTACCCCTGCCTGAAATGTGTACTACTACTGCTTAGTTCCATCACTTATACTTATTTACATTTGTGAGAATGTAATTTTTTGCAAAAATCAGAGATCTTAACTATTTCAAGCAAGTAGAAATTAGATGAATTCAGGACAAAGACATTCTGTTTTCTAGTAAAAAAAATTTTGGAGACCTGCAAATAAAGTTCAATAATTATTCAAATCCGTGAGTATGGGTAAATGAGTAGAGTACCTTAAAATCATTGTAATTAAAGCACAACAGAATCCATTTAACTTGTTAAAGAAAAATGCAAGAAGCATAAAGAGGATATAAAAAAAAACCTTGTATTAGATATATAAGGCAACCAAATAATGATACACATCATCAGTTAAGCTTTACACAGCAAAGCCAAAGGAAGCAATAAAACACCAAGTGAGTTCCAGCTGGGGATTAAGAAAGGCAATTTAATGTGTAAGTATATTGAGGGAAAGTTAGTTCACTGATAAAAGAAGCAAAATTAAATTAAGGATGATTAGAAAAAGGTTAAGGGATTGAGATGTTCTTTTTTGTGAGTTGTCATTTACAAATTAATTATATAAGAAGAGATAAAAAAATAACAAACAATTATATCTTTATAGATTGTTAGAACAAGGTAAGAAGATACTTGGAATGCTAGGACAAATAAATTAGCAAGCTCTCATGACTTACCCCCTAGAATATTAATAAAATGTCAATAGATGTTTTATGCCTAACTATCTTACTGAATCTGAAGAAATATTTAAACAGATAATGGAGATATGAAGAAAGCTTGGAAAAAGTTATTAAATCTCATGAATATAAAAAGCAAAATTATATTGGAAGTCTGGAGACTCATATTTTCTCTTCTTGCATTCTCTGCTCTGAACTTAACTGAATCATTGATTTTCTCATCTCTTAAATGATGGGGTTCTAGGCTAAAAAATTTCTGAATCCTGTGTTTTTAAATATGATTTAAATAAAATAGTAAAGAAAATTGATTCTCTCTTTGTAATTCTCTTCTAAATGATTTTTAAAATTATCTTCTATATCTGTAAGTCTATGATTTGATTGAAATAGCAAAGCAATATGATTTCTGTTTTCTAAATGATTTCCAACTCTTCTATTTCTATGTGTTTATGATTTGAATGAAATTGCAAAGAATAGGATTTTCTCTTTTGGTCTAATAAATCTACCTTTAGTCCTTGCCAAATATGAAATCAGTTGAAAATTATGTCCCATCATCTAGAAGACAACTTGCCTCTATATTTAAGGATGGCATCTAGGGAATTTTCCTCATCATTCCCCACCACCTGGCTGCTCTCCTGGACTTCATTATTTCTAAAAGTTCAAAATTTTGTGAAATACATTTCTGAATGGTATACCTCCTTAGCATCCTTTCATCCTAAAGCCCCCTCCCTTCTTCTCTGAGAGGGTGGGAGGTGAGTATCTTGGGCTCCCTTCCTGATCTTTCACCATTTAAGGAGGTTTCTCAGGGAATTTTCTATATCATTTCCCATCTGGCTGCTTTCCTGTATTTCATCACCTCCAGAAATTTATCACTGTGTAAGATGAACTCAACAAAGAAACTCACAGTTCCTCAGACCATTTCTCACTCCAGCTGCACAATTTCATCACTTCCACTCCCATCCCCTACCTCCGCTTTTCTGTTTCTCCTTTTTATGTTATCTCTCATTACATAGTGAACTTGACTGCCATACTTTTCCATGCTTCTCCAGTGCTTAGTGGGTTAAGGATATAGTAGATCCTTAATAAATGTTTATTGACTTTGAATAAAGGACACCCTTTTAATACTATAGCAAATATTTGGTTACCCAGCCTTCTGAAGCAGGAGTGATAGAAATAATCCAAAAGACACCTCTTAGTTTTGGAATGACCAAAGTGCTGGCGCAACAGCGAATTTACTGCATGACCTTGGACAAATCCCTAGATTTGTCTGCCCTTCCCTTTCCTCATTAATAAGATGAAGGAGAATTGAAACAGTTGGTCTCCAAAGTCCTGTCCCCTTCTATAATTGCCACTTCTGATTCTTTCTTTTTTGGGGGGGGGCAAGGTAGTTGGGGTTAAATGACTTGCCTGGGGACACACAGCTAGCATCAGTTAAAGTGTGAGTCCTCCTGACTCCGGGACCAGTGCTTTGTCCATTGTGCCATCTAGCTGTCCCCATCACTTCTGATTCTTTACTCTGACCACTCTTTGAACTGTCTTCTTGGTGGAAATTAGTAGCTTCTCACTTATATTATGTCAGACCACCCAATAAAGGCAAGCTATTCTTTCTTAATAGGTAGCAGTGGTGGAATGTGCATAAAGTGCCAGGCCTGGAGTCAAAAAGACCTGGGTTCAAATTTTGCTTCAGATGTTTCCTAGCCTTCTGATCCCGGCCAAATCACTCTATCTTATTTTTCTCCTTCCTTTTTTTTATAGTAGTTTTTTTTTATTTTTCCAAATACATGTAAAAATAGTTTTCAACATTCACTTTTGCAAAACCTTGTATTCCAAATTTTTCTTCCTCTTTTCTCATCTAGACAGCAAGTAATCCAATATAGATGAAATATGTGTTAATTCTTCTAAACATATTTCTATATTTGCCATGCTGTACAAGAAAAATCAGATCAAAAGTGAAAAGAAAACACGAGAAAGGAAAAACAGTAACAAAGGTGAAAATACTATGCTTTGTTCCACATTCAGTCCCCACAGTTCTCTCTGGATGCAGATGGCTCTTTCTATCACTCCATAGTTGAAAAGAGCCATGTTCATCAGAATTGATCATCTCATAATCTTCTTGTGTATGATGTTCTCTTGGTTTTATTCATTTCACTCAGCATTAGTTCATGTAAGTGTTTCTAGGATTTTCTGAAATCATCCTGCTGATTGTTTCTTACGGAACAATAATATCCATAACATTCATATACCATAATTTGTTCAGCAATTCCCCACTGATGGGCATCCATTCAATTTCCAGTTTCTTACATTACAAAAAGGGCTGCTACATTTGTCTCTTTCCTCATCTCTAAAATGAGCTGGGGAAGGAAATAGTAAATCACTCCTGTATCTTTGTCAAGACAACCACAGACTGGGTCATGAAGAACTGAACAGCAGTAAAAATTTTTTCTTATTTCTTTCTCAGATACACAAAGTGGTTGAATTTCACAAGACTTCCTTCCTTTGAATCAGGTTAATAGAGAAGATTAGAAAATTAATGAAAACAACAGGAACAAAACTCCAAGTGCTCAGTCTTAGAAAGACACATCTTTGGTGGAAGATATGTCAACAAAATAAGTAGTTATACATTTTATTATATATGATAGCCAACTAACTGGAAAGTAATATTTACCATGAAAAAACTTCTTTTTGTCTAATTTTTCCATGATAAACCCAGTTAATAAATTTCTTCCACTGAGATGAATAGCAGTTATAATATGACAGGAAATTTGATGAATATATAAAGGCTCTTCTCCAACCTCCTATAGATGGAAATAGGACCTACACCAATACTTGCCATTCCTTTTCAATGCTGCCTTAATTAATTGTTTGAAAAACACTTTTTAAAACCTAAAAATAAATAATGCAAATAATTCTGTGATGATGACCACATTTACTTGAAGGCATTTAATTTGTATTACAATGTAATTGTCCCAGAAACTGTATGGGCATTTCTGAGCCCTTTCAAGACTGCATTTTTTGGGGGGCAGCTACTTGGCTCAGTAGATAGAGGACCAGCAATGAAGTCAGGAAGACCCGAGTTCAAATCTGGTCTCAGACACTTAACATTCCCTGTGTGCCCCTGAGTAAGTCACTTAACCCCAATTGCCTCAGCAAAAAATAAATTAATAAATGAATGAATGAACAAATGAATGAATGAAATTGACTACTTTTTTTTTCAGTTGAACCTTGAAAGGAAGGGGGTAGAGTATAAGATACTAGAGTCAGTCATCTTGATCTGTTATTTTTGCCCATAGGTGTCACTGAAGTTAACTTTAGTCAGTGGCAAATATTTACCAAAGAAAAATATGAAAAGAATCTAAAAGTTAACTTTGAGGAATTTCATTGGGAAGACAAATTAACAATAGAATGAAGGAGATGGATTGGAAGAACAGGGATGTATCAAGGCTATAGAGGGTATGATAAAGATTAAGAAAACATGTAATGGGGAAGAGGGACTTGGAGAAGGGGAGTATAATTTCAAAATTTGAAAGCATAAAGGAGTTATAATTATGGGAAATTAGGGTACACTGACCAGCATGTAGCTGAAATGGAGAATGAGACAACAGCATATTAGTCAACATTTTATTAAATTCCTACTATGTGCCAGGCACTGTGCTAATCCCGGGGAGTTATAGAAAAGCAAAAAAAAAAAAAAAAAGATCCCTGCCCTCACGGTGCTTATAGTCTAAAGGGAGAGACAAAATGCAGATAACCAGAGAGAAACAAGATCTATACAGGTTGTCCCTTAGGCTTGTACCCTGTCAGTCATCCTGGCCTCCTCAGTATATCTCTCTCCTCATATTTAAGCTATTGCCAGGGCCTTTTGGTTCCACTTTGCAATATTTCTCAAATATGTTCTCTTTTCTGACACTGCCTCCAATCCTCATCATTTCCTACCTGCTTTATTGCAGTATCCAAGCGTGGCTCTGCCTGCCTCAAGTCTTTTCCTTGCTTTAATCTATTCTCCATTCAGCTCCCGATGTAATTTTCTTTTTTTTTCCTTCTAATTTTTTTTTATTTTATTTTAATAGTATTTAATTTTTTAAGTACATGGAAAGATAGTTTTCAGCATTCACTTTTGCAAAATCTTGTTTCAGATTTTTCTCTCGTCCCCTCTGACCCTTCCCCAACATAACAAACAATCTGATATAGTTTAAATGTGTGTAATTCTTCTGTACATATTTCCATATTTGTCATGGTGACAAAAAAAACAGATCAAAGGGGGAATATATATACATATGTATATGTATATATACGAAAGGAAAAAAAAAAACAAGCAAACAGCAGCAACAAAAAGGTGAAAATGCTACTCTTTGATCCACATTTAATCGCCATAGTTCTCTTTCTGAATGGAGACAACTCTTTTCCATCCCATCTATTGGAATTGGCTGGGATCACCTCATTGTTGAAAAGAGCCAAGTCCATCACAGTCAATCATCACATAACCTTGTTGTTGCTGTGTACAAATCGTGGTTCTGCTCACTTCTTCTTTTTTTTTTTTAAGCTTTTTATTTGCATAACTTATGTATGGGTAGTTCCTCAACATTGATCTTTACAAAGCTTTCCATTAAAAATTCCCCCTCCCAATCCCCTCCCCTCCTCTAAATGGCAGGAAGTCCACTACATGTTAATTATATTAAAATACTTGACAAGTTGAATATATGTATACATATTTCATACATATTTCCATACTTATCTTGCTGTGCAAGAACAATTGTATCTACATGAACAAAAAATGTCTGAGAAAGGAAACCCAATGGAAGCAAACAACGATAGAGATCATGGAAATGATATGTTGTGGTCCACATTTCATATCCCTCTCTCTGGGTGTATATGGCTTTCTTCACTGAAGAATTGAAACTGGTTTGAGACATTTCATTGTTGCAGAGAGCCATGTCCATCAGAATTGATCATCATATAGTCTTGTTGTTGCCATATATAATGATTTCCTGGTTCTGCTCATTTCGCTCAGCATCGGCTCATGTAAGTCTCTCCAGGCCTCTCTGAAATCATCCTGCTAGTTGTTTCTTATAGAACAATAATATTCCATGACATTCATATACCATAATTTATTCAGCCATTCTCCAATTGATGGGCATCCATTCAGTTTCCAGTTTCTAGCCACTACAAAAAGGGCTGCCACAAACATTCTTGCACATGTGAGGCCCTTTCCTTCCTTTATGATTTCTTTGGGATATAAGCCCAATAGAAATACTGCTGGGTCAGAGGGTATGCATAGTTTGATAATTTTTTGAGCATAGCTCCAAATTGCTCTCCAGAATGGTTGGATCCGTTCACAGTTCCACCAACAATGCATCAGTGTCCCAGTCTTCCCACATCCCCTCCAACATTCATCGTTATGTTTTCCTGTCATTTTAGCCAGTCTGACAGGTGTGTAGTGGTACCTCAGAGTTGTCTTAATTTGCATTTCTCTGATCAATAGTGATTTGGAGCACCTTTTCATATGACTAGACATGGTTTTAATTTCATCATTTGAAAATTGTCTTTTCATATCCCTTGACCATTTATCTATTGAAGAGTGTCCTGAAGTCTTATAAATATGATACAATTCTCTATATATTTTAGAAATGAGGCCTTTCAATAACTATAGCAATTTAGTCTTTGATAAACCCAAAGACCCCAGCTTCTGGGATAATTACTCACTATTTGACAAAAACTGCTGGGAAAATTGGAAACTAGTGTGGAAGAAATTAGGGCTTGACCTACACCGAACACCACATACTAAGATAAGATCTAAATGGGTTCATGATCTGGATATAAAGAGTGATTTTTTTTAAGAAGCTAAATTTTTATTAAGTTTAAACAAAGTTTTTATAAATCAAAATACACCCCACCCAAAAAATAGGATTGCAAATAAAGCTTTCAATTTTACTTCATACCACTTGCTTTAAATATGTAATTCTACTTTCCCTTCAAAGCTTGCCATGTTACTAGGTGAATAATTGAACTTTCCTTATATAAATCTCAAATAGTATAATGGCACTTTCAAACATATCATAATCATTATTATATATTTTAAATTTACTCTACCTTCCATTAACTTCCCTTTCTTCCTCCCAATTAAAAAACCCAAAGGGTAAGGGTAAAGGAATTTTAACAGAATTAAAATTAATCCACAGTGACCATATCTAAAAAATTTATGTTCCCTTTTCCATCTTGTGCCAGAAGAAATGTCACACCTCTAGAGTGTTTTCCAGGTCTTCTGGAGACATGGTCACTTTACTGCATTCATTAGTTTCAAAGTTATTTTTCTTGCTATTTTTTGTTATACTGCCTTAAATTCTTCTGGTTTTGTTATTTCACTGTGCATCAGTTCATACTATACAGGATTCTATAAAATCTTTTTATCATTTCCTATAGTGAAGTAATGTTACATTCACATATAAATATTGCTTTAACCATTTCTCAAATGTCTAAGAGGCTATCTAAAATAACTAAGATTCTAGTTCTTTTTTAAAATTCCCACATCCCAAACAGAAAATGTTTCTTCCCAGTATGTGATGACCTGCTGATCCTGTTCCCAATATATTGCATTTGAGTTTGGTATACTTGTACACAAAAACATTTTATGTCTATGTTCTGTCTCTAAAGAGTGATTTTGTAAGCAAATTAGAGGAACATAGGATAGTTAACCTCTCAGACCTGTGGAGATGGAATCAATTTATATCCAAAGAAGAACTGGAACTCTTAATTAAACACCGAATAGATAACTTTGACTATATTAAGTTAAAAAGTTTTTGTACAAACAAAACCAATGCAATCAAGATTAGGAGGGAAGCAATAAATTGGGAAATCATCTTTACATTTAAGGGTTCTTAAAGGTCTCATCTCTAAAATATATAGAGAATTGTCTCATATTTATAAAAACTCAAGCCATTCTCCAATCGATAAATGGTCAAAGGATATGAACAGACAGTTTTCAGATGATGAAATTAAAACCATTTGTAGTCATATGAAAAGGTGCTCCAAATCACTATTGATCAGAGAAATGCAAATTAAGACAACTCTGAGGTACCACTACACAGCTGTCAGATTGGCTAAAATGACAGGAAAAGACTATAATGAATGTTGGAGGGGATGTGGGAAGGCTGGGACACTGATGCATTGTTGGTGGAACTGTGAACAGATCCAGCCATTCTGGAGAGCAGTTTGGAGCTACGCTCAAAAAGTTATCAAACTGTGCATACCCTTTGACCCAGGAGCATTTCTACTGGGCTTATATCCCAAAGAGATCTTAGAGGAAGGAAAGGGCCTCACATGTGCAAGAATGTTTGTGGCAACCCTTTTTGTAGTGGCTAGAAAGTGGAAACTGAATGGATGCCCATCAATTGGAGAGTGGCTGAATAAATTATGGTATATGAATATTATGGAATATTATTGTTCTGTAAGAAACGACCAGCAGGACGATTTCAAAGAGGCCTGGAGAGACTTACATGAACTGATGCTGAGTGAAATGAGCAGAACCAGGAGATCATTATAAATGGCAACAACAATACTATATGACGATCAATTCTGATGGACATGGCTCTCTTCAACAATGAAATGTTTCAAACCACTTCCAATTGTTCACTGAAGAAAGCCATATACACCCAGAGAGAGGGATGTGAAATGTAGACCACAACATAACATTTTCAAGCTCTTGATTGATGTTTGTTTGCATTGTGTTTCCTTTATCTTATTTTTCTTTCTTGTAGATATGATTTTCTTGCACAGCAAGATAATTGTAAAAATATGTATACACATATTTCATTTGTCAAGTATTTTAACATAATTAACATGTAGTGGATATCCTGCCATCTAGGGGAGGGGTGGGGAGTTGGAGGGAAAATTTTGTAACAAAGCTTTGTAAGGGTTAATGTTGAAGAATTACCCATACATATGTTTTGAAAATAAAAAAAA
>JAJPUD010003044.1:94567-123899 GCA_023553655.1 Myrmecobius fasciatus | reverse complement strand
TTAATGTTGAAGAATTACCCATACATATGTTTTGAAAATAAAAAAAAATTAAATAAAATTTTAAAAAAAAGAAATGAGGCCTTTATCAGAACCATTAAATGTAAAGATGATTTCCCAATTTGACACTTCCCTCTTACTCTTGTCTGCATTGGTTTTGTTTGTACAGAAACTTTTTAACTTAATATAATCAAAATTTTCTATCTGGTGTTCATTTAAGAGTTCCAGATCTTCTTTGGACATAAATTTATTCCATCTCCACAGGTCTGAGAGGTAAACTATCCTATGTTCCTCTAATTTGCTTACAATATTACTCTTTATATCTAGATCATGAACCCATTTAGATCTTATCTTGGTATGTGGTGTTAGGTGTGGGTCAAGCCCTAATTTCTTCCACACTAGTTTCCAATTTTCCCAGAAGTTTTTGCCGAATACTGAGTACTTATCCCAAAAGCTGGGGTCTTTGGGTTTATCAAACACTAAATTGCTAAAATTATTGCCTAGATTTTCTGATATTGCCTGATATCCTATCCAGTGCCACTGATCGACTGCTCTATTTCTCATTCTGCACACTCCTGAAGTGATTTTTCTAAAACTCAGCTTTGCTCATGTTGCACCTTCTCACTTGTCTACAAACTGTCATAAACTGGCTACCTCCTAAGTTCCAGTATTCTTATACTTTACTCTCCCCACTCATACTTTTTGATCCAGTGGCACCTGGCCTCCTGTCAGCAGACAAAATATCCCATCTCTCAATGTCAGGCATTTTCTCTGGGTATCTCCTACATCTGGAATTCTCTTCCTCTTCAAATCCAACTACTGACCTCCCTCTAAGTCTTAACTGAAATACAGACTTCTGAATGAAACCTTCACCAACTCCTCTTAATTGCAGTCCTTTCTCTCTTTTAATTATCACATACTTATTTTGTATATAGCTTGTTTATACATGTTTGTTTACAGTTGTCTTCCCCATTACATTGTAAACTCCTGGGAGCAAGGAGTATTAGATGCCTGGTACATAATAAGACTTTTTTTTTTTTTTTTTGCTTTTTTTTTGCTGAGGCAATTGGGGTTAAGTGACTTGCCCAGGGTCACACAGCTAGGAAGTATCTGAGACCAGATTTGAACTCTGGTCCTCCTGACTTCAGGGCTGGTGCTCTAACCACTTCGCCACCTAGCTGCCCCTCATAATAAGCCTTTAATAAATATTTATTCATTGATTGATTAAAAATAATTTCTGATACTTTTTTTCAGGCTACATGTGTCTCTGGCCCATCTGAGTAAGTTACTTTACCTTCTCACTGGATTTGTTATAGGTTTCCTGTCATATTGTTAAAGTAGGTATGTGAGAACTGATCTCTCTGCCTCAATTCAGGAAAGCATCTTGTCTGGTGTGTATACACACACACACACACACACACACACACACGCACACTTATTCTTTCATATCAATTTACATGGTGCAGCTGGAGGAAAATTCTTAACTTCAAAGTTATCTCTCTTCTAGTCTAACATAAGGTCTCCTTCACTTTGCTCTCTTTTTCTATATTTCTCTAGCATGGACCCTCTGAAAGTGACATATATAGGGATGAAGGGAAATAATCAATTCATATGAATTTTAAGTTCTGAAAAGATTAAAGATGAACTTTGAGGAAAATAATATTCTCTCTGATTATGAAAAAACAGCCTGATATTACAGCAGCTTTTTATCCTTCAGAAGTTGCTGTTAGCTTGTTTCAAGTAGCCATATTTTCCTATGCATTTCTTTTTTCATGAAAAAAAATTGAATAATTTGAAGATTAAGTTCAATTTCTATAGTGAAAGAAACACACATAATGTTTTGACCTTGGAAGAAGGCATCTTTTCCCATTGATTTAATAGGTGACATTGCTGTTATGCAAACAGCATCCATAGATATTCAGATAACATAAGTATTGCTCTTCCAGTGAGAATCTTTTGCCCTTGTTTCACCTCAGGTTTTCTACCATAGCATGTGTGTATTTTTTCCTGGTGCAAGTCTTCTTTCATCAGTGTATTAATTATTGATGAAGTCAGCACTTGTAGCATTTATTCAAAATGAATAATTTTAGTGGCAGAAAAAAAAGCTCACTCTAGAGATTTAAATGTGTTGCCCTTTCACAATGTTTTATATTGCCTGCTTTAAAGGGCAAGACTGGTTGTGAAAGATTTCGAAGTGAAAATAATTTGTCTGCTTTAAACTCTACTGCAATTGTGTGCATATACGCCCTCCCTGAAATTGTGACACATTTTCTAGGATGACTAAGAATAACAATTTAAGTGAATATCAAACAGAAAGAAAAACCTCGTGTGTGTGGAATTAGAGGGTTTTTTATTGTTTTTCTCAAAAGAAGCAGTAATAATATAGTTAGGGTAACAACAGTTAGTGATTCTATGATTCTATGGTTAAAAAAGAATAATCATATCAAACAGAGTATAGTATGCCAATAACCCCAGCTGATAACACTTTTTGAATCCATGCTATCTTCAAGATGGGAGAGTTTTACCCATGTCTTAATCACTGGGGCATGGAAATGGCCCTGGTTGAATAAGATCACCTAGTCAGATAAAGAGGGGATCTAGAGAAGCTAATCTAACTCCTTCATTTTGCTAACGAATAAAGGAAGATGATAAAGGCTTAAAGGAATATAGCTCATAATCATCTGACTAGGAAATAGAAAAGCTGAATTTTAAATCCAAGTCCTCTGTTTTCAGGTTTGATGCTCTTTTTATTTTTGTCCCTAGGATTTTTGTGCCTGTTTTAAAAAGGCCAGCCTAGCCATTATTGGGAAAACTCATAACTATAAGGACAGTTTCTATATGATTAAATTTTTTTGGGGGGGGAACTGTATCTCACTTCAAATGTTGATAACAGAGGGGATGTGATCTATTTCTGTGAAGTTTATAGCTTTAGGTTGCTGGAGTTGTGCTGCCTTTTGAAAGTTAGTTTTATTATTTTTACTGAATAAATAAATTCTAGATCCTCTGACTTGAGGCAACACTTTCATATTATTTTCACCAGTTCTTTGAAATCATTATCTCATTTGTTTTCCCTCCCCAACTGTGAAAGTAATTTTGTACCTCTTTATCCCTTAGGATTAGCTTTTGTATTTTGCTTGTTTTTCTTTGACAGAGATGAAAATCAAATTAAAAATAAACTACAATCCTAAATGCAAGTGACAACTGAATGAGTTGCTGTGACTGTTCACATTATGTGTACAAACTGAATATAAAAAGTGGCTTAAGGAGATTTGGGAAATTAAGAACTTTATCTAGTATTAATGAGGGTATTAGCCACTTAATTTTCAGTTCCTTACTTTAAGCCCTGTACCTCCAAAAATATGCAAAACACATTTTCTGTAATTAGGATGAACTTTCAGAATAAAATGAACGAACAACCTGGTTCATTACTACTAAAGACTTTTTTCAGTGTCTCTGATAGACTCAGCTCTCAGAGTCCTATGAACATAGATTTGTGTCTGGAAGAGATCTTAGCTATTATTTATGACACCCCACCCCACCCCCGGGTTTCCAGGACATTTTCTTCTCCTGGCTCTCTTCAGACCTGTCCAACTGATCTTCTTAGTCTCATCATCTGTTTTCTAACTCCCCTTATTCCTTCCTTTCCTTTTAAAGGGGTATTCCAGGCCCTGTTCCTTTTTGGGCTCTCTCACCTTCCCTCTCTATTCTCTCTAAGTGATTTTATTAACTCCCATGCATTTAATTATCATCTTTATGTAGATGATTCTTAAATGTACTTATCCTTGTCTCATCTCTTTCCTCATTTCCCTCTGCTTTACCAAGGAGATAATCACTTGGATATTGCATAAGCACAGAAGCTTTATTCCTACCTCTTTTTAAGCTAAGCACATCAAAAATATAACTTCTTGTCTTTTCCCATTAAACCTATTTATCTTCCTTCTTACTTTCTTTTTTTCTATAGAGGACACTGACAGCCTTCCAGGTACTCAGGTTGCCAAATCTCATCAGCTTCAACTCTTCTATCTCATCCTCTGCCCATATACAATCAATGGTAAAATCTGTTTGGTTCTATGGAGAATTATATTCAGGGCCCTTTGTAAAGGGAGTTTTGGGGAATTCCATCCTCCAGTCCTCCTTTCAAAAGGGGAGAGGCAACTGAGAAGGCGTTCAGCATCAAAAACAGAGTCAGTCTGTAAAGTGATGAAGTTTCAGGTTATCAGCTTATCCTGAAAGAAGCATGATGTTCTTTGGAGTTGAAATCAAGCAGAGGTGCTGATTGAAAATGCAGTCAAGGCCTTTATTACCTCTTTCCTGGAAAACTGAAAATAGTCTCTTAATTGGTCTCAATTGCTAATCTCCTTTCCCCAATCCATCCTCCAGGTAGATTCCAAATGGATATTTCTAAAGCATAGATCTGATCATATCACTTCTCTGCTCGGAACATTTCAATAGCTCCCTATTATCCCTAAACTCAACTGGAATATTTTCCTTCATCTTCATCTCTTGGAATCTCTAGATCCCATTCAAGGTTCTGCTCAACCACTCCCTTCTTTACAAAGCCTTTACCAATTCTCTCAATATTTAGTGGGTCTTCCTTCCTGCCAGTCTGTTTTTACTTTATTTTTATTTTACATCCACTAACCTTTGATTGTGTTTTACCACAATAGAATGTAAGCTTGCTTGGTTCAGAGACTGTATTGATTTTTGCCTCTGTATCCTCAGTCTTCCACACAATTCCCTGGCACTAATTCAATGTTAATCACTGCTTGTGGAATTGGATTAAATCCAATTCCATCAATTTTAGGAATGAGGAAACTTTAGGCCCAGAGGGATGAAATTGTATTGGCTAATATTACCCAGTGAAGCCAGGTGTAGAGTTTGGACTTTTATCCACCTTCTTTTACCTTTGGCAAAGAGGACACTCTTCCCTTTGTAGTTCCGATTAAATGGATCTCAGGAGACAAATATTTGCTGAGACCATGCTACTTGCTATGTCCCATCTACAAATGCTTCTCTGAAATCTAGCTAATATTTTAATAGAATGTTAGAGATGAATAGGACTTTTGTAACTTAGAACTAAGCAGGTGATCATGCTCTTACACTCTGCCCTTGTTATATCACTTCTGTAGTGATTTATTTAGTTCTGGGCACCATATGTTAAAAAATACATTCTTCATATGCAGATTCATATGCAATCTGATTTTTTTTCTGAGCATATAGAAATACCATTTTCTTTCTTTTTATGTTTAAGTGCTGAACAGTTTTTAAAAGTATATTTGTAATCTGGAGAGCATCCAGAAGAAAGCAAAATGGAGCAGGACCTTGATTTTGTGCCCTAAGAAATAGTGGTTGAAGGAATAATTATAGGCCTCTTAACCTGAAGAAAGGAAACCCAGAGGAATTTTAAAACATTCTTAAAGTATTTGAAGGACTGGTCATGTGAGAGAGAGAATAGACTTTTTCTGTCTGCTTTCAAAGGATAGAACTATTAAAAAATGGGGGAAAGTTGCAGAGAGGTATATTTATTCTTGTTGTAAAGGAAAACTTAACAATTAACTAAAAGGAGAATGGACTGACATGGGCAGTAGGTTCCCTTTCTATTTTATATCTTTAACTACAAGCTGTTTTATCTCAGGGATATTGTAGTGAGATGGCTGTTGATATCCATTCCACTTCTGAAGTTCTTTGAAATCCTTCAGTCTAATTCCTTGTTTGCCTGATGAGGAAATAGAGGTGTCCACATAATTAATTATTGGCAAAGCTTGGACTAGAACTGACATTTCCTGACTCTCACTGAAGTATTCTTTCTGCCCTTGTTATCTGCCCCTACTTCTATGTGTATTTAGCAATTTGCCCAGGAAGAAAGACTTTTCCCCCAGTTTCCCTCTACCCTACCCTCTGCTTTCTTCTTTTATGTATGCTCTCCCCATGCCCACTAGGTGGAAAGCTCTTTGATAGCAGTGATTGTATCTCCAGAACTCACAGTGCTTGGCACATAGTTGAAACTTTATAGATGTTTTTGGATTGGATTGGATTTCTAAGGTTCCTTTCTCATTAAGCTAAAATAATGGACAAGACAGCCGATCTGCCACCATTACCTATTCCAAACTCTAGTAGCTGATTTTGTGAGTTAATGTGCATTAAAATTTACAATACAGTTGGCTCTACTTGGGTGATAGGAACTCGAGGATGGACTAATTTCAGAAAGCCCATGTGAAGGCTTTCTACTTTTGTTATTACCTGCTGGAACTTATGTCCTTGTAGCCTAGCTTTGGAGATGTAGGTGTCATGTTAAATTCCATAATGAGATATTAGGAGACTTTAATCCAGGCAACAGATAGGAAGAAATCATAAAGAAAGTTCATTTAAAGAATATGAACATATGTCAGACATATATGTTCATATTCCAAAATGATTACAAAGGAACCATTGGTTGATGAAGTTGGTAAGACTTCATTGTGTGGCAAAGCTTTTGTTATTTAAAATTCAAAAATACAAAGCTGAAGGTTGAAGGGCTCAGGTGTTAGACTAGAAACGTGTTCTGTGGACTCCTGTAGAACTGTTGATATTTCCTGAATCCCAAAAGAACTGCTGATTTTTCATGGAAAATTTTGATTAATGTTCTCTTAAACAGATATATTTATATCTTGTACTTCCTTTTCTTTTTCTTTTGTCTTTTGTTACTTGGGGCACTAAAATGAAAAAAAATAATGACAGCATCTGAATTCATGGGAGAAAAGGAAAAAGCCAAATCACTTTGTTTCTTTAGATTTCAGCAATCTTCTCCCTTCCTATTTCCTTAGGAGATGTGGGGAGAATCTGAGGATTCTTCCAAAAAGACCCAAGTAGGATTAAAGAACTATAGGATTATAGAAGAATAAAATTGGAAGGAACCTTAGTGGCTTAATGACCTTATTTTACAGGTGGAGAAACTATGGCTCAGAAAGGAAAAGGAAGAAAAATTATGTAAACAGATTCTGAGTTCATTGGTTTCATTTGGTAACGTTCATCCTCTCCCCTCTAGCAGAAGGTCACATGATTTTACCAATCCTTAAGAGAAATTTTGAATCTTTTTATCTTGTCTTGGGTATGTTGATATACTAAGTACATGAAGGTATAGCATCATATTTCCAAATAATTATTATTTTAGACAGAAGCACTTAAAAGTGAAACATAAAGGACTCTCTGATGAGGGAAGCAATATTAATATTTGCTGTGTTATGAACCCATCTCTCTCCATCTGTGAAAAAGTAAACTGTTCATGAATATAGGGAGCAGTGTGCCCTCCCCTGCTGTGCTCTGCCCCATACAGCAAGACTGCTTCAGCCTTCATTTGTACCATCCTAACTGCACAGCCCCCTAAGATGGTGTTTGCCTCTCCTGGCTTCCATCCTCTCCTCATTCAATGGGCAGCAGCCTTTTTGGCCAACCAGAAGCTTGTTTAACAACTTCCTTTAAAGGAGATCAGCATTAGAAATGACCTTTCAGTAGTGAATACAGTCCTTCCTCCAAATCTCTTAGAATACTTCTCTTCCTTTAAAGCTTAGCTCAGATATCATCTTCTCCCTGATGCCTTTCCTAATTCTCCAAAATTCTTAGTGCTTTCTCCTTCAAATTGCTTTGTAGTTTTTTTTTTCTGTCTTTATATTGTAGCCTCCTTACAAAACTCGTTGAGATCAGGGATTGATGGGGTTTTTGTTTTTGCTCTTGTCTTTGTATTCTACATAGTAAAAATGTTTTGCACATGACAGGCATTAAATAAATGTCAGTAAACTTTTAGCTCCATAGAAGAAAGATGGTTGAACAAACTAAAAGTGAGATAATTCATTTGCTTTCTTGGGGGAGAGACCCAGACACACAAGATTTTGTGGCCAAAATTCAGATGTTAAAAAAAGTATCAAATAGGATATTAAATGGTCTACAATCCCTTATAAATCAGGGCAAATTTCTATATAAGTTTTCTTGATCTGATATGAAGTCATTTTCATCATAGCTCAACTTAATATAGCATTGTAATGATTTATAGAACAATGTTTTCAACAATATGAGAGATAGTGTTTATTGCTCTGTAGGTAATGTAACTAAGGTATGCTCATGCCATACAATTAGTATGTGTCAAAGGTAGGATTTGAACTCATGGCTTGGCTCCAATTCCACTGCTCCTTAAAATATTCTCTGCTTCCTCTTATATGAAATATATGATACTTACTTTCATGTTTCTGTTTCATTGATAACTATACACAGTTTAGCAGGAGGCAAAATATGAAGATTCTTTCGTTTTCTGTACTTCCCTTTGCCAAATTTCCTTTCTGGGCCTTCTTTTTTCTATCTTGAAGTTTAAAATGAATTATGGAAGAAAGATGAAGGGAGATGTGAAATCTGGTATTGAACTATCAATCTATATTTGTCATCTAATTGATGATCCAGTTTATCTCCTTCATCCTTATGAATGAAGAAATTGAGACCGAAGCATCATAATAGCATCAAATACTTAGAGCTCAAAAAGACTTTAGAGATCAGTTAGTCAAAAAAATATGGGTTTAAACGTTACATCAGGATGCACAGGCTATATATTATCTCAGAAAAGCAGATGTTAACTTTATATTATATTGCATTTTTATTCATTTTTGTTAAATACAGTTTGAATTACATTTCAATCTGATGCTGCTGTTGTAGGCCTGGCTTCCTATTTGACCTCTGATCTTGTCTAATACTTTTAATTTACAAAGGGGGAAACAGAGGCCCACTGCTAGTAAATGGCTGAAGTGGGATTTGAACCCAAAGTTTTCCAAGGTTGTGCATGAGTGACAATGAAAAGGAAGCTTTCAAATGAAAACTACAAAACATCAAGATTGATTTCTCCTCTGTGTTTGCTAAATATTTGGGCCAAATTAGATTTCCAGGTTGTTGGTTGGGTCTGGGACAAACCTGAAGAAATCAAAGGTTGGGGGAAGGAGGAAAAGAATGGTAGGAGGCAAGGGAAAGCAAAAGTTCTATCACTGACTGTTCTGAAATTCAAGAGGGACACCATTTTTTTACTTATATTATTCTATGCCTTTGTAAATTCAACAGATTTCCCTACTCTGTGTCCTTACGTTCATGAAGAGAAACTGAGAATCTGGATCTTACTGTTTGTGAGGTGAAGGGCTGGCCTATGAGGAGCTGGGGTCAGGTCCTTCCTGCTGCCTGGTGCTGACCGAGAAGCTTCCTGAGAGTGTGTGCTCTAGGCCACGTCCTCTGGCCAGAAGCTGCTCAGAAAGTGCCAGCTTCCACGGGAACGGCACTTTTCACCCAGGAGCTACTTCTATCAGCGAAGTGAGGCGTCCAGCTCCTCTCCTTGGCCTTGTTTCTGCAGTTGCATCTTTTAAAGCATATCCTTGTTTTCACTGCGCTCCATACCTAATTAGTCAGTGAGAAACTGAAGGCAGAGTGCTCTGGAGTGCAACCATTTGGTGTAATTTTCAGGTTGTGCATCATTTGTGTTAAGATGAGGCAATTAATTATAGGGAGCTAATCTAATAAGATCCTCTTCTCCCCTACCCCCAAGCTTTAATGTTACTAAATGCACCACTGTATCTTAGCCAGAAGAGCATTTCCTCTGACAAAATGAGAACATCAATGAGCCCCTTCAGAGTCGGAGGACAAATCTTTGTAGGGCTAGTACTTTACCCACTACAAAAGACTAGAGTCTTTGCTTTCGATGTTTTGTTCAGAGGTAGCTTGGTCTAGTGTTTAGAGGCAGGGAGCTAGCCTTAATACCAAGAACTTGTGTGACACTGGGCAGCTCGCTTTTTTTTCTCAATTTTCTAAGAGACTAAGACAAGTAAGACTCTTAAGTCTGAGTAGCAGAGATGTTGACTTCTATAGGGAATTTGCACAAGAAGCATCATGGCAAAGTAGATGTAGTATTAGATAACTGTGATAGGAAACACTGTGCTTCTTAAGGACAATGACCTTATCTTCTGAGCAGATCCAGGGTTTTATCATGAGTGGTGTTCTCTGTGGCATAGGAGGCTGGTATTTAAAGCCAAATTTATGGATCATTTTCCAAGTTGCTATTGCTTATATAATTTGCAGCACCTGTGAATGATCTCACTGTGTGAAGGCAGTTAAGAAAGAGCATGACCTTCAGGTTAGAGCCAAAGAATTGTGCTTTCTATTTCAGATTTTTACTTGTTTACAATATGATTTTGACTAAATCCTTTACTTTTTTGGTTGTCCATCTTTAAAAAGGGAGGTAATTCCCATTGATAAGGGCCATTGGAATCCTTTGCAAACAGTAAAATGAATCTGCCAAGCAGTTATGTTTTGGGATTTAAAAATGGAAATAATGGTAGAATTCTAAAGATGCAAATAGTTATTATGTATTTATCTAAAATGTTAATCACCTTAATTTTCCTTTCTAGCTTCATGGAGTCAAGAGTTATGTTAGACTAACAAAGGACAAATTTTTTTTCCTTCTAATTGGGAAAAATAATATTGTTAAGGGAATAGCTAGGTACATTGGATAGAGCATGGGCTTGGAGTGAGGAAGATTTGAGTTCAAATGTGGCTTTGGATACTTATTAGCTGGGTTACCCTAGGCAAGTTACTTAATCCCTATTTGCCTCAATTCCTCATCTGTAAAATGGGGACACATTTAAGAAGGAAATGGCAAACTACTCTAGTATCTTTGCCAAGAAAACCACATAAACAGAAGTCCATAAGATCACATACAATACAGTTGGACACTATTTAATGAAGAACAATGCTGTTAAAACTTGGGCAGGCTTTTTTGCCATTGTGGCTTTTAATCCATGAGTTAGAAATTTGGGCTAAATAGAAGTCTTTTAATTATCTGAAAGCTCATTTTAGAGAAATGTGAACAATTTCAATAGTTACCTGTAGTTTGTCTTTTCTAAATGATAAGCAACATGGCAAAAATTTCAAATGTCCATACTCCAGAATGCTTTGTTTTCTGTTTCTGTTTAAACATTGGGAATAGAGCAGGAAAAACACTAGTACGTCAAGATCCAGAAGTAATTCTATAGTCTGTTTAATTAATCCTTGATGCTAATTATGTTTACAATTACTAATGTTTCAGATGTTTTCATTGTCTTCTGTTTCCAATCATTTCTAACTTAAGTGGTATTATTTTAATAACCTGTATTTCAGCAACCAAAAAGGCATACTTGCATCTTTATATACAGAATATTTTATAGACTCCGGCTAAAATTCCCAAGAAGGTTAATACATAAATGAGAACTATAACAAAATCAATATAGAATTTTAAAAGAAATTCTCTTTCTACTGTAAATATTTTCTTACTACTATGGTTATCCAAGGAAAAATTGAAAAACACAATGACTTAATAGCCTCAGTTAGTGAAGCCAGATGCTACATAGCATATGCTGTCATTTGTTAATGTATCTGAACAGCTGTCCTTGAGCCTTTCTTGAACAATTTTATATTACCCTGAAGACTAAATTCACACATTCAAACCCATCTGTCTTTTTTTGTCCATGTCTAAAGGGGATGGTGAAGCCAGTGCTCTTCTGGACATGTCAGGGAAGTCTGGCTTTTTATTATCCTATGGCAGGTTACCAATCCTACATTTCTATGACCCTTCCTGTCTGAGAGTCTGAAGTAGAGAAAATCTATAGCATTGTCCTAATTCAATTCAATCAGTATTTTTTAAGCACTAATTCTAGGCAGCCATTTTATGGGACAGTGTGGAATTGGTAAACACATTGCCTTATACATAGTAGGAACTTGATGCTTGTTGAAAGAATAAATGAAGAGACAGCTAGGTGACACAGTGGATAGAGCACCAGCCCTCTAGTCAGGAGAACCTGAGTTCAAATCTGGTCTCATACACTTAATACTTCCTAGCTGTGTGACCTTGGGCAAGTCACTTATCCCCAATTGCCTCAGGGGGAAAAAAGAAAGAAAGAATAAATGAAGAGGTGGGTATATGAATGAATATACTTTAATGATCATCCAGTCTAGAATATAGATTTTATTATTATTATTATTAAAATGTTTTATTTGCAAAACACTTATGGGTAATTCTTCAACATTAACCCTTACAAAGCTTTCTGTTACAAAATTTTCCCCCCTATTCCCCACCCCTCCCCTAGATGGCAGGATATCCACTACATGTTAATTATGTTAAAATACTTGACAAATCAAATATATGTATACATATTTTTAGTTAGCTTGCTGTGCAAGAAAAGTCAGATCTACAAGAAAGAAAAATCTGAGAAGGAAAACACAATGCAAGCATCAATAGAGAGCATGAAAATGTTATGCTGTGGTCCATATTTCATATCCCTCTCTCTGGGTGTATATGGCTTTCTTCACTGAACAATTGGAACTGGTTTGAAACATTTCATTGTTGAAGAGAGCCATGTCCATCAGAATTGATCATCATATAGTATTGTTGTTGCCGTGTATAATGATCTCCTGGTTCTGCTCATTTCACTTAGCATCAGTTCATGCAAGTCTCTCCAAGCCTCTCTGAAATCATCCTGCTGGTCATTTCTTATAGAATAATAATATTCCATAACATTCATATACCATAATTTGTTTAGCCATTCTCCAAATGATGGGCATCCATTCAGTTTCCAGTTTCTAGTCACTACAAAAAGGGCTGCCACAAACATTCTTGTACAAGTGGGACCTTTTCCTTCCTTTATAATTTCTTTTTTTATTAAAACTTTTTATTTGCAAAACATATGTATAGATAATTCTTCAACATTAACCCTTACAAAGCTTTCTGTTACCAATTTTTCCCCCCTATTCCCCACTCCTCCCCTAGATGACAGGATATCCACTACATGTTAATTATGTTAAAATACTTGACAAATTGAATATATGTATACATATTTCCACACATCATTTTTGTGCAAGAAAAATCGTATCTACGAAAAAAACAGAGAAAGGAAACACAATGCAAGGAAACATCAGTAGAGAGCATGAAAATGTTATGTTGTGGTCCACATTACACATCCCTCTCTCTGGGTGTATATGGCTTTCTTCACTGAACAATTGGAACTGGTTTGAAACATTTCATTGTTGCAGAGAGCCATGTCCATCAGAATTGATCATGATATAATATTGTTGTTGCCGTGTATAATGATTTCCTGGTTCTGCTCATTTCACTCAGCATCAGTTCATGCAAGTCTCTCCAGGCCTCTCTGAAATCATCCTGCTGGTCGTTTCTTGTAGAACAATAATATTCCATAACATTCATATACCATAATTTATTCAGTCATTCTCCAATTGATGGGCATCCATTCAGTTTCCAGTTTCTAGCCACTATAAATTATAGTTTGTATAGTATTGGGATTAATTATTCTTTGAATGTTTGGTAGAATTCACATGTAAATCCATCTGGCCCTGGATATTTTTTCTTAGGGAGTTGATTAATACCTTGTTCTATTTCTTTTTCTAAAATGGGGCTATTTAAATAATTTATTTCCTCTTCTGTTAACCTGGGCAATCTATATTTTTGTAGATATTCCTGCATTTCATTTAGATTGTCATATTTATTGGCATAAAGTTGGGCAAAGTAATTCTTAATTATTACTCTAATTTCTGTTCATTGGAGGAAAGTTCTCCCTTATCATTTTTGAGACTAACAATTTGATTTTCCTCTTTCCTTTTTCTAATCAAATTAACTAAAGGCTTATCTATTTTATTGGTTTTTTCATAAAACCAACTCTTAGTTTTATTTATTAATTCGATAGTTTTCTTATTTTCAATTATATTAATCTCCCCTTTTATTTTCAGAATTTCCAATTTGGTATTTAATTGAGGGTTTTTAATTTGGTCTTTTTCTAGCTTTTTTAATTGTAAACCCAATTCATTGATTTTCTCATTCTCTATCTTATGCAAGTAAGCATTTAGAGATATAAAATTACCCCTTATAACCGCTTTGGCCATATCCCACAAATTTTGGTATGTTGTCTCATTGTCATTCTCCTGGATGAAATTTTTGATTGTGTCTATAATTTGCTCTTTCACCCATTCATTCTTCAGGATTAGATTATTTAATTTCCAATTAACTTTTGGTCTATTTTCTCCTGGCCTTATATTACATGTGAGTTTTATTGCATCATGATGTGAAAAAGATGCATTTACTATTTTTGCTTTTCTGCATTTGATTTTGAGATTTTTATGCCCTAACACATGATCAATTTTCGTATAAATTCCATGAACCCCTGAGAAAAAGTATACTCCCTTCTATAGCCATTCAGTTTCCTCCAGAGATCTATCATACCTAACTTTTCTAACATTTTGTTTACCTCCTTAATTTCTTTCTTATTTATTTTGTGGTTTGATTTATCTAATTCTGAGAGAGCAAGGCTGAGAACCCCCACTAGTATAGTTTTGCTGTCTATTTCTCCTTGCATCTCTGTTAGTTTCTCCTCTAGGAATTTGGATGCTATACCATAGAATATCGATTTTAAAGGCAAAGAAAATGAGTCACAAGTGGTTAAGGTTTTAACCTAAGGTTAAGTCTAAGGACTTGTCTAATGTTAAGTTGCAGAGCTTAAGTCACAAACCAAGTTTTTACCCGTAGTGTTCTTAACATCACTCTGTATTTCTGCCCACAATGAACAAGAAAAAGTTCATTACAATTAAAGTATTGAATTTAGATTATGTGCAATTAGATTAAGTTGCAAAGTTTTGCTTCTCTAAAGATATCCCTGGAAACAGAATAAACTGAGTAATTTTTTTTGCAAAGCTAAACTAGCTTGCTCCAAAGTCTAGAAGCTTAAAATTAGCCCAGGCTGATCCTGAAAGCAATGGAGAGGAACCTTAATTAGCCCTGGTCATTGAAGCCTGATTGACCTACATCTGACAACCCAGATCCTGAAACCCATGGAGTAAGAAATGACCTTAGGCTAAGCCTGACTCCAATACCAAATGTTCTGAGACTAATGTAGCTAAGGGAGAACACATATTGGGTAGAGTGGTAGTAGAACTGGCTTTGTTTTTTCTATTCAAATGTTAACCTTTTTTTATTATTCATGGACTTCTTCATCAATCTGGTGAAGCAGAATTACAAAGGAAACCAAAAGTTAGTAAAAATAAAGATGCCATCCAAAAAAAAAAAAAATACAGTTCACAGATCACCAGAAATCTTGTTGCATTTGAATTTCAAGGAAATTTCAGTGACCCTTCAGTTAAAAACAGCACAAGCAACTTTACCAGTAGGCAAAGACCACTTTCTTTTTTTTTTTAATTAAAGCTTTTTATTTGTAAAACATGTATGGGTAATTTTTCAACATTGACCATTGCAAAGCTTTCTGTTACTAAATTCCCCCCCCAACCTCCACCCCTCTCCTAGATCGCAGAAAGTCTACTACATGTTAATTATGTTAAAATATTTGAGAAATCGAATATGTATATACATATTTTTACAGTTATTTTGCTGTGCAAGAAAATCAGATCTACAAGAAAAAAAATCTGAGAAGGGAAACAATGCAAGCAAACATCAATAGAGAGAATGAAAATGTTATGTTGCGGTCCACATTCATATCCCTCTCTCTGGGTGTATATGGCTTTCTTCATCACTGAACAATTGAAACTGGTTTGAATCATCCCATTGTTGAAGATAACCAGGTCCATCAGAATTGGTCATCATAAAGTCTTCTTGCTACCATGTATAATGATCTCCTGGTTCTGCTTGGCAAAGACCACTTTCAGATCAACCTATAAAACTAAAGGTACCTAAATATTAGTTATTCTACACTTGTATTTTAGATGAAGAAACTAAGGATTGGTGTAGTAGAATGATTTTCCCAAGATCACTCAACTAGTTACAGAACAGTGGATAGAAACCACTTTTCAATAAACTTTTCAGTCTAATATTCTAGTATCAGTTTGTGTTAAGGGCCTCTGACGTTGGAGTTTTTACCCAAATCTCTTTGTTGATTTGCATTGTCATTGTTTTTCAAAGGTAATGGTATATATAAACTAATCCCACTAGAAATTTACTAGTTAATTAGGGTATAGTGTCATTAGTTGAATACATAACTCCCCAAATGTCAATTCCTCAGTTTTAATGAGTATTAAGCCATTCATTGCTGAACCCACTATCCTCTAAAAAAAAAAAAAAAAGAAAAGAAACAACTATGCATTTGCAATTATTCTTTTTTGTTAAAATGTGATTAGTACAAAGTAGAAATTTTCCTCTTACACCTGACTTCGTAGGTTGTTCAGTTGAAATCAATTAGAATTTAAGTCAAGTAATCAACCATTTCAGCTTTGCATTTGTAAATAATTCCTTAGAATTTTGTGATGGTAGCTTTTCATCAAACAGTATTTATACATCTAAGCAAACTGTGGCACGATAGGTAAGCTAGATATGATCCTAAGTTGTGTTTGTTTAACACTTTCCCATTAAATTAAGGAACTGATTCTCTGTAGAAAGTATTTACCAGCAATGCAGCTTTAATAAGTGATAACATGATCACTTGTCAAGCTGTTTTAAAGATAACGTAAACAAAGCCTTTAAAAATTCCTTTAAAATTTTTGTTAAAATGATACAGAGTTTTGCTCTTTCTTGTGGCAAATAGCTTTTCATTAAATATCTCATAAATTATGACAAAATTTGTGAATGTGATATTTACCAAATTTTGGAGTTTGGTATTTTCAAAGCAGTTGACCCAGGAAGCTATTTTATTTATTTACTTTACTGGGTTCTTTATCTGCTGCTTCTAAATGTATAGTAATGTCATAGGTTTCTCTCTCTTTTTTTTCCCTCTCCCTCTCTCTCCCTCCTCCCTCCCCTCTCTGTCATACATACTCAAATTAAGTTGAATAACATACCTTTCTGTATTAAAAAAAATACTTTATTAGAACAACTAATATAGTTTGCTTTGTATATATTTGTTGGCATGTTGTCTTCCTCTCTTAGATTGTAAACTCTTTGAGGGCAGGCTCTGTCTTTTGTCTCTTTGTATCCTCAGTGTGTAGCACAGTGCTGGGCACTAAGTGCTAGCTACGTATTTATTAATTAATTGGTTGATTAAGAATGGAAGAAAATGGCAGCTGTGTAAGTGGAGAGGAGGGAAGATATAAGAAAGATGTCGTGAAGATAGAAATGACCAGACTTAACCATTAAAGGGATCTGTTCAGTGAGTTCAAGTAGGGAGCCCAAGGTGACACTGGGGTTGCTACTTAAACTAATTTGACTGGAAAGATAGTAGTGACTTTGACTGTAAGATGATTGGGAAGAAGTGAAGTTTAATTGTTTTATCTGTCTTGGAAAAGAAACGGAATAGGAGTAGCTAAATTGGTGGGAGAAAAAGCAGGACTGAGCCATGTCACAGAATCTCAGAGAAGTAAGAGTATCCAGAAACAGGGGATGACCAATGGTGTGAGATATTGCACAGAGGTCAAGAACAATGAGAGCTGAGAAAAGGCCCTTGGATTTTGCCAGAAAGAGATCATTGGTGACCTTGGAGAGAGCAATTTCAGCTCTGGCATATTGCAATCATTTGACCTCTTAGCTGCCACCTTATAACTTATTTATGGAAAGGCTACATTTTGTACTTCACTCCTACAGTCCCAACTTGTCCAGGGAGCCAAAAAGAGAGAAATTATTGTGATATTACAGGTTTTTGTGTGCCTATCCACCTCACTATTCTGTTGTTTTTTCCTTTTCCTTTGGGGCTACTGTTTCCTTAAGAGCACCTAGGTGGCACAGTGGATGCTATACCTGGCCTGGAGTCAGGAGGACTCCTCAAACACTTACTAGTTGTGTGACCCTATTTGCCTCAGTTCCTCGTTTGTAAAATGATCTAGAGAAGGAAATAGTAAACTGTTGCATTGTTTCCCCAAATGGTCATGAAGATTCAGACATGATTAGGAAACAACTGAACAACAAGCTTGCCTTTTCCCTTTCCAGCTAGTATTTGCTTTGTACTTTCTTATATTTGTTCTCATTGTCATCTTGTATATGCAGGCTTAGCTAGTTCTAGGTAAATATCGTTTTCAAAAAGACTTTAGAGTTTAAAAAGCTTGATCAATCTTGAATATGGGTTTCAAGATATGCTTCAGTAGAGCATAACAACTTTCAAAAGAGATACACAGTGATTTCTTGGTACTAGCTTATCTAGAAATTCTAGACTGTCATTTTGGAATAATGTGGTTCATATTCATAAAAGACAGTGAGTTTTATAGTTTGTTGCACATGAATGTGAAGGTGGTGATATTTTGAGTGGTCTGGATATTCAATACTCTGGTCCATAGTATATTCAGTTAATTTGATAGCACAATGGTCCATAGTATATTCAAATAATTTGCTAGCACAAACTTGTTTTTTGTTTTTAATAGACTTTCACCTTTTTACCTTCACAAGTTCCTAGTAGTTTCTTTTAGTGTGGTTTCTTTTTTTTCTTAATTAAAGCTTTTTATTTGTATAACATATGTATGGGTAGTTCCCCAGCATTGATCTTTACAAAGCTTTCCATTAAAACTTTTATCCCCAGTCCCCTCCCCTCCCCTAGATGGCAGGAAGTCCACTACATGTTAATAATGTTGAAATACTTGACAAGTTGTGCAAGAAAAATCCTATCTACAAGAAAAAAAAAGAAAATCAGAGAAAGACAACACAATGCAAGCAAACCTCAATAGAGAGCATGAAAATGTTACATTGTGGTCCATATTTCATTTCCCTCTCTCTGGGTGTATATGGTTTTCTTCAGTGAACAAGTGGAACTGGTTTGAGACAATTCTTTGTTGCAGAGAGCCCTGTCCATCAGAATTGATCATCACGTAATACTGTTGTTGCTGTGTATAGTGATTTCCTGGTTCTGCTCATTTCACTCAGCATCAGTTCATGCAAGTCTCTCCAGGCCTCTCTGAAATCATCCTGCTGGTCGTTTCTTACAGAGCAATAATATTCCATAACATTCATATACCATAATTTATTCAGCCACTCTCCAATTGATGGACATCCATTTAGTTTCCACTTTCTAGCCACTACAAAAAGGGCTGCCACAAACATTCTTGCACATGTGGGTCCCTTTCCCTCCTCTAAGATCTCTTTGGGATATAAACCCAATAGAAACACTGCTGGGTCAAAGGGTATGCACAGTTTGATGACTTTTTTAAGTGTAGCTCCAAATTGCTCTCCAGAATGGCTGGATCCGTTCACAGTTCCACCAACAATGTATTAGTGTCCCAGTTTTCCCACATCCCCTCCAACATTCATCGTTATCTTTTCCTGTCATTTTAGCCAATCTGACAGGTGTGTATTGTTACCTCAGAGTTGTCTTAATTTGCATTTCTCTGATCAATAGTGATTTGGAGCAACTTTTCATATGACTAGAGATGGTTTTAATTTCATCATCTGAAAATTGTCTGTTCATATCCCTTGACCACTTATCTATTGAAGAGTGGCTTGAATTCTTATATATATGAGACAATTCACTATATATTTTAGAAATGAGGCCTGTCAGAACCGTTAAATGTAAAGATGATTTCCCAATTTGATGCTTCCCTCCTAATCTTGTCTGCATTAGTTTTATTTGTACTGAAACTTTTTAACTTAATATAATCAAAATTATCTATCTGGTGTTCATTTAGGAGTTCCAGATCTTCTTTGGACATAAATTTATTCCATCTCCACAGATCTGAGAGGTAAACTGTACTACGTTCCTCTAATTTGCTTACAAAATCACTCTTTATATCTAGATCTTGAACCCATTTAGATCTTATCTTGGTATGTGGTGTTAGGTATGGGTCTTTTAGTGTGGTTTCTTAAGCAACTTTGTGTACACTTGCTGTCATATTCAGTAGCCTGACATCTTGTAACAAACTGGTTCAGAGTGGGAAGGATTACCCTTCTGAATGACATTATAGTTTAGTAGCCTCTATTGAGTAGGATTCTTTGATTTTGTAATTTTTGAAATGAGTGACACCTAATATTAGTCACCCCCAATGTTGTACTGGGAGAGAAGAGAAAGGTACATTGGAATGGGTATTAGTAAACAAATCATGGTTTGGGGGGCATAATTAAGAAAAGTACATCATCTTTTCTTGAGCAAAATTTTTTTTTACTTATGAGGAACTGAGATTCCCTATACAAATCTAAACATTTTATTTATATATTATTAAAGGGAGAGTGTCTTCTAAGACAGTAATTAAATTTTTGCTGTTAGAAGCAGAAAGGCCAGCTACCTGATCTCTCACTAGGTCTTCTTACAGAGGAAAAATTTTACATAATCATATATTTTACATTATCATGAAGAAACCAAAATAATACAGTTAGGAATTTCATTGTCCTGTCTGCTTCATAGGGAGAGCTTGCCCATGTTTCCTCATGTATAAAATGAAGGGATTGGACTAGATGGATCTCCAAGGGCCCTTTCAGCTCAAAATTCCTGTGAGTTTGTGGTAGTTTGCATCATCAAAGGAGGAGTAACCAATCTTAAAAGAGCCATCTGTTTTTGGCTTGGTTAATATACCAGAATAGAGGAGGACATGAACTCTTCTTATTACAGCTTTTCAAAAGAATGAGAGCTTAATCTTTGATAATTGCAATTTCAAAATAACTTTTTTTTCAAACTAGGAAAGCAGTGTTCCCTAATTTTTTCCATTATGAAATGTTTGAGCATTAAAAACATGAATGAAACATTAATGACTCTTTATTTCATTCTGTCACTATGAGAATTTAAAAACCAGAGGTCAGTAATTCTTTTGTTAAACTTTTCTCAAAATTTCTCACAATTGCCCTTGAAATCTGTACAGAATTCCTGATGAGGAGTGTAGGAGATCTGCCACTGGAGTTCTTGTGTTCTTGAGCTACTCTTCTGTAGATTTTATTTTTAAAGTTGCCATATTGCTAAATATGTTTCTTCTCTGCTGAAGGCCAAATTATCCTGGACTAAGAACATGGAAGGCCTGATTTCCAAATAATTTTCTTAACCTCAGTGGTACTTTTCAGATGTTTCTGATTTTAAAACAACAGCAGGTCCAGTCACTTTTCACTGTTAAATGGGACAGAAGACAAAACTAGAATACTGAGTAAAGGTTTTTCTTGGAGTCTTTCAGAAAGTTCAAGTTTGCTTAAATTGTAGGCCACCTTATGACGATTAAAGTTGATGGGGCCAATGATAATGATAGCTAGTGTTTATGTAGTGCTTTAAGATTTTTTAAAAAATATACATATATTGTCTTATTTGAGCCTCACAATAACAATGTGAGTTATTATTATTATTTTATAGCTAAGTAAACTGACACTGAGAGAAGTTATCTGATTGCTCAGGATTACACAACTAGGATGTGTCCAAGGTGGGATGTGAACTCAGATCTTCCTGCCTCTAAACTTCTTTCATCCAATTCATTATCTTGACCCTCTTGGCCAGAGATTTGGTTTTCCCAAAAAGGACTCTATGTTGTTGTTGTCATTCACCCTTTGTTCTGGAAAAGGAACAATGACATTAGTTGAGTGATATATTGACTTGCAAGTGAAGTGGATGAGAGTCTATGCCAGTCAGCCTTAAAATGAGGATGGACATTAATTAGCCCATTAGAAAAGCTTTAGACTTTTACAGGACTTTTCTGTATATGCAAGGATATGCTTAAAACTCTGAACCCTCTTTCTCTTAAAACATTCCTGTGGTGTTTTTCTGTCTTCCTGATTCCTTTTCTGTCACTTACCATTTCTCTCTACTGGGTCACCCAACAGACCTCCGACTCGAGCCAGTTCCATCCTCTGGCTGCCCTGGATATGGAAGGAGCTGATGTGGAATAGTTTCCCTGTTCTTTTCTAACTCCAGGTTAGAACTAAATATTATCTTTCCTTCAAAATATACATCCCCAAGAGACTGTATGGATATTCACATTAATCTCAGATTCTCTCCAAAGTCATTTCCAACTCTAAATGTGTGTGTCAGATTTGAGTCCCTTGTAGGAAGGGAAGAAGTAAACAAGCATCTATATAGCTTTTATTATGTAGTAATTATTTTATAAATGTTATCTCATTTGATTTCACAAGCAACTCTGGAATATAGGTACTATTTTAATCCACTTTCATAATGATGAGAGAAACTTAGCCAGACAAAAATTGTGACTTTCCCAGCTATTAAGTGTTTGAATTGGGATTTGAACTTGGAACTTCCTGATTTGGGCCTAGAACTCTATCCACCACACTCCCTGACTTTCACATGATATTGTTGATGTACACTAAATTCTAAAACATTCCTGTTCTCTAGGAGCTGCCATTTGTTTTGTGGAGGGAACGGGGGTCACTATATAATATCTATAAATAAATAGGAGAATTCGAGAATATTAGCAACTAAGGCACTTAGGGAAAGCTTCAAAGATAAAATATCTGAGTTGAGACTGGATAATAGATAGTAATAGTAGTAATAATAGTAAAAATAGTAAAATTGGATAATAGGCTTGAAGATAGTAATTTAGAAAAGTAAATTGGAAGAATAAATTCACTTTAGTCAAGAGAAATTGCAAGACCATAGAATTAGACCTGGAAGGGAACCTCAGAATTCATCTAATTCAACTGCCTCTTCTATAAATGAGAAATTGGGGCTCAGCAAGGTTGTTACTTGTCAAAGGTCACACTCAGGTGTATGTGACAGAATTTGAACTCAGATTCTCCATGCTTTCTTTGCTGTCCTGAAAGCTAATAATGTTGATGTCTACAGAACAACTGTTAATTCATACTTGATATAATGTTCATTGTGTAAAAAACAAACAAGCTAAATCAAATACAAAGATATAAGTAAAAGTATAAAGAAATAAGGTATACAGTTAGGTTGGGAGCTATATTATGCAATCCCTTAAAAGTCAAGTTTAGGAATTTGTAATTTAGTTGAGATATAGTAAAGAGATGAAGGGTTTTTTTTAGCACTCATATTCAAAAAAGTAATTTAAAAAATTAGAGTAAAATTCTTTTGGCCCAGAGCATGTTATGATAACCCTTGACAATAATGGGAACATCCTGGGTTGGTATAAAACCAAGTCTATAAATCATCAAATTTGAAATAATATAAGGAAAATCTGCCTAACAGAATAGTTCAAAAATGGAATTTGGCTGCTTGGCTCCATCCCAAATTCCCCATCCAAGCAGGTCATTCTGCAGAGTTTGGATGATCTTTGTCATGGTTGTAAAGGGTATTTTTGTGCCTCAATGCACAATGGCCTTGGAGTACAGTTCCTATTCTAAGAATCTGTGATTATATGTTGTAATGAGATTTTAGGGAAAAAAGGAAGAAACCTTTTGAGGTATTCTCTTCATTTCTTAAACTTCCTTCTTTTTAGTGAAGAAATAAAGTTCATTCTGCTCTATGTGGGCTGTGTGTCAGATGCCTCTTGTCAAAAGCAGAGGTGGGTAGAATTGATTCTTTGCTGAATTCTGAACCTTTGGAGGAGTTGGGCTAGACTTTGGTTGAATTTCACAGTGACCTTGTATGCTCCATTATCTCCCACCTGGTTATCTGTGTCAAGGGGGGTGTGATGTGGGGGGAAAGTGGAAAAGAAATCATTGTGGTAGATGAATTTCAATGCATAATATAGCAATATACAGTCATGAATTTAGACTGGATCATCTCAGAGGATGCTTGTTGATTGATTGGTAAATAATTTTACTTATTTTATTGCTTCCATTATTGCTGCAGTATTCAGGGCCAAGGATTTTCAGTTCATTTCTCCTTGTCATTTTGCTGTTAGTCAGATAGGAAATTGTTGATTTGGCTTTGCTGCAGACATTTTAAATCCCAACAAGAGGCTTGTATATAGTATAGTTCACAAAAGAAGTTGTGAATATGAGTTTTATGATCAGGAGAAAGTAAATGACCACTTCAAAAGATGCCTCATCCCTTTTCAAAATATTTACTTTGATCTCTTTGGGATAATAATGATAATGAATAACTAGTATTTGTATAATGCTAATTTTGTGCCAAGACTTGTGCTAAGCATTTTACAGATATTGTCTTATTTAATTCTTACAGCAATCTTGGGAGGTAGGTGTTAATTATTATTTCCATTTTACAGTTGAGAAAACTCAGACAAACTTAAGTGACTTTCTCGAGATCCTACAGCTGTTTGCTAAGTATCTGGAGGTTGAATTTGAACTCACATCTTCCTGACTGTAGACAATACACTTTATCTACTGGCTATGCCTAATAGAGTAATAAAGCCATTAAGTTTTAAAAACAAAAAGAAAAACAAAAACAAAAACCTAGAACCTCTCCAAGCTTTCTAGAAATATTTTAATACTTTTTTTTTCTATTTACAGACTACTTTTTTCTTTATCCTGGAGTATGTTCTTAACTCTGATTCTTTTGTGTGAGAATTATTTGCTCACCATTGGGAACCCCTTGCAAACTCCGGTTTCCTCCTTCCCCAAATAAATTACAGAAACAGAGTTCATAGAATCAAAGACTTTTTGGATTGAAAAAGATTTTAGATGTTACTTCTCTCAGATCTTACCTAAATAGAAATTCCTTCTATACCATTCCTAAGAAGGTCCTATATATCTTTTGCATATAGTTTATTTTTATTTAATCTAATCTTTTTTCCTCAGAAATGTCTTCTCTGAGTATATGCAATTTTATGAGTTTACAAAGGATGAGTGATTCAGTAGATGCCTAGCCTCGATGCGGACATTTTTAGTAGAAAACAAATACATTTCTTATTTTCTATAGAAGAGAATAGGTTTAATGTGTTTGTCAGAAGGAAAGATTCAGGCTGCTAATAACCAGGGCTTCTCTAAAGAGACAGGAAGTAGAAATCTCCCAAATTGCAGAATCTTAGAATGTTAGAACCAGAAGAGATCTCACACTTAGGTTATCTGGCACTGAACCCTGGAAATTGAGGCCTAAAGAAAGCCCAATGTCATACAAGGACAGAGCCACGACTAAAACCCACAAGTGACCCCCAATACAGTGTTCTTTCTGTTAACCTTAAACTACTTTTTTTTAATTTCCATCAGTTTAATTTAATTTATAAGATGTTAAATTTTCAATAATGAAAAATAACAAGTGCACATATTTTATTTTCTGCTGGTTTTCTATTTCTTTGTCCCTATCCTCCCTAATTAACTACTTCCCTCTCTTTTCTTTACTATTCTCCTTCCCCCAATTTCCCTTATATAGAGGTGGTATATTGAGCCTGTATGCTGACTTAAAATACTATCTTTCTATACACACAAAAATCTATTTATTAAAGTCTCTGGTTATAAATAACCTTAATGATTGAGTTTTGTATCCAGGTAATCCCATTCTTCCTTCTCCCTGTTTTCCCCTCTCCTCATTCACTTCACTCCTTCTTTCTCTTTCTCCCCAGCCTTTTCCCTCCCCCATCCTATTCTTCCTTCTCCACTTCCCTTTTAACACAACTTCCTTCCTTCTCCCTCCTCTGCTCCTTTATCTTTTCCCATGACCTCCTCCATCTGTTCCTGGCCTCTGCCACCCCTCCCCCCCAACCTTTTTTAGTCTCACCTTTTCTTCTATTTCCCACAGAACTCCTTTGTATATGTTAATATTGACCTGAATGTACCCACAACATTTATAAATTATTCAGTGTCAAAGCTTGAAACCAATGTCTGGGCTCTTCTTGACACAGATGACTAAATTTGTAAGGCAGACTAAAAATGTTGAAATTGTGCTGGAGAACTAACATTACAATTCCAAGGAAAGTCAAAGTAAAGAAGACCCACTTGACTGAAGTCAGAAGGGTACACAGTAACATTTTTAATAGGGTACTATTTCAGAAGAGATTTGATCTATTCAGGTTCATGTAAAATGTAAAATTTCATGTAAAATTTCTGAAAGCTTTTCATCAAAATCTTTCCAATTATATTATAAGGCAAGCATGTAGCTTGTAATGGCACCTAAATGTATGAAATCTTAATTTGTAATTAGATATCCAGGTGGTCTACTGAATAACATATAGTATTATACCTCCATTTTTCCTAGTTCTAACTTAGATGCTGCTGAGGCACAGTGGGAGTCATAATTTTAAAAAAATGCAAACTTTTAACTTATGATTCTTGATTATATTCTCACTGAATATTTCCAGGATTTTGATCTTCCTTTTTCCTCCGTTAGCCTGCTTCCATAGTAATTTCACTGTTTCTTTCTATCTCTACTTTTAGAAAGCAGGAAAATTCATATTCCATTTAGTTACTTGTGAATAACAGCTCTGGCAAAAGTTTGCTCAGAAAGGAGAAAGAAATATTATAATCTGAACTGCTTGAAATTTGGTCCACTTAACTGCTTGAAATTTGGTCCACTTAGTCTAGTCCAGTACTACAGATAGCTAAAATTGGCTAAAGTTTGTTTCCCAAGAGCCAAAGCATTATTTGAGTCATGAGGACTCAACTACCTTGGTTACTACCTTGTCTAATCTGTACATGAAAATATTTCCTTTATAACATATCCAAGACCTTCAGAGAAGGAGAACCCATTTGCTTTTGGACAAAACTGTTTTGGACTGACTGTTAGCTTGTCCTTAGGAGCTAAGCTTCACAAATCTAATCTTTCCTTTCCAGTCCTAAATGTATCTGAGGACAGCCATCATGTCCTTCTGGAGTCTTCTCTTTTTAGGCTAATCATGTACAGTTCCTTCATATTATCCTAAAGGTCCTTCATCATTCTATTTCCTTTCCTTGGACTGTTTTGCAGTGAGAAATGATAGATTTCAGGTAATAGCACCCACCCCGAAGGGTTGTTAAGAGGATCAAATGAAATAATCTTTGTAAAGTTCTTAGTACAGTTCCCACGACATAGAAGATGTTGGATAAGTGCTTGTCTCCCCACCTTTTCCCACGTTTTATTTATTTATTTATTAAAACTTTTTATTTGCAAAACATATATATGGGTAATTCTTCAACATTAACCCTTACATAGCTTTCTGTTACAAATTTTCCTCCCTACTCCCCACCCCTCCCCTAGATGGCAGGATATCCACTACATGTTAATTATGTTAAAATACTTGACAAATCGAATATGTGTATACATATTTTTACAGTTATTTTGCTGTGCAAGAAAAATCTTATCTACAAGAAAGAAAAATCAGAGAAAGGAAACACAATGCAAGCAAACATCAATCGAGAGCATGAAAATGTTATGTTGTGGTCCACATTTCATATCCCTCTCTCTGGGTGTATGTGGCTTTCTTCAGTGAACAATTGGAAGTGGTTTGAAACATTTCATTGTTGCAGAGAGCCATGTCCATGAGAGTTGATCATCATGTATTATTGTTGTTGCCATATATCTCCTGGTTCTGCTCATTTCACTTAGCATCAGTTCATGTAAGTCTCTCCAGGCCTCTCTGAAATCATCCTGCTGGTCGTTTCTTACAGAGCAATAATATTCCATAACATTCATATACCATAATTCATTCAGCCACTCTCCAATTGATGGGCATCCATTCAGTTTCCAGTTTCTAGCCACTACAAAAAGGGCTGTCACAAACATTCTTGCACATGTGGGGCCCTTTCCTTCCTTTAAGATTTCTTTGGGATATAAGCCCAATAGAAACTCTGCTGGGTCAAAGGGTATGCACAGTTTGATAATTTTTTGAGCATAGCTCCAAATGGCTCTCCAGAATGGCTGGATACGTTCACAGTTCCACCAACAATGTATCAGTGTCCCAGTTTTCCCACATCCCTTCCAACATTCATCATTATCTTTTCCTGACATTTTAGCCAATCTGACAGGTATGTAGCGTTATCTCAGAGTTGTCTTAATTTGCATTTCTCTGATCAATAGTGATTTGGAGTACCTTTTCACATGACTACAAATAGTTTTAATTTCATCACCTGAAAATTGTCTATTCATATCCTTTGACCATTTATTGATTGAGAATGGCTTGAATTCTTATAAATATGAGGCAATTCTCTATATATTTTAGAAATGAGGCCTTTATCAGAACCCTTAAATGTAAAGATGATTTCCCAATTTATTGCTTCCCTCCTAATCTTGACTGCATTGGTTTTGTTTGTACAAAACCTTTTTAACTTAATATAGTCAAAATTATCTATCTGGTATTCAAATAAGAGTTCCAGTTCTTTTTTGGACATAAATTTATTCCATCTCCACAGGTCTGAGAGGTAAACTATACTACATTCCTCTAATTTGCTTATAATATCACTCTTTATATCCAAATCATGAACCCATTTAGATCTTATCTCGGTATGTGGTGTTATCTGGACAAGTTCTTATATCCTATTTGCCTTAGTTTCCTTGTCTGTAAAAAAAAAGCTGGAGAAGGAAATGCAAATCACTCCGGCATCTTTGCCAAGACCCCCAACAGAATTATCAGAGTTGAATACGATTGAAATGACTAAATATCAACAAAAAAGCTTTGATTTCTTGAGAAAGGGCATTCCTTCCTCTTCTACAGTTCTTTTTGTTCAATACAGCTCCTCTTCTCTCTGCAAATGCAGTGTATAGTTTCATGACTTGATGGTGGCTATCCTTTTACTTCTGATCTCTGTAAGAAGTTAAGTTAATTATTCAGCCTCATCAGGTCCAACCTTTTATTATTTTTTTTAATTAAAAAAATTTTATTAAAGATTTTTATTTGCAAAACATATATATGGATATTTTTCAACTTTGACCCTTGCAAAGCTTTCTGTTACAAATTTTTCCCTTTTGCCCCCACACTTCCCATAGATAGCAGGAAATTTAATATATGTTAATTATGTTAAAATACTTGACAAACTGAATGTGTATATACATATTTTTACAGTTATCTTGCTGTGCAAGAAAAATCGGATCTACAAGAAAAAAAAAAACCTGAGAAGGGAAACATTGCAAGCAAACATCCATAGAGAGCATGAAAATGTTATGTTGTGGTCAGGTCCATCCTTTTAAAGCAAATCTCCTTAATCTATAGTTCATGAAGTTGTTTTTAAAATATTTTGATAAATATATTTCTCTATAATCTTTTTTTCTTTGTAAAAGTACATATTTTGCAAATTGTATACATTAAAAAACACTATTCCTAAAAGGATAACATAGGCTTCTCCAGACTTTCAAGGGAATCTGTGCTACAAAAATAGTTTCCGAACTTGTTTTAACACCTTGGGTGTGTCTGACAGACCTTAGCTGAAGACAGAGCTTTATGCTATGTTGGGAGAACCTTCAAAAATTTAGGTTCAGATTCTAAAAGTAAAAGGAGAAATTAATAAAATCGAAAATAAGAAAACTATTGAGTTAATAAATAAAACTAAGAGTTGGTTCTATGAAAAAACTAACAAAATAGGTAAGCCTTTGGTTAATTTGATAAGAAAAAGGAAAGAGGAAAATCAAATTGTTAGTCTCAAGAATGATAAGGGAGAACTTTCCTCCAATGAAGAGGAAATTAA
>JAJPUD010003044.1:0-89567 GCA_023553655.1 Myrmecobius fasciatus | reverse complement strand
AACATAATTAACATGTGGTTATCCTGCCATCTAGGGGAGGGGTGGGGAGTAGGGGGGAAAATTTTGTAACAGAAAGCTTTGTAAGGATTAATGTTGAAGAATTACCCGTACATATGTTTTGTAGATAAAAAGTATTAATAAAAAAAAAGATTCATGTATGAATCAGTGAAATGATTTTTGTATTTAGTGAGATAGTGAAATACTATTTTCTGGTATCATATGTTCTTTAAACCTAACTGATTTGGTCTATCTAGGGCTCAGAGTAAGTTTTAGTTTTTAGTAAAGTAAAATATCAGTCATCTTAATTGTAAGACCTAGCACTTGTGTTCAACAAACATGTTTCATGTTTCAGCATTAGATGAGAGGTTAGACTAGAATCAAGGAATCAACAAAAGAATTTTATTAAGCACTTGCACTATGCTAGTCACCTCATTGTAAAAACAAAGTAAAAGCAAAAAAGATCTCTTCCAAAGATTTCACATTCTTTTAGGGTAGACAGTATGTGCTTAAGTTGGAAATATACACATATAAACTATTTTTTGTTTTAATTATAAATTTTTTCTGCTTTCTTATTTCTTTCTTTTTGTTCTTTAATTTAAAAAAAAATTTAATAAGTCAAGGTGGTAGGTAGGGAAACTGTATACATTTTACTATCAATCTTTTTAGTTCCAGTGGGTTCTATTATCCCTTCACAGATGACTACTGTATCTATATATCCAGCTCTGATTTTTTTCTGGAACTTTATTTCTACATCATTTGCTGCCTACATGATTTGTTGCTTAAAAGCAACATCCCCAAAACAGACGTCATAATTTTTCTTTTCCTTCAAAATTTTTTCCTTCTCCTCCTCCAGTTCCCTTCCTCTTCCTCCTCCTCCTCACTTACACTATTTCTATTGAAGGTATAAATTAGAGCCTCCCACTATAGCAGTTAGAATAAGGATTTCTTGAGCTCAAAGAGTTTAAAAATGGGACTTGATCAGTTTCTCCAACCCATTTAATTTCCCTCATTTGGCAGCAAGCCCTTCTCTAAATGAATGAGTACCTGTTTATGTACCTTGTATAATCAGTACTTAATTTATGTTTGTTGATTGTGAATATTTTGTCTAATTTTAAACTGAAAATTTCTATATAAATGTAAAGAATGGGATCATTATTTCAGTTTTTCTCTTTGTATCTGTCATTTCTCCATTTTTGCCTTTTTTTTTTCATCTATTAATTTCCTTTTTTCCTCATGGTTTTGCTGACTTCCTCTGAGTTGAGTCTTGAAGGAAATTTTTCCCTGTTCCCTCAGGTACTATTGTTTCCATTTTTAGATTACTTTCCATATATATATCCTGAATATGGCTTGTATGTATCCAGTTGTGTTGCATCATTTCCTTCATTAGAATGTATGTTTCTTGAGGGCAGGCACTTTTTTTTTTTGTATGCCCAGCACTTATTACAGTGCTTAGCAAATAGTGAACTTAATCTATGCTTCTTGGATCTACTACCTACTGTTGCTCTTTTTCACTACCCCTTTCCTCCCATTCACTCAATTGGTCGATAAGCATTAATTAAATGCTTCCTCTGTGCTAAGTGCTGAATATACAGAGAATAAGAAAAAGAAAAAAATTTTCCCCCCCTACTCCCCACCCCTCCCCTAGATGGCAGGATAACCACATGGCAATTATGTTAAAATACTTAAGAAATCGAATATATGTATACTTATTTCCACACATCTTATATGGAATTGAAACATATATGTCTATATGGTTTCATGTTTTAACTCATGGAAATAACTTTTGATTCTTCTTAATTATTTAAATCTGTTAAATTTTTTATATTCTGTTGTGAAAAGAAAATGAATTCTTAAAGCATTTGTTTTTGTTTTATTTTAAATTACAACTTCCACAGAAAACAAAGGTATCCAATATTTGGTCTTCATAGTTTTCAGCAGATAAATAGATAAATAGCAAAGTGGGACCCATGTGACGGACTATTGGTTTGTTGATTTCTAGAGAATGCTTTCCTTAAGGATGTTATCTCTTTTTACCCTTTGTTATCATGTGCATGACAAGATTTTCCTACAATTAGGACATGTCTGTATCATCCTTTGAAAATGTAAACATTTTTTGCCTTTTAAAAGTTAACAAAAAGTGTAAGCAGATTTTGCCTGGAGTCAGGGTAGCTGAAATAATTGATTGGTTTTCTTTCCTCTTTAGTATTAAGATTTTCAACAAAAATGTTTTTTGTGAGAATTAAAGTTCACTCCTGAACCTCTAGGCAGAGATAACTTCATTTAGTTCCATTCTTTATCAATCATTTCCTGCCTCTTTGGACTAACAAAAGCAAGACTTCGTTTTAACACTGCATTTATGAAGTGTTAATTAGTTGACAGATTTACATATCAGAGACTAGTAAAAGAGGACTCTTATGTTTGTTCATTCATGGCAGGAAGTGTGACCAAAAATATTGGGAGGAAACTGATTTTAGTTCATCACAGACTTTATGTAATAGTTGTAGGTTGTTATAGAATTAAAAGATTAAAAGTAAGGTTTTGAAATTCATGTGATATAGGGGAGATTTAATATTTTGAAATAAAGTAGTAGAAAAGTTTCAATTTTAAAACTGGTTTTAGGGAAGTCAGGCAGCATTTGTATTGTAGACTCTCAGGCTTGGAGTCTGGATGGGCTGGATTCAAATTCTGCTTCTGACCATGTGACCACCGGCAGGTAACCTAAGTTTCTTCAGCATTTATTAAGTAACTACTATGGACCAAGCAGTGTGATAAGTGCTTTACAAATAATCTCTCATTTGATCCTCACAATAACTCTGGGAGGTAGGTGCTGTTATTATAACCATTTTACAGACGAGGAAGTCAAGGCAGGCAGAGATTAAATGGTTTACCCAAGTGCTGAGGCAGGATCTAAACTCCAGACTCTCTGCTTCTAGGTCCATTGCTCTTTCCACATGCCACCTACTTATCCTAGGAACAAAGCCCTACTTTTCAGAAATGTCCTAAAGTGAAAATAGGATGTCTCAGGAAAAAGTGAATCCCTTGCCTTCTCCTACCCCAAAGATTTCAAATCAATTCTGGATGACTATTTGTCAGGTAGACTCTAGTAGAAATGCCCATTCAATTACCAATTAATTGCCAAGTTCTTTTTCACCTCTATCCTTCTGTGAAGAGCTTCATAGAAGAGGTTACATTTGACTTCATTCTTAAAGGATGAATAGAGTTTCAAGAGTGGATCTGGGTGTAGGGGAAGGGTACCCCAGGCTGAAAGAACCGAGAGAGCAAAACAAAAAGACAAAAAAAGTGAAGATATTAAGAACTCCATACAATGGGGTAAGTAAGAGAAAAGTTTGGAAAAGCTATCCTGAATGACGCAAAAATTGAAGAAAGATTTTGAAGTCAGCCTAAAATCATCCATTGTCGCCTAAGCTCAATCTGTTAAAATAGAAAAAAGAAAGCTGTTTCATAAGACCCTGAAACAGATGAATGCTAAATAGACATAAAATGAAAATGCTGTAGCATCAAATATTAATATTTTGCTAGCAGTAGGCAGCACAAATGTTAATGGCTGGCATGCATTTGAAGGCCTACTTAACTGTGAATTTTATTAGGACCATTTCTCAGAGCTGGAGATATAAATGGGTTTATAAATGAGAAATCAGCCACCTCTCTAGGGAGCAGCAGGTTCTTTGAAATCTTAATTAACCAATGACACTGATCTTCTCCTCTTTCAATTGCCAACACTCAGTTAAATGCTGAAAGAAACATTGTCCAGCTGGAGAAAACTTAAGAACTAATGAGAACACCATTCTTTTACATTAAAATAAATATAACCAGAAATGCAAAACAGGACAATAAAAGCCCTGACTCATTTTTGCTTGTTAAATTTTTTTTTTTTTACCCATCAATATTAAAAAAATAATGAATGACTAGCCTGGAAATAAGGAAAGTGGGAGGGAGAATGAAGGATAGAGCAGAGATAGATTTGCCAGCTGGCTCTTCTTGGAGAATAAGGCCCAATATAATCAAATATGGCTTTTGAAGAACCACTCATTTCTTAGAGAAGGCTCCAAATAGATCCACTAAATTTTCTAGGGACAACAAATAATTTCTGCCAGAAGGCAAATTATTATTTGTTCTATAGGTGGTTTGTGGGGAAAGAAATTAATCTTTCTCCTTGCTGATTGGTTCTCCATACTAGCTACCAAAATTATTTTCCTCACATGAAAGTCTGACCATTTGACTCCTCAATAAAGTCCAGGGACTTCCTAGTATCTCCAGGTTCCAATACAGTAGCTACTGTCTGACATTTAAAGCCCTTTACATTTAAAGACATTTAGCCTACTTTTCCACTCATTATTTGCCTCACATTGTACAGTAAAAGGTTATTTTATTGTATCTCATTCCCAGCATTTCTCCCATTCCTTTGTCCTCTTGTCTGGAACGCACTCTCTCCTTACCTCTACCTGATTGAATCCTCCTTCCTTCAAGGCTTTAATCCTGTGAAGCATTGCTATATCAGGCCTTTTGATGATGAGCCCTCCTACTTTGAGTTAGGCAGGTCATTTAACTGTGAAAACAACCTGATTCCACTCTTAAACCTGGAACCATTCCAGCTTGGTAAGATTAGTGAGACTTCATGTTCTGCTGACATAACAAGGGCCATCCCAGCTCCATGATCAGGCATCTGAATAGGATATAATGGAGGACTTACTTAAAAGCTATGTATTACCAAAATATCATTTTGCCTAAAAGAAAAGCTACAGTATTTTGTACATGGATGAGCAAGAAAAATTGAATGAATGAAAAATTCTGAAAGAGCATAAGCAGTTGAGGCAGTAACTTTTAAAGAAGTACATCTCTAAAATTCTGGTTTTCCTCTTTTGGTTAAGTCTTGATATTTTTAAAAAGAAATCTTAAATGAAGCCCCAAAGTGCTGTTTATGTCTAATTCTTCGTGCACAATCTTAAATGTTTAATATGATTGGTGTTGTTGGGATAAGTATTTTTTCACTTTAGGATGAATAATCAATCTTGACTAAGCTTACTAAATATTGCGATTTTGGCAGTGTTTAAGTATCACCTCTGATAATCTCTTTTCCTGGCAATGATCCTTAAATGAATTCCAAATTTTATTTGTTCAATACATTCAGATGACCCCCTCTCATTGTGACTTGTTATACCTCATCATGATTTGTGGGACCTCATCATGACAAATGCTTATTCATTGTTTTAGAGGAAGATGCAAAGGTTAGATAGGATCTAATATCTTTCTTTGTGTAGCTTAAGATCTAGGAGGGGGAGCCAAGACATAATCACAAATCACCAAAGTACAAAATATCTTTCTTAGTTTGGCAGAGTGAAGAGTACTAGATTTTGGTTCTGATCCTAGCACTACCACTTACTCTTTTCTTGAGTTTGAACAAGTCACTTACTCTCTCTGGATATCAATCAGTTTTCTCAGCTTCAAATGATGACTTCAGAGGCTCTCTCCATCTCAGAATCCATAGTCCTTTGATAAAAGTACATTCAAGAAGTGCTGTGAAAGGGTGATTGTTAACAGTGGGAGAAGATTCAGGAAGGACTTCATGGAAGAATTAAAATTTGGTTTAACTTTTTAAAAATGGGGTGCCATTTATTAGCTCAAGGAAAGATACAAGTAATAAGATTTATATTTTCCTATCCCTAATTCTTTTTAGTACCAAATCTAAAGATTTTCAGTCCATCCTGTATTATTTATTTATTTGTTTGTTTGTTTGTTTGTTTACTTATTTATTGCTTTTTTGCTGAGGCAATTGAGGTTAAGTGACTTGCCCAGGGTCACTCAGCTAGGGAACGTTAAGTGTCTGAGACCAGATTTGAACTCAGGTCCTCCTGACTTCAGGGGTGGTGCTCTATCCACTGTGCCACCTAGCTGCCCCCATCCTGTATAATTTATTTTAAAAAAAAAAAGAAGCAAAAGGTCTTTAGGCTTGAGGAAAGAAAGCCACAGTATAAAAGTCTGTGGACGTGTGTGTGTGTTTTAAAAGATATGTTTTAATCTAGCTTCATTTTTCCCCAAAATAGCTACCCAAAGTGTAGCGTCTGTGTTGTACTTTAGGAATCTCTGAATTATGTAAATTTCTGACTCTATTATATAAGCGATTTTTATTATATCTTGCTTAGAAAATTAGGAACATTTCTTTCATTAGGCTATAACTTAAAGTTTTGATATTATAAAAAGTTTCTTGAGAAGTTTGATTATATTATTGAGGGCTATATGTTTACTGGAAATTCCAGGCCATCTCGGTACAATGACAAGATTGTTGTTGCTGCTATTTGTTTGTTTTGCTTTTAATTCGATTATTTATTTTTAGTATTCCTTTTGAAAAACTTTTGAGTTCCAAATTCTTTCCCTCTCTTCAACCCTCCAGCAAGCGATTTATAAATTATACACAGGAAGTAATGCAAAACATATTTCCGTATTATTCCCCCTCTCCAATCTATCCCCCAAAGTAAGAAAAATAAAGTGGAAAAAAGTGTGCTTCAATATGCACTGAATTCATTGGTTCTCTCGCTGCAGGTGATGAGCATTTTTCATCATGAATACTTTAGAATTGTCTTGGATCACAGAATGACTAGGTTTTAAAGTCACTGTGGACACTGGTAACCACCTCTATATTAAAATAATTTTTAGACTCTCAATCATATCTCAGTCCTGGTACTATTTGCATTATTCTCAGCCCACATACCAGCATTTCATTTTTGATAAAGGGTAATCCCACTTTAAATCACCTGTTCCCTATAGTTTATGCCTAATTTGATTGCATCAAAAAATTTGAGTAATCTTAAGTAAGTACCAGGAACTTCTCAGGATTCCTGAATGGTTTAAAATACTCGAGCTCTAGAATGTTTTCGAATTTTTGAGGTATAGAAAAGAGAAGAATGGTCATTTCCACATACTTAGTGCAACATTATTTAGCCAGGAGTTGGATGAGGTTCAGGGAAGAAATCTGGGACACTTATGCATTTCCCAACTTGCGTATTTTCTAAATCTCTGGATGACCCCAGGATTTCTGAAGTTTGCTGATGCTCTTGGTAGCTGTGCAAGCTAGTAAAGGGACCTTAATTACATGTACTTGAATAGAACAAAACTTATGAAAGGGATACCTTTTCAGGCCTTTTCCTTGCCATGGTTAATAAAATGTTAAATAAGTCTTTTTTTTTTAATAATCATTCACTGACCAAGAAAAGAGTGAGTATTAACTCACTATCATAATTCTTTATCTTTGCCTTTGGAATTTGTAGTACCTTATTAAATTATTTTATAATTTTTGTCAGTCACTAAAAGAAAAGTTCTAAAAATCTTTCCATAAACCTAGTTTTTGGAGAAAATAAAATATTTTCCTCTTTTAGAGCATTATATGAAACAAAATACTTAGGATCCCTTCTTTTGAACATTTTCTCTCCTATGCTTTAAAAAAAGTCTGAAAGCTGTCTAAAAAAGAAAAACCATGTTGCAGAGCATATGAATCTAAACAAGTTTATCATCTCTCTATTAAATACAATCGAATTGATTTCCTCAATTGGCCCAATAAAACCTTGGTAATTTTCTAGCCTATCAGTCTTAACTAGTTCCTAAGATAGTATAGATTTCAGAGACTTAAGCACTTATTACCCTAAAGATGTGCTCATTTGTAATTAATAGAGGGTGAGGAATACCTTTCTAAAATTTCTGATGGGTCTGTGCTAGGCTAAGTTTATTTATTTTTTTCTTTTTCTTTTTTTTTCTTTTATTTTTTTATTTAAAGCTTTTTATTTGTATAACATATGTATGGGTAGTTCCTCAGCATTGATCTTTACAAAGCTTTCCGTTACAAATTTTACCCCCGGTCCCCTCCCCTCCACTAGATGGCAGAAAGTCTACTACATGTTAATAATGTTAAAATACTTGACAAGTTGTGCAAGAAAAATCCTATCTACAAGAAAAAAAAAAGAAAATCAGAGAAAGGAAATACAATGCAAGCAGAGATCAATAGAGAGCAATGAAAATGTTATGTTGTGGTCCACTTTTCATATACCTCTCTCTGGGTGTATATGGTGTTCTTCACTGAACAATTGGAACTGGTTTGAGACAATTCTTTGTTGCAGAGAGCCATGTCCATCAGAATTGATCATCATGTAATATTGTTGTTGCTGTGTATAGTGATCTCCTGGTTCTGCTCGTTTCACTCAGCATCAGTTCATGCAAGTCTCTCAGGCCTTTCTGAAATCATCCTGCTGGTCGTTTCTCACAGAACAATAATATTCTATACCATTCATATTCCATAATTTATTCAGCCATTCTCCAATTGATGGGCATCCATTCAAGTTTCCAGTTTCTAGCCACTACAAAAAGAGCTGCCACAAACATTCTTGCACATGTGGATCCCTTTCCCTCCTCTAAGATCTCTTTGGGATATAAGCCCAATAGAAACACTGCTGGGTCAAAGGGTATGCACAGTTTGATAACTTTTTGAGCATAACTCCAAATTGCTCTCCAGAATGGTTGGATCCATTCACAGTTCCATCAACAATGTATTAGTGTCCCAGCTTTCCCACATCCCCTCCAACATTCATTGTTATCTTTTCCTGTCATTTTAGCCAATCTGACAGGTGTGTAGTGGTACCTCAGAGTTGTCTTAATTTGCATTTCTCTGATCAATAGTGATTTGGAGCAACTTTTCATATGACTAGAGATGGTTTTAATTTCATCATCTGAAAATTGTCTGTTCATATCCCTTGACCACTTATCTATTGAAGAGTGGCTTGAATTCTTATAAATATGAGATAATTCTCTATATATTTTAGAAATGAGGCCTTTATCAGAATCATTAAATGTAAAGATGATTTCCCAATTTGATGCTTCCCTCCTAATCTTGTCTGCATTAGTTTTGTTTGTACAGAAACTTTTTAACTTAATATAATCAAAATTATCTATCTTGTATTCAAATAAGAGTTCCACTTCTTCTTTGGACATGAATTTATTCCATCTCCCAGGTCTGAGAGGCAAACTATCCTATGTTCCTCTAATTTACTTTTAATATCACTCTTTATACCCAGATCATGAACCCATTTAGATCTTATCTTGGCATGTGGTGTTAGGTGTGGGTCAAGCCCTAATTTCTTCCACACTAGTTTCCAATTTTCCCAGCAGTTTTTGCCGAATAGTGAGTACTTATCCCAAAAGCTGGGGTCTTTGGGTTTATCAAACACTAAATTGCTAAAGTTATTGTCTAGATTGTCTTGATATCCTATCGTATGCCTCTGATCAACTACTCCGTTTCTTAGCCAGTACCAAATGGTTTTGGTGACTGCTGCTTTATAGTATAGTTTTAGATCTGGTACAGCAAGTCCACCATCATCAGCCTTTTTTTTTTCATTAATTCCCTTGAAATTCTTGACCTTTTGTTTTTCCAAATGAACTTTGCTACTATTTTTTCTAGATCTGTAAAATAATTTCTTGGGAGTTTGATTGGTATGGCACTAAATAAGTAAATTAGTTTGGGTAGTATTGTCATTCTAGGCTAAGTTTAAAGAACTATTTCATTCCTTAGCCATAAAATTTGTCCTCTTTGACACTCAAAGTTACCTTCTTCGAAATTATAGCTCTATCTCTAAATCCCAACATGATCTTTTCCTGTTTCCAGTTGTTAAGGAATGGGGTCAGAAGGCAGTGAACTCCAATTTGAAATCTGTACCAGTACATCCCTTTTCAGGACTAGGCCAAAAGCATTTACTCCACAGATACCCATTACCACATTAATATTACTGTTGAACTTATAGTTGCTCAGTTGTCTTATGACAGAAATATATCTTCCCTTGGTGAGGCTGTAGTACAAGACTGTAATATTTCCAAGCTCTGTACTGGGTTTGAATCTGATTTTGAAGCCACATTTTTTAATGGGGCATGAATTTTTGCTATGTTAGTTGATTAGTATTTATTTGGTGTCAGATGAAACACATTATACAGTGAATTAGCTCTCTCTAGCTAGCATCTTTGTCTTTTTTTTATGGGAAGGAGGGGCTATTTTTCCTTTAATCGTCTTTTTGTGTCTTTTGGAATATCTAACTAGCCTGTTATTTCTTAATTTGATCTTATTTTCCAGGTCATCAATTCAATTTCTTTATGTCTCACAGACTTGGTATTCTCATTAACAATAGTGTCTATCTATTGTTATCTCAATATCCTCATTTTCCCTCTCAGCCTCTTTTAGCCTTAAACCAGAGCTTTCTGATTCTATTCATTGTAGAAGCTAAAGCTTTTTAACTAATACGTGTTCATTTCTTATTAAGTCAATTTAGCAAAGCTTGAGAAGTCAATATGACTAATTAATAGCGGCCAAAACATTAAGGACCATATGACATAGAGAGTATGGGATTATTTCAACTCCAGTTATAATTTAGTAATCTCTGGAGTACAGTGAGGCAGCTGGTAAACTGCTTAAGTAGGCCAATATAGTCATTCAAAACTAATAAGATAGGATGATACTCTAGTTGGGAATGTTATAACATTAATTTTCAGTCAGGCCACTGATTCATGTGGTACTTCTCAAGTACTTGAATCCCTAATAAAAACAAAACAAACACAAATTAGCTGTTTTACTCATTAAACTTTTTTTAAAAAATGAAACAAAATCTTTTCCTTCCTATCACTTAGATATACAGTTTATCTAAGGTGTGTTTGTGATGAATGTGATTCTAATCTCAGTTCCCCCTCTCCTGCTCTTCTGTGGGAGAGGGGATCTCTTTTGCATTAGAGGAGTCCTCTTGTTCACTGAACAGTTATGTCCCCCTGAACTTGGAAGCCAGAAGCATCTGTACTTGCTGTATCTCTTAGATCAGCTACAAGGCCAGTATACTATTTCATGCTGACCTAGTTATGCTCTTAATACCTAATTTATTTGCATTGTCCTTAAGCACAGTACCATTTTACTGTGATTGTATTTAAAAAAAATTGTTAACCCTACCACCTTTTTTTTTCTTGTGGTTTGAGGATAGTATGGATAATCTTGTCATAGGATGCTATCATATTAGTGGCAGAATAAGTCTTGCTAATACCATGCTTGCCTGAGGACAAATTCAAATCAAACTATGAGTTCTATTTGTCAGGGGTGATGGGAACAGAATATAATATGCCTTCTGAAGTTCAATTACCTTGAATGACTTGGCAGGCTTCCTTAGTTTTCCTTTTCTGCCTGTGGGAGAGAGCAGTATTATCTGCTGAGCTTTAAGGACTTGTTTAAAGTTACAGAGTTGGGGCAGTGAGGTGGCACAATGGATAGAGCATCAGCCCTGAAGTCAGGAGGACCTGAGTTCAAATCTGGTCTCAGACACTTAACATTCCCTTGCTGTGTGACCCTGGGCAAGTCACTTAACCCCAAATGCCTCAGCAAAAAGCAAAAACAAACAAATAAATAAAGTTATAGACCACCTGATCAGGAAGAAGAAGTAGATGGGAAGTATGAGAAACTCTGAAATGCTTGGAATGATAAATAGTAGTAAAAGCAGACTCCATTTATCCAGACTCTATCTTTCTGTCTGTATCTTAGCTTCCTGTGTCTTTCCCTACTCGATTGCTCTCGCCCCTTTCTTCCCCCCAACTTCCATGACTTTCTAACTTAACTTATTGAAAGGTAGAGGAACTAGCAAGTGGAGTATCAGGGAGTAACTGGTTACTGGGGTAGTCAAGATTATGGGAACCTTTTGGGGACATGATCACTTTGTCTTAAAATTTATGATAGAGGAGAGGAAATTGGACCATGATTTAAAACATACTTTAAAATGGAAAAAAGGAAATTTTGAGGGATTTCGAGGAAATATAGAACTTTGTCCATATGGACTTTAGTCCATACTACAGGGGAAGTCAGCTCCAGAGAGTTGGGAGATATTCAGTAATGAAATTCTGAAGGCACAACAGAAAATCTTTTTAATGGGGAAAAATTTGTCTGAAGACAAATAGTATTTGCCATGCTGGATTCATGAAGAACTCATCAGGTGACTTAGATTTTAAAAAAAGAAATGCATGAAACTTGGAAACAAACCTCCATGAGGTGGTATTATGTTCTTGTCAGACTATATCAGAAGGGGGAAAAAAAAGAAATTTACTTGATAACTTTGGAGAGAATAGCAAGTTGTACATGTTAGATTTGCAGGTTCATGTGCAATCTTTTTTTTATTGGATTGTCATGGAAATACTTGTTTTGTTCCATGAATTGAAAATAAAATAATTTTTAATATAAAAATTATTTTAGCTTTTTATTTCAAAATATATGCATAGTTTTCAACATTCACCCTTATAAAATCTTATATTCCAAATATTTCTCCTTTCCTTCCCTCTTTCTTAGACGGCAGTTAATCTAATATATGTTAAATGTATGCAATTCTATACATATTTCCACAATTATTGTACTGCATAAGAAAAATCAGATTAAAAAGGAAAAAAAATGAGAAAGAAAACAAAAAGCCAGCAAAGAACAACAAAAAATGTGAAAATACTATGTTGTGATCCACATTCAGTCCCCACAGTTCTCTCTCTGGGTGCAGATGGTTCTCTCCATCACAAGTCTATTGGAATTGTCCTGAATACCTTATTATTCAAAAAAGCCACGTCCATCAGAATTGATCATCGTATAATTTTGTTGTTGCATGTACAATATTCTCCTGATTCTACTCACTTCACTCAGCATCAATTCATGTAAGTTTCTCCAGACCTTTCTGAAATCAGCCTACTTATAGAACAATAATATTCCATAACATTTATATTCCATAATTTATTCAACCATTCCCCAACTGATGAGCCTTCAGTCAATTTTCATTTCCTTGCCACTACAAAAAGGGTTGTTACAAATATTTTTGCACATGTAGGTCTTTTTCACTTTTTTATGATACAGACCCTTTTTGGAATACAGACCCAATAGAGACCCTGCTGGTTGAAAGGGTATATATATTGCAATTTGTTAGCCCTTTGAGCATAGTTCCAAATTGCTCTCCATAATGGTTGGATCATTTCACAAATCCACTAACAGTGCATCAGTGTCCCAGTTTTCCCGCATCTCCAACATTCATCATTATCTGTAGAGTTCCAGCTTCTACAAGGGTTCTCGGGGAAACTGAGGCAGGAGAAATAGGGTTGGCGTCAAAGGAAGACAGGAGTCAGAGGTACAGCTTGAATGACAAACTCATGGGAGAAATGCAGTTGATACTCAGAATAAGCTCTGATTTGTTTATAAGTTCTTTATATTGAGCCACAATCTGTTTCTTATTATTGATAACCAGCCCTTGATTCTAGTTTAGAATTCTGGGATCAAACAGAGTAAGTACCATCCTTCTTTGATATTCCAAGTGAAAGTATATATCATGTGCATTTTGTTGACAATATTTTGATTTGGAGAAAAAATTCATTGTGGGCTTTTCATTCTAATTTTTCCCTAAATCTGTTTTACATGCATGTAAATTTTGCTAAGGGATGATTTATTTTTAATACTACTTTTGATTTAGTTGGAAGTAGGAGCTATAGAAAGAAGTTTTTAGTTTGTTGAAACTCTAAGAAAAGATGATTGTTGTCTCCATGTTCTTTAATCTTGAAAAAAATAATACATTTACAGATACATTCCATTAATGTATTTTATTCAGGCTTTTCATTGTAGGCCTTGGAATATTTATCATCTTTTATGTTTGCACCTGACAGTGCACAAAATGAAACATAAAACGTTTACTTTGATCAGTACCATTTATAATTTTGTTTCTTCCTTCCTCCCTCCCTCCCTTCCTTTCTTTCTCCCTCCTTTCTTTCTTTCCCCCCCTTCCAGCACAAAATTGAGCAGGTTCTGTATATGTCACCAAAAGAAAAAAATTCTCACCTTCTTCTGAATAAGGTGGAATTAGAAAATCTGTCAGGGGTTGGTGGAAAGCAAACAGAAACATACTATTGAGGTGAAAAATTCTGATGTGATTTCAGTAGAAAAAAACTTAACAGACATATATTTCCAGAGAAGGAAGTTAAACAGCATGTTGCAAAAAATAATTTGATCATTGTACATTTGTTGGGCCAACTTGAACTATTTCATTCCACTAAGTAGAGGTTTTAATTAATATCTAGACCAATTATACCCTCCCAGGGACAAATACTTGAGTTTAAGACTTGGACCTTGTTCTTAAAGAGTTTGCAATTCATTTGGAAGGGAAAGGATGTAGAAAGGGATGTGACAAGTATTTAAGTAATAATAATATTTTTAAAAGCTGCAATATAAGTGAAAGCAACAATACTGCAACATTTTATAATCACATATTTTTAATATAATTTTTTGTCATTTGTATTTAAATATAGAATTACCACATATCCCAAACATTTCCTATTCCACTGAAATTATTAAAATCTGTCTAGGAATTAAGCAATCTCTTATCCACTTTTTTCCCAAATGGGGAGGATTGTCTGTCTCAAACTACCATGTTCCTTGTAAGTTAGATAAAATATATCTCAGTGAATATACAAATTGTCCTCTTTTTAAAAGTTGATACTCCATAGAAATGCTGCAGGTTTAGAATGGGCTTTTATGTATGTGAACAAAGAGTAACCATTTTGTACAGCTTATATAGACCTTAAAAATACGTCTTTTGTAAGGTGTACAATCATATAATGTAGTAGCTGATGTAAGTAGGAAAATAGAGTTTATTTTGCTCTGGAAAGAAAAATGGTTTTAAAAAAGCAGGAAAGAAAGGATAGGGATAAAAGGAGAAAATGGTTGGAGAAATGTTAATAGTAGAGTATTAGGAGTCAGTGATAAAACAAGTTTTATATGCTCCTTTTTGAAATTCTTTCTTTCTTTAACTATGCTGTACATATCCCTTTACATCTTTAATTATTTCTTTCAATACTGAAACTTCTATTTTGGGGCTCTACTGTTTTGATTAGTGGTTGATTTTATCACCCATCAAATATGGGCTTGACTCTAGCCATTCCCTGGCTACCTTCTCAACAGCCATCATCCTGGTGCATATTCCATCCGTCTCCCCTTTTACATTTCTGGAAGCATAATTAAATTGATTCTATTATTACTTCTGGAAGAAATATGTCAGTTAACTCCCCAGTGGCGCCACTCACTTGGTTCCCCTTCTTGTAATTTTCCTACCTCAAATGTCCTTCCCTGGACATCAATACCCAAAGTGTGTTCATCCCTATTGGAATGTAATTTTAATGATCAATAAATAAGTCACATATGTCCCTGTTATTCTATCTTTGAGTCAGTATATGAACAAGGACCAATGCCAGATACTTTGGTGTACCTTGAAATTATCCAATTATATTACTGACCCAGGTGCTGGAACATCTCTGAGAAATAAAGTCTGGAATCGTAGACACCAAGACCTCACATTTTTGTCTAAAGAGGCTGTTTTTCACTGAAGAATTCTTTTAGGATCTCTTTTATAATGATCTTTCCTTTCTCAACAGGTTTTCTTCTATGGGTCTGGGAGATTTTAGCTGGTTTTTGTTTTCATCCCTCAAACCTCTCCTTTTGCCTGCATTTACTTTTGATAGTTACTGTTGAGGTCTGTGTTGTTCTCTTGTCTCTTTTCTTCGACCTTTAAGTCAATTCTTTGACTTTCAGAGCATTGCTAGCAATTTGCATGAAATGCCCAGAAAGCAGATTATTCCTAATATGATTTATTTGAGAAGACAGGGCTTGCTTTTTGCTTCAGTATTTCTCCAATTATGTTCAAACCTTTACCCATAATTCAAAGAATGAAAACTGGCAGAGATTCAAGGTTTTTCTGTTGCTGTTTTCAACTAATGGATTTTGTAGTATGCTTGAAACAGGAAGCTGCTTTTACATTTTCTCCTTTCCCTTTTGCAAACATCAAGGCTGACTAAATCAGATCTACCCCTGTAAACCCATCTGTTTGCAAGGAAGTGCAAGCAGACTTGCTAGTAGTATTTCAGCATGGATTTGACAACAGTATGGAACTAAAGGAGGGGTCCCTGTGGAGTTCAAACAGAAAGCGTGTTTTAAAGGTCAGATTTTTTTAAAGGCCTAATATTAGCTATCACCTAACTTAATTGTGGTTTATAATAACCTGTCAATAATTGTCTTTACGTATTGACACTGTTACAGAGCATGTGTTTAATGGAAGTTGTCATTTGTCATAGCATTTAAAGTTAGAAAGGAGTCTAGAAGTCATTAACGTTCATTTGATCTGAAAAAAACTTTAAACTTCAAGATAAAGAAAAACCTTGATGAGTTATTTGGCTTTCCCAAGGTCAAAATGTAGATTTAGGACTTGAAGTGAATCTTCCTCTTTTTTTCCAGCTCTTTTATGCCTAACATAGGAGAAAAACTGCAGTCAATACTTTGATTGAAGGACCAGAATGAGTAAAGTGAAAATAAGGCAAAGCAAAGGGCTATTAATGATTAGAGAAGAAAGAGTCTGGAATTGGGAAGTGTACTGGCTGTGAATTCAGAGGACCTGGATTCAGATCTTGATTGATGCTTCTATCTCTGTGTTTGGATAAGCTATTTTCTGGATAAGTAACTTTTCTGACCTTCATTTTCCTATTCTGTAAAATGAAGAAATTTACTTGATGTTGTCTGAATTTCTGTTTACCTCCAGATCTGTGATTCTGTGATCTTTTGATTATTCTTTAGGATGTTGCTTTTATTTGTTGCTGTTGTTCAGTCATTTCAGTCATATCCTGCTTTGTGATAAATTTGGTAAATTTTGTTTTAGATTTAATTTAATTTTTAAATTAAGTAAGAAAAGTAAGAAAAACAGAAAAGAAATACAGAATAACATAAATCAAAACAAAAAAGCAGATTTTTGTGCCCAGCATAATATCAGGGAATATTCAAAATTTATAACAAATTCCCAAGAAAGTCTTTTTTTAAAATTTCCTTGTAAATTGTTTTTGATTCTCTGCTGTACACCTTATTTACTTTATTCTTTTCTCCCCTTTCATCCTTTTCCCTACCCTAAGCAAGCTACAGTTAAGAAAAGATATATTTATATATACATATGTATATGTGTACATACATATACACACTTACCCCTAAACACACTCCATATACACACGTCTTTCCTATCCCTGCTACCTCTTTAATTAAATTCTGCTCCCTAACTTGCCTTGCTATTACTTCCCCTCCCCCACCCAAGAATCCCTTCCTTTGCTTCCCCTCCACCCCTGCCTCCCCTTATATAGATTTTGGAAGGCATTATACCATTCATGCTATATGTGTAACATTGCCTGTTGAACCCATTCTTGATGTGTATAGGTTTTTAGGACTATGAGCTCTCCCCTCCCCCCCTCCTGCTCCATACCTCTGTATTTATTCTTCCTTTACACTTTATTTGTATAACATGATTACTATTTTAACCTTTTCTCTGCCAGTCTTTATTTTGAGTTACCCTATTGTTGATGTGAATCTTAAACATATACATTTTCCCATGTTTAAAAAAATTAAGCAGATTGTCCATTTTAAGTTCCTTAAAATTGATCTTTTATATTGACTGTTATATGTTAAATTCGGGCTTGGTTGATCGAAAGTTCTGAAAATCTGCAAGTTTGTTGAATGTCCACTTTTTCTCATTCAAAATTATAGATAATTTAGCCAGATACGATATTTTTAGCTGCAGGTCTAGTTCTTTTGTTTGTTGGTAGATATGATTCCAGGACCTGTGGTCTTTTATTTTAGTTGCTGATAAGTCTTGCACAATTCTAATTGCAGCTCCAGTGTGTTTGAATTATTTTTTTTCTTGTTTCTTGCAAAATTTTCTCTTTGATCTGAGGGTTTCAAAATTTGGTAGTAATATTCGTTTATGTTTTCCACAGGATCTCTTTGAGGTGATGATTGGTGGATTTTTTCTATTTCTACTCTCCCCTCATGTTCTATCACTCCAGGACAATTTTCTTGGATTATTTCCTGCATTATTGTGGTCTCTTTTTGGTTACATCTTTCTGTCAGTCCAATTATTCTTATGTTTTCTCTTCTTGATCTATTCTCCAGATCTTTTGTTTTCCTTATGTTTCACATTCTGTTCTATTTTCTCATTCTTTATAATCTGTTTTGTTATTTCTTGGTCTCTCATAGTTTCACTGGCTTCCCTTTGCCCAATTCTACTTTTTTTTTTTTTTTTTGCTGAGGCAATTGGGGTTAAGTGACTTGCCCAGGGTCACACAGCTGTTACGTGTCTGAGACCAGATTTGAACTCAGGTCCTCCTGATTTCAGGGCTGGTGCTCTATCCACTGTGCCACCTAGCTGCCCCACCAATTCTACTTTTCAAAAAATTATTTTCATCTTTGAGAATCTGTACTTCCTTTCCTAATTTAACTTTTTAAAAAAAATATACTTCTTGTCTTTCTTGAAAGTCTGCCCCCCCCAAAGTGTCCTCCTCTAAAGTGAACCCGGGTCTTCCCTGATCCCATAATATGTTTCAATGATGAGATTCTTTCTTCTTTGCCAGTTTATTTATTTATTGTTTTTAATAAAAGGTATTAGTGTAAGCATCTCTAATTGCAGGGTGGGGGGATGGTGCCTAAAGCTTACCTTCAGCTCTCAGCTCTGACCAGGAACCCCAAAACAAGAGCTCCCCTCTCCTGGAAATGCCCACAATCAATAATGTCTTTGCTTCGCTGCTTCTGCACTCACAGGGTGCTGGTTCTTTCTCTCCCAGTACCCTAACTCTGCAGCTCAGCTGAGCCTGGCATTTCCAATTAGCTGATGTTCACTCAGTCTTCCTAAACTCAAACCTTGAATTCAGAAATAGTCTGAGAAGTAAAAGTCTGTGTGATTTCTGCAGAGGCTCCAGCCACACCCAGCTAGCTGGAGGGGCCCCTACTTGACATTTCTGCCCAAAGTCTTTCTTCAGATCTTCTGGGATTGTGTCAGGAGGACCCCTTTTATACCTGAAGTGCTCTTGAGTTTTCACCAGTCTTTGTTCACCCTGAGGTGCAAGTTGGTTCTATTTGTGGGAAAAATCTGGAGAGTTTGAGATTTACTAATTTACTCCACCATCTTCCTAGAATCCTCCTCAAGTTTGGCAAATTGTTGGTAAAGATAACTGTAGTGGTTTGCTCTTTCCTTCTTCACCTTATTTTGTAGCTGAGGAAACTGAGGCACTCAACTAAGTTAAGTGATTTGCTCAGGTTCACACAGCTAGTAATTATTTAAGGCCAGATTTGAATTTAGGAAGATGAAACTTCCTGACTCTAGGCCTGATACAAGGTGGATACACTAGCCCCCTAGTTCATTGGTTCTATACTTCGTCAATTTGGTCACACTAGAAAAATTCCAATTGATCTCTTTACCACTATTAACAATATAGAACCAACCATATCAAAACTAACATATCGAAACCATCCAAAGTTCTCGTCATCCTTGCTCCTGCTTTTCTTCTTCCTCCCCCACCCCTTCCCCAATTACAAAAGAGTAGCTCATGATTCTCTCCAAGGTTCATAAAAAAACTCCAAAAGAACATGAATTATTATAAGCATGTCAGCAGGAAAAATTCTTTATGGATAATGCTTGCAGTACTAGGAGGAGAAATTGAAGTCATTTCTAAGATGGGTCAAAAGTTAATAGAGGTGTTTGTCCTATATGTTCTAGAAAATGTTACTTAACATATTTCCAACATATTCCCAGTCCCCTTTTCTATTGGAACACAGATTTTTATAATTCTTCAACCGATGTCTTTTTTTAGTGAATAATTTAGTCTTGTACTTCAAAAGTTTGGAAATAAAAAAAAAAGAATAAGTTATGGAATGGGTTTAAATTGTCTTCAAGAATGATATGTGAATTCTGTGTTCTCAACAATACACAGAATTCAACCCTTATGTAATTTTTCTCCCAAAAAAGCCCCAGGAAACAGAACAGATCTTGTGTATTTCCAAATAACTTAAATGGATTGTGGTAGCCAACTGAGGACCTCGCTTTCACTTCCCTTTACCTCATTTTTTTTTTCCCAACAGCATAACTACAATTACACCTCAACAATTTGCATTGCATCTCAGTTCAGCACAAGAACATGACCTTTGAGAAATATGGTTCTGCTTTGGCCCTGTGCCTTCTGTTATTAATTCTCTTCCATTTTTTCATATGTGTATACATGCTAATTTTTAAAATATTTTTTAAATTATCAAGCATTTATTGTTTTCATTTCCTCCTACCCCACCCTCCCCACTGGAAAAAAGGAAAAAAAAAAAACCTGTATGCTACTTTTTTACATGGAGAATGTTTTTCCATGTTTGGGGAGAAGGAAGAGATTACCTTGGAAAAAACTTGGAAATTTTAAGACATTAAAAATCTTTAAAGTTTAAGCTCAGTAAGAATCATTTAGTTTATACCCATTATCCTTAGTGTGTACAGAATTGTGCTTTAGATCTAGGAGGCTTCCACATAAAAGGTATAAAATCTACTGAGAAGAATTTTATTTTTAAAGAGCTGCATTTCTTTAGTATTTCAGAGCTCTTTATATACATTATCTCACTAGAGCAAAGAGCTCACAGATCATTTCAAGATTCATCTACCCATGATATAAAAGGGAACTAAGCCTCTGATATTCAGACTGATAGTAGAAGGAAGGATATTCATCCTTCCATGGAGGAAGCAACGTTTGAAGTATTAAATTGCTCTTCCTTTTCTCTGCTTTTTATGGACTGCACAGAGGAATTTTTTTAAAATGCCATTTTATATAATTTTATAGATAAATAAGTTGAGGCCTAGCAAAGCAAAATGACATGCTCAGTCACATAGGCAGAAGACCCTCGATTCAAAACTAAGTTATCTGACTTCAAATCCATCTTGATTTTCACTATTAGTTCACTTCTTGAACTTTTAGAAGCTGTTAGGTTTTGCAGTAGATAGAGCTTTAGGGTTGCAGTGAGGAAGACCTGAGTTCAAACCTACCTTCAGACACTTACTAGCTTGTTTGACCTGGTCAAGTCACTTCGATTTCCTCATCTGTAAAATGGGGATAATAATACCTGCTTCCTAGGGGTTTTTGCAAGGATCAAATTAGATAATATTTGTAAAGTGTTCTGCACATCTCAAAGTTCTATATAAATGCTATTTTTATTGTTGTTATTATTACAATTGTAGAAGTGTGTTATACTGCTTGACCTTCGTTGTCATTAAAGATATATCTAAGTGGTGTAGTTTGCAGAATGAAAATAGAGAAGGGAATAGAAAAACAAATTGTGCCTTTTCTACCTTAAGTGAAGTTCCAGACATTATTCCCTGGAGCACCTGAGTATGTGGGAAGAATTTATAAATGTCCAGATATATGGAGTTTTAAAAAGTAAACCTAAAAAAAGGAAATTTAGGCAAGAATAATTAAAGTTGGTGATTTCTAAGGTGCCTTCACAGTCTAAATTTATACATTTTTTTGATTTTTATTTATATAATCTAAGGAAACTAAGTAATTTCCCATGATGCCATGTTCCCCAGGCAGTTTCTAGGATCTTTTTAGGCCATTTCCTGATAAAACTGTTACTAGTCAGACCACTGCTTCCTGATAAAATGCTATTGTGGGTGAATAATGTTTTCTTTGATCAGCTTTTCAAGCTGTACATAAATGAATGCTGTTATTGTAAAAGATGATCTCCTTCTACTAGGTAAAATCAGGGCAATAAAAACATGATCTTGTCTTTCTGAAAACTTATTTCCCATTTTGGGATTTTTACCATTCCAGATAAAACAAAGCTTGAATACTCAAGCACTCTTCTTTTAAAATGAAAATTACCTCAAAGTCTCTTTCCTAAAGTCATTTTTATTGCCCTGAATGAATTTTTCCTTTTTCTTTTGCAAGTAAAAAGTCACTCTATGTCCCATTTCAGAAATTGAGGAGTCTAAAGAGCCATTCAACTTTGGTTGTGTTGCAAGTCAGAAAGGATATTTTGTCTCCTATTTACCCCCCCCCCATAAGCCAGCAGAATTTCCTTGAAACTCATTGCCAATGTTTTGGGTGTTTGCTGACAAATATAGAGCTTTGCAGTCTGTTTTCTTTTTTCCAATAGTTGATATAAGATCTAATTACTACCCAGCATGAAGTAGAAGCTGAGTTGAAAAGAGATAGGAAGAGAAGACATTGGCTTAACTCAGTTCATCAGCTGTCCCCATCTTTTTTTGATTTTCTGGGCAAGAGAGAATAAGAATTAAAATTCATTAAAGAAACACATCTTCAAAACTTGTTTTTCTTTTATTCAAGACTGGGAAAGGGATATAGTTAAATCTTTACTCATAGAAGACATTAAACAATGCTTTTAATTTTCAATTAGGATTCTTTTGATACTGGCTAGAAATGTGTAGATTAATAAACGTATGCACTAGAGTTGCTTGAAGGAGTCAGAGACTGATTTCTTGACATTCAGACAGATAAAATAACCAGTGTTTCCAAGAATAACACAACAGCAACTGGATGAGTAATCATTTCCTAGTGATCTTAGAATGACATCCATATTGGCGATTCCGGAGCCTGGCTTTCTGAAAAATATTACTTTGTTTCTCTTAGGCAGATGTTATCTTTTTTAGGAGCTTGTATGCCTTATTTTTTGGAGGGTTGACATGACTAGGTTGTTAATCTGATACAAACATTTGTTGTAAGGATCTTTTCACATTTATGACAATTTCATGTTTGTGTTGTTATTTTTCAAAATTTTTTTAGGACTCAGCCCAGGAGAGTGTTATAACACGAGACATTCATCGAACATTTCCTGCACATGATCATTTCAAAGACACTGGAGGAGATGGTCAAGAATCCCTTTATAAAATCTGCAAGGTACAGCCTCTTCATCCTGATTTTTCTTCTTTCCAAGTCCACATCCTAAGTTCTGCAGACATAGTCTATATTTAAGAATTATTTTATTTCCCATTTTGTAACTTTAGAATGTGTAATATCAGTAACCAATGGATATACAATATTTTCATTACCTTTTTTCCATACTATTCATATACCCTTAATTCCCAACCATAATCCTCTTTACTTGGAAGCCTGACTTGTGTGACTGGAGCATAATATGCCCTCAAGCTTGTTTTGCTTTTGTAATGAGATGAGCTAAAGATTCTTTCAATACTGAAATAGAAAAAAAGAATTACCAGTTGACTATGCCTTTCTGGAGATAAGGATATTAGGTAGGTGGTCAACAAGTATTTATTAAGCATTTATTATGTATTAGTAAGTGTGCTAAGTGTTCAACTTATGAAGAAAAAAAATGTTTTTTGATTCTAAGGATCACATAATTTTGGGTGGAGAGTTGCTGAGGCATTTGGTTTCAGTGACTTGCTCAAGGTCACAAAGCTAGTGAATGTTGTGTCTGAGATCAGATTTTAAATCCAGGTCCTGACTTCTAGACTGCTGCTCTATCTACTATACCATTTAGCTTCCTAGGAATCACATTCTCATGGGGGAGACAGTGTGCAAACAATAATGGATATTTTTTCTCTATTTTTCTCTCCCTCCCTCTACTCCCTTCTCCCCCCTACATATACAAAGTAAATGGGAGGTAATCTCAGAGGAAAGGCAATAGTCAAGGTGGGAAGGGAATACTGGGGAAGTTAGTAGGAGTCCAGGAAATAGCTCTTGAAGAAGGTGGGTTTTGAATTAAGTCTTGAAAAAGCCAGGGAAGGCTAGAGGCTGACGTGAGGAAGGAGAGGAAGTGATAGAAACTGAACCATGCTAATTTTTTTTTAACTGGAGATAAGAAAAGAAAAAAAGATGAGGTTGGCTCTTGTTTCTGAAAATCTTCTACTCTGATAATACAGATTCCTATGATCTGTCTTCATTCTTTAATGTTTTGTTCTGATGTGTCTCTCTTCCCTCTCATGTTAGAATGCTTGCAAAAACAGTTTTCATACTTTAAATTTTGATCTGTATGGAAACCAAAGCTTCTCATGACTCCCAGCATTTTAATATAGCAGCATAGCCCATGGCAATGTTTTTCATTGCTGTCCTTCAAAAAATGTCTTTTTTTAAGACTATATAGAATTTGCAGAATTATCCTACTTAGCTTTAAATATATAGTAAACATATGTGATTTCATTAGTATGAGGGAATGCCTAAGATGGGAGCTCTCTGAGACATCATCTGTAAATCCTAAAATGTTGCTAAGACATAGTTCGTGACTTGACCAATTTCATTGCTCACTGTCAAAGATGGCATTTGGATACAAATCTTCTGGACTCTGAGTTTAGTATTCTGTACACTATTCTACACTGTCTTTTATAAATAAAGAAAATAATACAGAGTATCCTGAGATCCAATATTAACCAACAGTTTTATCCTTCAACCCCTCAAATAGGTTATCTTACCAGCTATTGGCCTTATTTTAAGGACTCATAAGTTAAGTTAAGCTTTTTTATCTATCTATCTATCTATCTATCTATCTATCTATCTATCTATCTATTTATTTGCAAAATATATGTATGGGTAATTCTTCAACATTAACCCTTACAAAGCTTTCTGTTACAAATCCCCCCCCCAGTCCCCACCTCTCCCCTAGATGGCAGGATATCCACTACATGTTAATTATGTTAAAATACTTGACAAATTGAATATATGTATACATATTTCCACACTTATCTTGTTGTGCAAGAAAAATCGTATCTACAAGAAAGAAAAATCAGATAAAGGAAACACAATGCAAGCAAACATCAGTCAAGAGCATGAAAATGTTATGTTGTGGTCCACATTTCACATCCCTCTCTGGGTGTATATGGCGTTCTCCAGTGAAAAATTGGAAGTGGTTTGAAACATTTCATTGTTGAAGAGAGCCATGTCCATCAGAATTGATCATCATATAGTATTGTTGTTGCTGTGTATAATGATCTCCTGGTTCTGCTCATTTCAGTCAGCATCAGTTCATGCAAGTCTCTCCAGGCCTCTCTGAAATCATCCTGCTGGTCGTTTCTTACAGAACAATAATATTCCATAACATTCATATACCATAATTTATTCAGCCACTCTCCAATTGATGGGCATCCATTCAGTTTCCAGTTTCTAGCCACAAGTTAAGCTTTTAATCAGTAGAAAAATAGCTAGAAGTCAGCAGCAATTGGGGAGGGGTTAAGAAGAGCACCTGGTTAATTTATTAAATCAATAATCAGCTTGTAAATAATTAAAAGTTGAATTTCTTTTAAAATATCTTTCAGTTTCCAGTCACTTATACTTTTAAAAATACTTTCCTGATTGGGTGGATGTTATTTTAAAATTGCATTTAGTAATATAGTCTGTCTGTCCTCATTCATTGAATAGGCTTGGAATTTAACCAATGTCAAAAAAAGGATCTCTGTGAAGAATATAGCATTTTCAGGATTATATGATCAGCCCACTTTGTTCCTGCTTTTTGTGTGTGTGTGCTTTTTTGAGAAAAACTCTGGCCATTATGAATGATAATAGTGTGATTGTGAATGTATTCTTCTGAGAGATCTTTTTAAATGGGAATGTTTTATGCAGAGTTAGAAATAGACAAGTGACTAAAACTTAAGAACATACTGACCTCTCTTTAGAAGGCAAGAGTGCATCATTGAGTTTGACAAATATATATACCCTACAACATCATAACAAACATGCAAGAATGTAAGGTAGCTTTACTGAAGAGTGAAATTATTTATGTTTTCTATTTTAAATTATCTTTTTTGTTGTTGTTACAAAGTGACTTTTTAAAAATCCAGTGAAAGTAAGACATCCTAAACTATGTATTTAGCTTACAAATCGAATACCATTCTTTGAATATTCTGGCTTGTAGTATAGGAAATCACCTTTTTCTTTATTTAACATTTATATTCATTTTTATTAATTGGAAAATGATTGTTCATCATTCTTTGACTGATATTAGATGATTCATAGAGTGCTAGATTCATCTTTCTGAATTCAAATATGGCCTCAAACACTTACTGTGTGGTCACTTAGCCTAGTTTGCCTCAATTTCCTTATCTGTATAAGGAGTCTGGAGAAGAAAATGGCAAGTCCTCTTTTTTTGGCCAAGAAAACCCCCAAATGGAGGTCTCAAAGAGTAGTAGGGCATGACTGAAAAATGGTTGAACAACAACAAAAACAGAAATGATCACTACCAATTAAGTTGAAGTGGCCAAAAATAGAGACATAATATATAGTGTTCTTGGAATGATCAAGAAGGTATTGGAAAAATTCTAATTATATAAGTCTGAAAAATAGTTCTAGTTTTAAGGACATTGGAGTTGAAAAAAGGTTTTTTATGGGCCCTAGTGAAATGAGAAATGATCTGAGCTGTCAGATAAGAGGGAAGACTGTTAAAAACTTGCTGTCATGTTTTAATGGGGCTGTCAATTCTAGTTTCTTCTCTTAATCTCATCTTCTGACTAAAAGGAAATCAAGACAGTTCAAAGCTTCTTCTGTTGTCATGAATTTGTGTGAGGAAGTTGAAAATCTTAAGTCAAAAAATTTAGGGCTGAAAATAGTATCAAGAATTTGGAAAAGTTTTTTTGCAGCTACTTAAGAGCTAGGTCTAGTTTTTTGCTTCTGATTTTTGCTAAGCCAGTTAAACATATCAAAATAGTGTTTGAGGAGTTAGGCAAGAAGGAACTGCTTAGCAGTTTTTTTGGTTTTGCTTTGTTTTGTTTTGTTTTTTAGCCAATTGAGTTGAATGCTTGCTAATGATTCATTATTAAAGGAGTTTCTGTGCAACTTGGACCAGTTGTATCTTACAAAATAAAACATTGCCTGCATCTTATGATGTAAGCAGTTTGTCATACCAATAATTATAGCCCAGAAAAAGTATTCAGTATTTTTGCAAGCTAAGTAATGTAAGAAATATTATCCTCTTTGAAAATGGATAAACAGGCTCAGAGTACTTAACTGACTTTTCCCCTTAATCCTATGGCTAGTAAGTGGTAAGAATCAAGACTTGAATATAAGTTTCTGATTCTAAGTCCAAAGTTTTCCTAGTATTTCAAGTCATCTCTACTTATGCCTTAGGTGTTGGTCGTTTTCTTTATAGCTAGTGCTCCAAAGGACCTCTGCCGTCATTTTGAAGATTTTTGCTTAATTGTTCTCATTAGGTTTGCATGATTGTGACTGCAAACAATATAGTGTTTACTAGTCTATTTTCAGCTTTACACTTCAGCTTGTCAAAGCAATTGGTAAAAATACAGTTCTCATCATCATAGATTAAAGTGACCTGTCATGGACCATTTAATTTGAGGCATGTTGCTTTTTCTCATTTCCTGATTAAAGTAACTATTTTTTGAAAAAGAGGCTACTGCTGTGACTATAATAGTGGGAACTGAATATATTTCAGGGAAATCAATAGCCTGGTTTTTCTAGGTTAAAAATTTGATTGTACAGTGATTTGAAAAAACAAACAAACAAAAATAAACCCTCCTTTCTTTCCCCAGATATCTTCTTTTGGCAAACTATATTTACTTAGCCGTTACCACAGAAGTAAAAGTTGCTTTTCTGGCTATGATAATATTGAGTGGGCTTTGTGATTCTGTAATATGCAAATCATTATTGGGTTTTCTAGCTTCAAATATAATCATAAAATTTACTTATGTCATTTATATTTTTGTGCTTTAGCTAACATTTCTAGCAATAGATATAATTATTTTTCACTTAATTGATTTTCTTTTTAATTTTGGTTCTTTGTCTACCCAATTTAATATAGATCTCATACCAGGGGCACATAAATATCCTTGAGTTTGATGGCAGTATTTGCTACACATAAAAAAGGCATTTGTTACCATTTGTCCTTTCCCATTGCCCACCTCAGATGTCACTTAGTGTCACTAAAATACAAACCTCCTCCTCTTGTTAATTTATTTGGATCTTGTATAGCACCATTAAGTTAGCAGTATGTTGGATAATTTAGTTCATTAACAAATTTGCATTTTCATCTCACCTAACTAATTAGCTCAAGTCCTTCATTCAGATTCATTAAATACTAATTATCCATTGAACTTGAGACACCATTCTCCATTTATTAGTTAATCAATAAGTATTTATTAAGTATGTATTATGTGCCAAGCACAGTGCTTGTCATCAAGAGTAAAAGTACAAAGAATGTAACAATCATTCCCCTACGCCCCCAAAAGAGCTTCTGTTATAGTGAGAGACACAAAATAAGCACATTAAAAAATAAGTAAATAAATATAGGATTGGGGGGACACTAGAAATTGTGAGGGGTCAGGAAAGACTTCCTTAATATTATGCTTATACACTGCTTAAGGAGATAATTACTCCTGTTTATATATTTAAATAAATATAAATATACACACATATTCACATATTGTCCCAGAAAGTCTTAATAAAATTTTAAGCTATAATAAAATGTTTAAAAGAGTATTTTGGATTTAACCAGTGTCACCACCAAAGTCTCCTCTAATCTTCAAAATATTGATATTTCATTCCTTTGTACTCATCTTGAACTTCAATCTTAAATCATTTACTTCTATTCAATGATTAAAATCAATTAAGCATCTTCATTTTTCTCTTCAGAATTAGCCCTTTCTTTTTGTCTTTTCTTCAAGAAGCAACCTTTTAGATATTTGATTGCTAACTCCTCACAAACTTTTAAAACAGATTTCTTCAAAATAATCCCTAAGCAGTAGTTCTCATAAGAAGCCTTTCCTTACCTTCTCTCTTGGTTACATAAATACTTCATTTATCTTTGTGAATTATAGAGAAACACTAAACTAGTTAAGTTCCAAAGTCAGATTATCCATTGTACCATCTAGCTGCTCTCCCCATTTTTCCTAGATCCCCATGAATCACTAACAATTATCACTCAATATTTGTGGTAGAACCTCAACCTATTTTTTCAACTCCCCTTCAGATTTTCAGCTCAGAATGTCTTCTCCCAACATTCTTTTGGAGCTTTTCAAACTGTATAGTAATAATATCTGTAGCTTTTTGGCATAGCTGACTAAAGTAAGGGCTTCATGGTTACTGAGCTCTGCAAAAACAGAGTGCAATGAAGCACTATAAAATGGGCAGCTAATTTAAGGCTGAATGTTATAGTTAGGAGTTAGGTCCTTGGATGACCAAAATGTGAAATAAAAATATTTAATATAGGTCTAGAAGTATAAATTGAAAACTGATGTGCCACTAAATAGAAGGAATTAATCTGTCATGGAATGTTGGCTTGGCTTGAGTTGAATGAGTTTCAGATGGTAACCCAAAGCCTTTTTTCCCCCACTGATTTCTATTTTAATGTCAGGAATGATTTTGGTTTCCTGAAGATGATTCTCTTTTATTTTCTAAGGAGTTTTGTTGAGCAGGTGGATTCCGGTACAGGGAGTAATCATGGAAAATTTGAATATATATGCAATACCCAATTTGCTCACTTTTGTAGGCAATATTTTCTCAATAGTTGACATTTGGTCAATAATGATTGCCAGTGGAATCATGGAAAAAATCTCTCAGTGATAGGGACTGTCTCAAATTACTCTTTTTGTGCTTGATGACTTCTTCAGTGAAGATGATGCTATCATTTGTACTTTGAGGAAATCTTGAAATGAATTGGTTTTACTTTGTATTTACTTAACTTGAATATATGTGGTAACTCCTTATAGAATGTAAGATCCTTCAGGGCAGAGGCTGTTTCTTTGCTTGTTTCATAGTAAATCCTTGAATTAAACAATGTGATATTATTTTGAAACTTTATTGGTATGTCCAACAACAAGCATTTATCAAGTGTCTACTTTGTGTCAGGTACTAAATACTGGGGATACAAAAGAAGGCACAATAACTACTGTGTACTCTCAAGGAACTCATAGTCCCAATGGAGAGACAAGATCCAGAGGACTAAGTCCAAACAAACTAAAGGCAGGATTACTTGGAGATAATTGACAAAGGGGAAGTTAAAATAATTAAGTTGTATCAAAAAATATTTCTTGTAGAAGGTGGGGAGTTTTTGTTTGTTTGTTGGTTGTACATATACAGTCATTTTTAACATTACCATATGACTGAAAAGGTGCTCCAAATCACTATTGGGTCATGAGAGAAATGCAAAGTAAAACAACTGTGAAGTACTACTACATACCTGTCAAATTGGCTAAAATGACAGGAAAAGCTAATGATGATTGTTGGAGGGGATGTGGGAAAATTGGGACACTGATACATTGTTGGTGGAACTGTGAACGGTTCCAACCATTCTGGAGAGCAGTTTGGAGCTATGCTCAAAAAGTTATAAAACTGTGCATACCCTTTGATCCAGCAGTGTTTGTATTGGGCTTATATTCCAAAGAGATTTTAAAGGAAGGAAAGGGACCCACATGTGCAATAATGTTTGTGGCAACCCTTTTTGTAGTGGTTAGAAACTGGAAACTGAATGGATGCCCATCAATTGGAGAATGGCTGAATAAATTATGGTATATGAATGTTATGGATGTTATGCAGGATGATTTCAGAGAGGCCTAGAGAGACTTGCATGAACTGATGCTAAGTGAAATGAGAAGAACCAGAAGATCATTATACACGGCAACAAGACTATATGATGATCAATTCTGATGGACATGGCTCTCTTCAACAATGAAATGTTTCAAACCAGTTCCAATTGTTCAGTGAAGAAAGCCATATACATCCAGAGAAAGGGATATGAAATGTGGACCACAACATAACATTTCCATGTTCTCTATTGATGTTTGCTTGCATTATGTTTCCTTTCTCAGATTTTTTTCCTTGCAGATCCAATTTTTCTTGCACAGCAAGATAACTGTAAAAATATGTATACATATATTTGATTTGTCAAGTATTTAAACAAAATTAACCTGTAGTAGACTTCCTGCCATCTAGGGGAGGGGTGGGGACTATGGGGGAAAAATTTGTAACAGAAAGCTTTGTAAGGGTCAATGTTGAAGAATTACCCATACATATGTTTTGCAAATAAAAAGCTTTAATTAAAAAAAATTACTATATGAGTCATGTTGGGAAAGAAAAATCAAAACAGAGGAAAAACCACAAGAAAGAAACAAAAGAAAAAAGATGAAAATAGTTTCAATCTGCTTTCAGTCTTCATAATTCTTTTTCTGGATGCAGATTGCATTATCTTAGATAATTATCAAGAATTATCCTGGATCACTGTATTGCTGAGAAGAACCAAGTCTATCATAGTTGACCATTATTGAATTTGGCCATTATTGTGTACAATGTTCTCCTGATTCTGCTTCTTTCACTCAGCATCAGTTTATCTAAGTCTTTACGGGCTTTTCTGGAATCAACCTGTTTATCATATTTTATAGAATAATAATATTCCATAACATCCATATACCACAACTTATTCAACCATGCCTTAGTTGATGGACATCTATTCAGTTTCCAGATCCTTGCCACAACAAAAAGAGCTGCTACAAACATTTTTTCACGTGTGGATCCTTTTCCCATTTTTTATGATCTCTTTGAGATACAGACCCACTAGGGGCACTGCTGGATCAAAAGGTATGCATAGTTTTATAGCTTGTTGGGAGAGGATGGGTTTTTAACCTGAAATTTGAGAGAAGCTAAGAGGCAGAGATGAGGAAGGAGATCATCCCAGGGGAAGGGTTCCTTTCAGTGGGAATACACAGTCAGTAGATGGAGTCTTTTATCTGAGCAATTCATAGCATTATAGGCTTAGAACTAGAAGAGATCTTAAAATTCTAGTCTTAACTTCCTCATTCTCTAGATGAATACAAAAAAGAATAACTTCAGTCTAGGTGGCTCAGTGAATACAGCACCAGGCCTATATTCAAGAAGAACTGATTTCAAATGCGGCCTTAGACATTTATTGTCTAAGTAGTAATGGGGAGAAAAGATTAGACAATACTGTCTCCACCAGTTTCTGAAAGTGGAGACACCAAGATACTATCTTTGTTTAAAAAATACAAATGTTACTCCTCTTTAGTTCTTGATAGATCATTAGGCAAATGACATATTGTCCTAAGTTACCACCACCATATGTGTATATAAATGTAGCATTTTTTTCACAGTAAAAAATGTTACTTTCCCTTTTTCTTCTGACCTGTTATGTGTGAGAAGCCTCCTTACTAGTGAAAAGGATGCATAAATAAGAGTTTGAAGATCACTAACCTCAGTTGTCTTAATCATCAGTGAAGAGTCTGCATATTTTGTGTAATCTTTTAATGGGCACCTCATTATTTGGCTGCCTTTTTTGTCCATTAGAATTTAGCATAGTTAACGGTTTGCTTGAAGAGATAAGCATGAGTTATCTCCAGGTCACAATGAATTATTGGAGTATTTCATATTGCAGCATTTTATACTGGAACGGAGTAGATGTCATAGTGGGGAGAATAGCCTTCAGTCTCATGTCATGTCAGTGACCAACATTAATTTATTTTTCACCCTTCATACAAGTTTAAAAGAATCTTCAATACCCTCAATTATACACATTGCAGTGGTTGATTCAAGATCAGCTATGCTTTCAGGGACAATCTATTTCATTTGTGTGGATCATCAAAATTGACTATTTCTAAGGTTCTTAGATTTAATTTTAATTTCACCTTTGGAAGAAAACAGCAACTTAACCACTCCTGAATCTGAAATAAAAATGAGAAAGTTACACATTGTATGAACTGCTTAAATTGTACTTTGACAGATGATCAAATTGAAGATCTTTTGATAATTTGTTAAATATTGATTTAATTATTCTTAGTAGTCCTTTAAGTAATATGAGCTAATTTTTTCTGACCTTCAGTTTCCTTATCTTGATGTTAAAGATAATAATGTCTTTTTTCTTTTGATCTTAACAAATTGTGTCAAGGAAAGCACTATATAAATATGAATTAAGATCAAAGAATTTTCAATTATTCCTTTTTTTCAAAAGTAGTGCCTTTTTGCCTTTTTTTTTGTCTTCCACTATTTCTGATCATGTCTCCAAACTTTTGAGAACTTTTCTCCTACTAAAGGCATTACTGAAATATATTTATCAGTGATGACAAAGAGACTCTTAGTTTCTTTTTTTTTTTTAATAGTTTGGGTCTTGCCTTTTATGAGCTGATTTCTGATAGTTTGTAAACTTTATTATTGTTCCCAGCAAAGGATTTTTTTTTGCTATCTTGTCATTTTAATTTACATATTAATAAGATACCCCGTATATGAATCTGTGCTCCCCCGAGAAACTATAATGTGATTTTCAAATATGGATTTTTTCTTCTGAAACTTTACCAGTGAAAAGGTCAAGTTTCTGAGGCTGCAGTGCTAGAAAGCGAATGAATGATTTGTTATGCTATCAAATGTGCCCGAAGAGATTTAAAAAATGTCTCTAGGCTCTCAGTCAGAAGTCCCACAAGAGCTTTTCTGAGATGGCTTTGTACTTTCTGTTGAGCCAATCTATTTTTTTGCCTGGAAGGCTAATTGTAGCCATCAGGCCATTGCTAGGGGAAAGAGAAGAAGAGAGTAGGATTAAAATGGAGATCAAAATGGAAGGCAAAAATAAAAGCATCGGTGCAAATCCTAAGGGTTTCATATTAGGTCTTACTTTTGGAAAGTAAGATTAATTTCAAGGATTAGAACTGAGGCAGCTGAGCAGCTCGCTCTGTAACTGAAAAATAAGGGAATAGAAAAAGTAGAGGTATTGGGGAACAATGACACACAACAGATTGAGAAAATAACACAACTTTTCATAAAATTGTGATAACAACTCATATTTTTGTGTCATTCTAAGATTTACAAATAATTTTCCTAACCCTGTGGTTTTTAGTATGGGCATACACAAAATCATTAACTATCTTCTTAGTTCCAATACAGATAATTAGCTGTCAGCTATTAGTCAGCATAATCTGTAGTTGATAGGATTTTTATTGCATTTCCTGCTTTTTACTAATTAGACTGGAGCTGTTAAAGTCTTTTAAATGTTGGATCCAGCTTCAGTAATATACATGTTATTTGGTCATGGCAGGGGACAGATATTTATCAAGGATGTTCAGGTATTGATTCATCTGAGTTCAGTTCCCCTGCTTCCTTTTACTGCTCATAACAGTTTGCCAGTCCAGCATTAGCTCACCACTAAAACTCCAACATGGCTTTGAATTCTTAAGCTAAGGAAATCACTTTGGTGGTCAAGCCTAAGAGTCCTCTTAGCCTATAAAATTTTGGTATTGATTATAATATATTTTAGGGTAAAAGTAGCCTTTGGCTGTTGCATAGTTAGTAGTCAGATTATGAATGGTTTTATTTGAAAAAACAAAGAGAATTGTAGTTTATCCCAGAGGCAATAATTATATTCTGGAGTTTCCTAATGAGGGGATTTATAGGGTTAGACTTGTACTTCAGAGATATCACTTTTGAAGCTATGTGGAGAACGGTTTTCAGGTAGGAGAACTTGGAGGCAGGGAGATCATTTTAGTAGTCCAGGTGAGTAGTGATAAACAGCCAAACTTGAAGGAGTACTCATATCTTAGAGGAGCAAATTAAGCACATGCAAAACATATTTTGGAAGTAAAATTGGCAATTGGATAATTTTGACCAAGAAGGCTTAAGGACAGTGTGAAAGTTTGTGGATGATCCTGAGCTTGCAAACTTCTGTGAATAGAAAGATGATGATGCCCTCAACAGAAATAGAACATCTGGAAGAAGGACACATTTGTGTGGGGCATAGATAATTCTTTTTTGAACATAGTGACTTTCAGACTCCTATAGAGCATCCAATTGGAAGTGTCTACTCAGAAGTTGTTGAAAAGAGGGTTGGAATTTAGGAGGGACACTTGAAGATAGAGATCTGAGGAGTCATTTGCATTGAAATAATTCAACCAATGAAGCCTTATAATTAGAGGATGTTGAAAAACAAAAGGGCCCAGGTTAGTCTTGGAGTTCATCTGTAGTTAGAGGGCAGAAAATGAATTAAAATCTAACAAAGGAAACTAAAAAGAAATGGTCAGATGAGTAGGAGAAGCATCAAGAGGTAGCAGAATCTTGAAAACCAATAGAGTCTAAGAAAACAGGGAAAAACATTAGTCAAATACTATGGATAGGTCAAAAAGGATGAAGACTGAGAAAATACTATTGTATTTGGCAGTTAAGAGATGGTTGTCACTAGTAAAAGAGCTATTGTAAATATTTATATCTATATAGATACTTTTCTTCTTGATCTCTTTGGGATAAAAACCTCCTTGTGATGTTTCTGGTTCAAAGGGTAGAAGAATAGTTTAGTAACTTTTGGGGCATAGTACAAAATTTCCCCAAATGATTAGACCATTGCCCTGCATCATATTAAGACTGATCATATGTTCAATACCATAATAGAAAAAAAGGAAACAGACCTTAGTCTCATTAGAAAAAAGAGATGTATCAGCTGTGTCATATTAGGTATCACCCTGGTAGTCTCACTTATAGTTTCATGAGTCTCTCTTACAATGTCCAGATCTAATATACAAAACAGTATAGTACAAGCTAGATATATAGAGAAACTAGCTAGGAATGTCTCAGTGGGTTTTGCTCAACAGGCTGAGATAGATGAACAATAGTATCAGATGATAAAAGATTTAAGGGAAGTATTATTGGAAATAGGAGCAGAAGTAGAGATATTGAAACCCCAGTCTCAAGTACAATGTGACTACAGAAACATAAAGGTTTATGTAACCTTTTTGCTGTATAATCATACAGGACAAGATTATGATTGGGACAGTATCAAGAGGCATTTGAATGGTTTATTTTTCAATAACACAGTTATAGGTGACATAGAAAGTTTATGTAAACTCGCATCTGACAGAAAGCTTCTCATGAAGATTTGAATCCAAACAAAACTGCTGAAAAAAATCATACATTGGTTTGATAATACCTCTTCATGGTGTTAAAAATTAGAATCATGGATTGCCCTGTGTGCTGTTATGTTGTTCTTGCTTTGTTGTTGCCCTGTAATATTAGGATGTCTTTATAGATCTTTCTCCACTATTCTTTTAGAGGTTGCAGCTCAAGAAAGGACTTTTTATCCAAAAGATAAAAAGGGGGAATTGCTAGGGTATGGGACCCTGCTGAGAGGAAGTATAGAGGCCAGCTCAACCTTTGGTATGCAATAAGTTTTCTGCCACTTTGCAGAAACACCCTTGTTGAGCAAGGAGCAGTGATTTGTGACCATGGGAAAGGGTTCGGTATGAGGGTCACAGTGTTGTTGCTCCTAAGTAGGGATGCCTTGACAGGGCCTCTCACCTGTGGGCAGATTGCTAGATGGCTGGATTAGCTCTCCTCTCATTGGCAGATACCATGCAAATACAAAGCCCATGAGCTGCTTCTCTGAATGGTGGTTGGGGATTGCTTACTGTTCACATGCTGATCATGCTTGAAAAAATGTATATCAACAAGGCTATATGGCATAATAAACTGGAGCTCTTTTCACACTCTGAGTCTCCCACTTCATTCATCTCACCTCTGAGATCAAAGGGCTCATATATTTTGAGCTCTTAAGATGGCCACAACAACCAACAATGCATTAATATGACTTTTCCTACAACAGTATTATGAAAATAAACAACTTGATCAATTCAAAGACCAGTTATAATTCCAGAGGACCAATGGTGAAGAATACTACCTACTTTCTGACAGAGAAAGAATACATTAGAGGCATATATTTTTGGACATAGTGAATGTGAGAATGTGTTTTGCTTCATTGTATATATTTGTTACAAATGGTTTTAAATTTTTTCTTTTTTCTTTACCCAATGAGTTCTAATGAATGAAGAATAAAAAAATGCTTACTATAATTAAAAAAAAAACAACTTAAATAGAGGTAATTGATAACTTTGGATTGAACTTCAATTTTCAATTAGGTGAGGAAGACAGATGCCAAATTGCAAAAGACTGAGGAGTGAATGAGAGGAGAGATTGTGATCATAGGTAGAATTTTCTAGGAGTTTGGCTGTAAAAGGGGGGAGGATAATTGTAGAAAGAAAATGATAGGTATAAGTAAAGGCTTTGTTTTTGTTTTTAAGGTGGGAGAACTGGGTAAAGTAGAGAAAGAGCAGTGAAGGAGATTGAAAATTTGAAAAGAGGCAAGAGGTTTGTGTTATTCTGCTATAAGAGATTAAGGAAAGATGGGAGCAGAGTAAGCAAAGGGTCTGAACTTGATGAGGAGGAAAAGTCAACACCACAGCATTAAAGAAGGAGAGGATGAGGGATTATGTCATGGGGTTTAATGATATTACAATGTTATGATATAGAACAGTTAGTATTATTCAATCTGTCACTTTTTTATCTTTTTTAATCTTTAATCAAAGCTTTTTATTTATAAAACATTTGCATGGGTAATTTTTCAACATTGACCCTTGCAAAGCCTTCTGTTCCAAATTATCCCCTTCTTCCCTCCACCCCCTTCGCTAGATGGCAGGTAGTTCAATATATAAAATTTTATCTTTAAGAAAACTCTGTTTCCACTTTAAGACAAACAAACTATATGATCTAGGACAAGGAGCTTTTTCAACCCTTACCTATAAATAAAATGCATGGACTAAATGTTTCCATGTCCTTTTAAAATTCTAAATACTTCTTTCCAGAAGAAAGATTTAAGCCAACTCTGGATTATTTTTTTGTATATATGTAATTTTCCTACCCCTGTAACATGTAAGATTCTTAGGACAGGGATTGTTTTCTTCCATGTCCTTGTGTCCTCTATGCCTAGCACAATGACTTACAAACATCAGATACGCAAGAAATATTTTTTTGAATTGAGATGAATTTAGGATAATCACACCCTTCTCTGAAACTCCCTTGTCATCTATTATCCCCTTTATATAATTTAATAATTTAACATAAGTATGTGCAGAAGACCCATGTGTAATATAAAAAACCCAATATTTGTATTACCATATAAAACATTTTGTTCTATGATTGTGTCATGTATATCACCATGAGGACAGAGGTCATATTTAATACAGAGATAATCCTTTAGCTCTTGGGCTTCTTTAGGTGTTCTCATAACCAGACATTTCAGATATCATCTCTTTGGAGTCAGGGCTTCTTCTTCTATATGTTTCATAACATATTAAGGCTATAGTTGAAATTATGTGAATAAGTGTTTTAGACCATAAATTCTGTAGCTCCCCATTAAGAGATTTCCCTTTGATAGGTAACTATCAATATAAGTCTGTAAATTATCTTTAAGATGAAGTTTTATGTTCTTTATAAGATTTTTTAAAAAAGAATACTTTAGCTTACTATTAAATTACTGTTAAGAACTTTTTCTTTAGTATTATATAAAGGGAAGCATACATCTAGGAATTCTTCCAGCTCTATTAGATAAGAAAATCACTTTGTAAGGAAATATTTGTGAGCACATATAACATTCTGCATTTTTCTTCTCAAGGGTTTAGATTATTCCATATCAGTAGATCTATTTTTAGAGGCTACATCAAGTTCCTTATTTTCCCAAGCATATAGGATGAGTTTAATGACTTTTTTTTTTCCAAATAAAGCCTTTGTTTTCTGAAGAATATTTGCTGGTAGAGTCATCATCATCTTTTCTTGTATTTATTTTGGATTCTCCTAGTCTTAGATAGCAAAGTCTCTTTATTCTAAGTGATGAAAAAAAGTACCATTCTATTTTCTAAATGAATTGAGGGTTTTTTTTTTTTACTGCAAGTAGTAAAGATCCTATTCTTTTTTTTTTTTTTTTTTCTTTGGGAAATGAGGTTAAGTGACTTGCCCAGAGTCACACAGTTAGGGAATGTTAAGTGTCTGAGACCAGATTTGAACTCAGGTCCTCTTGACTTCAGGGCTGGTGCTCTATCCACTGCTCCAGCTAGCTGCCCCAAGTTTCTATTCTTAAAAAGGCAGTGAACCTTAGAATTGAAATACTGTGTCAGAAACTCTCCCCCCAGTACACACACCCCTAACTTATTATTAGGTCTCTGACAAATTCCAAGAGGTATCTGATGGGAGAGGTGTAATAGCCTCCTCACTCTTCCATTGCCTCACCATCTGTCCTCAAAAGATTAACAAGAAAACTGCTGCTTTTCTGATTTTGAAGTATACTTTTGCTTAGTGAAATTTTCCAATATTTCCTTCATTCATTGCAATAAGTTCTATTTAAAGGCAGCATTGTATAGTAGAATGAATATTGCATTTAAAATCAGGTGACTCCTGGGTTCCCTCTTGTCTCTAATGTTTCCTAGATGCATAGCCATGGACAGTTTAATTTTTTTGAGTTTTCAATTGCCTTGCCTATTAAATTGAACTAACAGTATTTCTAATACCAACCTCATAGACTTTTGTGAGTTCCAAATAAAATGTTGGGAAAATATTTTGCAAAGTTTATATCTGTATATCCATTTCAATTGCTATTATAATTATAATTACTATCATTAACATTTTTTCAGTCAATATATAATAAGCACAGTCAAATATGGTGTTCTCTATCCCCTTTGTCAATGTTATGTAGTTGGTTTCCTGTTTCCTTCTTGACTGAAATAAATACATGTGTGTGCTTTTCCCATAAAGATTTTGAGGTACTTATTTATGTACATCTTTTCCCTCTTAATAGAATGGAAATTCTTTAAGGGTAGGACTGTTTAATTTGTTGTGTCCTTGTATCTCTGGTACAGTAGCACAAAGTCCAGTATATAGTGTGCATTTAATAAATGCTAATTGTAAACTTTGAAGTCAATTATATAGTGTGCATTTAATAAATGCTAATTGTAAAATTTGAAGTCAATTAAAGCAAAATAAAGAGACACAAAGTAAGCTGTATCATATTAGCAATTAAGAATCCCTAATAGGTAGTGGAATAAAAGATAAAGAAATGACCAAGAGGGGAGTTAGGCTTCTTAGATTGGGAATTTGAGGGATAAGTGGGTGGTCACTGTGTAAAATATTTTCAAAGGACCCTAGGCAAAGAGTAGCACAGGATGAGAAGTCATATTTTTGAACTTACAGATACACCAGATAGAAGGCAGTGGGTCAGTCAGTCAAGGAAACAAGGGATTGCAAGAAGTATAGATGAGGAGAGGTTACATTTTTTCCTTAAATTTAAATTCATAACCACCAGGGTGGATGGGGTTATCCCCAAAGGGGATAAGTTCAGGTCAGATTGTCGAGGGCTTTAAAAGCTAAAGAAAGATGTATGTATTTTACTTAGATGTTATAGAGAGCCACTAGAATTTGAATGAAGGTCATGGTCAAACTTGTGCTTTAAGAAAATAACTTTGATGATGACGAGAGCCATCTACACCCAGAGAGAGGATCATGGGAACTGAGTGTGGACCACAACATAGCATTTTCACTCTGTTGTTATTTGCTTGCATTTTGTTTTCTTTCTCAGTTTTTTTTTCCTTTTAGATCTGATTTTTCTTGTGCAGCAAGATAACTATATAAATATGTATGCATATATTGGATTTAACATATATTTTAACATATTTAACATGTATTAGACTACCTGCCATCTAGGGGAGGCGGTGGGGGGAAGAAGGGAGTAATTTGGAACAGAAGGTTTTGCAAGAGTCAATGTTGAAAAATTAATCATGCATATGTTTTGTAAATAAAAAGCTTTAATAAAAACAAATAAATAAATCAGTAAAAGAAAATCACTTTGACAAAGAGGTATTGGAGAAGGTGAGATTTGTGTGTGGAAGACTAATTGGAAGGCTGTTGAAGTCTTCCAGAAGGAGTTGATGAGAACCTGAATTAGGTTAATGGTTATGTGAGTAGGAAGAAGGACTTGAATGTGAGAGATGCTTTAGTGGTAGAAATGACAAGATTTGGTAACTAAAATGTATGTATGTAGATGTATGTAGAGAAGAAGCGAATAACACTAGACTTTTGAACATAGCAGGCTAGGAAGACTGGCAGTATCTTGGGGGGGGAACGCCATACCAAACACCACTACCACAAAAAAACCCTAAAGTCAGAAGAGGTTTAAAAGCAATTGAGAAAGGAGAAGATAATGAGAATTTTTTTGGATATGTTGAGTTTGAGGGATATCCAATTTGAAATGTCCAATATAAGCATTTGGCAATCTGAGATTGAAGCTCAGGAAGGATATTGGGTTAGATAGATTTAGGAGTTGTATGCATTCAGATGCTAATTAAACCTGTCAGAGCTGAAAAAAATCATTGAGTCAGAGATTGTCTGAAGAAGAGGAAGTTATACAGGAAAGATGAGGTACAGCTACAGGAAAAGGGTTTGTTATGGATGAGGACCCAACAAAGAAGACTAGAAAAGAGTTGATCATTCAGGTAGGAGAACCTAGCAATCTGGATAAGCACCTTATCTCCCTTGTGGATCAATTCTGAGACAATTCCTGTCCCATAGTTCTCTATTTCTCTCAAGCAGTTAGTACACTCAATGTTCCCAGCCCAAAGCATAGATATGGCTGTAGAAATGGTAGATTATAGGCTTTTATGATGTTACAAAGTATAATTTATTGTCCCCACTAATGCAGAAACCTCAGAAAAGAAGGAGCATCTCTAACATGCATCATAGATGGAATATTTAGAAAACCAGCTTGAAGTAACTGCCAAATCAGCACCTAGGCTAGACTCATAGTTGAATAACTATAGTACCCCTTCCTCTTCTGTCTCCACCTTCTTGCAAAGAATCTTCTCTATTAGTGTCCCTTTAGATATTGAAGTGTATACTTTGTTCTTTTCCTTTGACCTGTTTTTATACTGTTACCAGTAATCATTCATTTGGAGAAACATTTACCAACAAATTTAGAATTTGACATGGATGGGAGAAAATTGATTGTGCCCTCTTTTTCAAAAGTCCTTCAATTCAGAGGGCCCTCTTTCAAACTTCTGTATTGAGTGACTCTAATTTATTGATAAGTGAGGAGAGGAAATGGAGACAACTTTTCTAGAAGTCTGGCTGTGTAAGGGATGAGAGATTATAGGATAATATATGAAAATATGGTAGTAATTACCAAAAAAAATTTAATGGAATTGGAAAAATTTGAGGATGTGTGTAGCCAGCAAGAAGGGGACCAACAGATGAACAGAGAACCTCTGGATCTTTGTATCAGCCCTGCTACTTTCCATGCCCTAAATAATAACTGGCTTTTCCTCTGCCATAAACTCTCTTTTGTGTGTTATATCCCCATCAGAGTGTGAGCCCCTCAAAAACAATATCCATCTCAGTTTTCTTTTTGTGTCACTCATGCTGAGCAGAGTTCTTGGTACATATTAAATACTTAATATTCTATAGTGCACAGGTTCTTAAACTGAGGCCTGTAAAATTTTTAAAAATAAATTCCAGTGATAATATTTCAGTAATGTATTTCTTTATTATTTTATTTTATGTACATAAAAGTGTCTTCTAAGGAGTTCATAAGCTTCATCAGGCATTGAAAGGAATCCATGACACAGAAAAGATGAAGAACCCTATGTCTAGAAAAGAAATAGTGATCAAGAAACTCATCATTTCTTCATCTAAAACAGCTCATGGCATATTCTCCTCACTTCCTTGTTAAAAGAAATGGGGGGGGCAGCTAGGTGATGCAATGGACAGAGCACCAGTCCTGAAGTTAGGAGGACCTGCGTTCAAATTTGCTTTCAGACACTTAACACTTCTCAGCTCTGTGATCCTGGGCAAGTCAATTAACCCCAGTTGCCTCAGTAAAAGAAAGGGTTCATTTAGTGAGAGAAATGATATCTGGAAATGCTTATGATACGATAATAAAGAGTATCAGGAAACCATTTTTAGAAGAAAAAGCATGCTAACTAAGAATTGAAATTTGACTGCTAAAGGTTTGCTTTCAGTAAGGCTAATATGTCAGTAATCATAAAATTACTTCTGGTTTTCTTTGCAAGGTTAAAAAGCAGAATGGGGTCTTGCCTGAGGGTTCTTTTTTGCCTCCTTCCCTACATATATATGTATATATTCTTCCAATCTGAACTCACCCCATTCCCTCAAATATGCCATCTCTTTCCTTTTCTCTTTCAATTTTTTCTGCCATTGCTATTTCTGCTCTCCCTATTTGGGGCTACTCTCCCTCATCCCTCACTTAGCAGTGATTCTGTGATGGTTGACCTTTTCCATTAACATCTTTCTTTACCTTCCCTCCATCTCTTATCTCTATACCAAAGAATTCAGAAGGCATTGAATGACAGCATTTCTAATGTCAGTATGATGTTCTGTTGGTTCTTTTGGAAATCCATTGGTAAGCTACAATAATGGGGTCAAATTGTTTATACTTAAGGTAAAATATTTTTCTTGGTAATTCATTTTTCAGCTAATTACCTCTTGAGACCACCTAATACAGCATTTATAACCAGACTTTACCATGTAAATATCAGACAGTAATGATCATGATCTCTTGTCCATGTACTCTGAAATCATATGACCTGGAGCCCTCTTGCTTTTCCTCATACATGATACTTCCTCATCCTACTTTAAGCATTTTCATTGATGATTCCTCATTCTTGGAAATTTCTCTTTCCTTGTTTCCACATTCTGACTTCTAAGATTCCTTCAAGTTTCAGCTAAAGTTTCTCCCCATCCCTGCCCTTTCCTTGTTCTCCTTAATTTTTGTGCCTTCCCTTTGAGGTTTTCTCTAATATATCCTGTATCAGATGCAGGTAGAGTCAGGGAAACTTGAATTCAGATCCAACCTCAGACAGTTGTTAGCTGCATGACCCTGAGTGAATCACTTAAATTCTGTCTGCCTCAGTTTCTGCAGTTGCAAAATAAGGGTGATATATAATAGCTTCTACCCCCAATCTTTGTTGTGAGGATTAAGTGAAATAACCTATCTTGCTTCCTTTCATGGAGACTCTACATTCTTGAAACAACAGTATAGAAATATTGTACTTTAACCTTGGCATCAGCATTTATTTTCTGGCAATATTGTGGGGCCTGGAAATGAATGATGACTAAATTGTATGAATCTTTCTTTATTGATTTAAAATTGAATAAAAATGAGTTTTTAAGCATTTTGATGCACAGTTTAGTGCCACTGAATTTGTAAATGTGTACTCCTTTAATTATTTTTTCCTATAGCTGTGACTTAATTCTTATAGGAAGTCCTATGGTGAAAAAGCTCCATTTACCAAGGCAGATGAGCCTTTTGAGAGCCTGATGAGGGAAGGGGGTTATATAGTAATTTAAGTAATTTGCACAGGGCCACACAGGCTACTCATGAGTCACAGGAGGGACTTTTGAACTTAGATCATTCTGACTAAGGCTAGATCTTTCAACACATTATACCATGCTCTTTCTAAAACTCATTAAAAGTCATTGCAGTTAAAAAAAGCACAATGGAGAATGTCAGACTATTTTTATATTCATTTTTTCCTCTAGGACCTATGTCTTAGGTAAATGTTAAAGCCAACACAATTAAACTTTACCCATGTCTTGTGTTTTAAGGTCTAAGTTTGTCTAGTCAACATATAAATGGATCATACTTTTTATTATATCCCATCAAACCCTCATTTTAGTCTTGGCTCAGAAATATAAAGACTCCAGAGTACCAAATTCTCTCTAACCAGTTTGTCATACGTACTGAGGATATAGTCCAATTCCTCTCCCCCACCCTCCTCTCATCCATCTTTCCTTCTAATTGAAATACCCAACTTCTGTTTGTTTGCTTTTAATGATTACTAAGTTTATCAAAATGTGGCATGACTTCTTTAACATAGAGTTTTCATTTGGGAGGGCAAGCCAAATGAACAACCTAATAACTAAGACACTTAAAAAAGTCAGCAGTAAGTTTACTACCTATTTTCTCCCATGGAGTTATCCAGAGTGCTGGATTGCTTCATCTTGAGCCTCTCTTGGTTGTAAATGGAACAAAGCTCTTCATTTTTGGTTGTACTGAACCTTGTTTCATTACTTCATTTAGCTCTAATACTTGATAACTTTCCTTGGATGTTTTGCAGACAGTACTCTTATTTTCAGGTCTTCTCTTCTTTATCTGTCCAGCCCTTCTTTTCTCCCTGCTGTACCTTTTTTTTTTTTTAATATACTTAGCTTCTCATTATATCCCTAATAACTTTTTTCTTCTTTTTTTTAAGCTTCTCAGTAGGGTATAGATGTGTCCTTTCAGATTTCAATCTAATGGTTTATTTATTTAGCTAACGGCTCATGTCCTTATTAATGACTCTTAGCAAATCAAATCTACATTTGTTGAGCCTGACTGGATGATAAATTATGCCTGTATTTATTCTTTGGTTCAAAGCCAGCTGTTGGAGTTCCTTTTAAATACTCTTTTGATTTGCTCTTGAATCAAAAAGGAATTTAACTCTTCTGAGAAGAGTTAAAATAAAAGCACAAAGGTCCATGCAGTTAAAATTAAATAATCGCAACAGAAACTCATTTTCTTAACCATAGTTTTCTATATTGAACTGTTTTGTAAAAAATGAAGTATGGACTCTCCAGGAATATATTGGCAGCATGTTAATATATAGCACTGTTTCATATTTGTTGATTCATTGATTGATTTAATATACTGTAAAGATACTAATTGTAGTAGGCATATTTGTTTAGAATATGAGAAATGAATGATCTAATTTTGTCTTATATTTGGCTTATATTTATTTATAATTCTATATTTATATATAATGGCTTATATTTATTTGTAATTCTGTACAAAAGAGTTTTACTCATTTTTAAAAAGTGCCACTGATTTCTTGGAATTTAGGAAACATTAGAAGATTTAAACCAACAAAAATGAATGAGTGAATCTAGTCTATATCTACACAAATAAAATAGCAGAGACAGTTCTCATTATGAAGGAGCTTAACTTCTAATAAGGAAGACTACAGATATAGGGCAGTAGTGACACAGTGGGAGGTGCACTTTGATTAGGAAAGTTACTGAGATATTGATGAGAGGAGACATCAGGGAATAGATTGACATACTCTTTTCAGGAACAGAGTTGATTTGATTATGATTCCAAAACTGGGAATAATGTTTACTGTAATAGATATCAACATATGGGCTTCATGATTAATAACTGAAGCATAAATGAGAATTGAGAATGGCAAAATGCAGACAGATTGATGAAAAATAAACAGGTGTGTAGATTTATGAACAGACTGCATAGACCTTTTGAGATGGAGTAATTAAAAAGTAATTGGTATAAATCTGTTTTTAAATATCTAGTCACATGCAATAATAAATATCATTTCAAGTAAAAGTTAGTAGTTACTAACATAGAAGGAAATGTGCCCTCAGAATCACAAAATCAACAGGAGCTGGTTATCACAAACAAATTAGAAACAAAAGGAAGCAATAGGAGGAAAGAAAAAAAGATCTGATTTCCTAGAAATTAAGTAGCCTATGAGATAACACCATATGAAATCTATTCTATTTGTATCTATACCCGTACATATATCCCTTTATTTAAAATTTCCCAATGTCTTTATATGACTTGATTATTCATAAACCTTTATTTATATTTGAAATTACAACAACAGTAATATAGCTAGTATTTATATAGTATCTACTGTGTACCAGGCACTATGCTAAGTGTTTTACAAATATTGTCTCCTTTGATTCTTACAATAATGTTGAAGGATAGGTGCTATTATGATCCTCTGGTTTACAACTGAGAAAATTGAGGCAAATGGAGCAAATCACTCAGCTAACAAGTTTCTGGGGCCAAATTTGGAATCTGGTCTACCTGACTCCAGACCCAGCACCCTATTTATTATGCCACTTACCTGCCTATAAATAGGAGCAGATACATGTGTGCAATATTGGGTACATGGTGATGTACACAGTTGTTTTGCCTCATTTCAGTCTTTAAAATGACTTATTGTAGCAACTATCTTTTCTATACCTTTTAGTCAATTTTGGAACTGGAAAGATATCTGTTATAGAACATAATTTTCAAAATCTTAACTGTCCTCTTATATTTTCAACAAGCATATCTTATATATATTTAGATCATAGTCATAAGAATTTTATCACTATGAACAGTTAATCATATGGGACAATAGTTGCTGATGTCCTCTCACCTTTTTTTGGTTAGCAGTATTGCTCTTGGTATTTTGTCCATTATTTGCTATATTCCCTTCTTTGAGATAAATTGAAAATAAAGTGTTTTTTTTCAAATATTTAAAAATTATTGTACTTCAAACTTGTATTTATATTCTGTGCATTTGGTCAAATTCAGCCAGTCTTCTCAATCCTAACCTTGTCCATTTCCTCATGTAGCACATCAGGTGCAGAGATATTAGAATGAGATTGTCTGTCACCATTATGTAGTAGTAAATTGATGAGAAAAAAAATCATCATACAAATGCTACAAAATCTCTTGCCTCCTCTAGAAGTTTGTGACCAAGCTTGGATCAGATTTATTTTGTCCTTCATTGCTTTTAGAGGGTTATTTTGAAACTACCTTATCATATTGGAAAAGTTAGTATTAATTTAACTAAGGCTCTATTTCTTTTGACCAGAAATAGTCAATATATTTAATTGCTTCTTTAAAAACAAAACATACCTAGACAGACATTAAGACCTTGTAAAATCATATAGGATGGTGTTTGTCCTCCCATTGTATAATTAATTTCCAAAGAAGAGAAGACCTCTATGATATTAAAAGCATTTTTGCTGGGCTATTTTTCTCTTGGTTTCAAAAAAGGGAAGAGAATAGTTTGCATATTATAAGTTAGTGTGCTTTGATTCCTGCCAAATATTTGGGAATGCATTATTTAAAACTGAAGTTCTTAACTTGGGGTCTTTTTCTTTTGATAAATTGTATTTGAATGTAATTGTTTCCTTTGTAATATTTGTATTTTGTCATATCTTTAAAAGTATTATTCTGAGAAGGGATCCATAGCCTTTACTTAACTACCAGAAAGGTCTGAGACACTAAAAAAGGTTAGAACCCACAATTTAAAAGATGTTTTGGGCATATCTAGAAAAGGAAGTGGTGATCACTAAAAGTTAGCATGATTTTATCAAGAACAAATCAAGGTAGATTAAAGTCATGACTTTATTAGTTAGTGGGTTATAAGTTAGTGGGTATAGCTTACCTGGGTTTAAGCCAAGCACTTGATGAATTGCTCAAGATATATATATATATATATATTTTTTTTTGTGGATAAGAAAGAGAAATGCATACTAATTCAGAGGTGTTAAACTTCATGCCCTTGTAAACTGAAGTACATGAAAATATAATATCTAATATTTGATTAATATGTGGTTCCTCCCATAACACCAAATAAAAAGAGAATTCTCAAATTCATTTATCTCTAGAGATTAAGTAGGAAACTGAAGAGCTGCTTGCTGTCATTAATCCTTTCTGTCCTCTTTAACCCTTACCTTTCCAGTTGTGTGTGGTAAGACTCAAGTTTAGCATTATTGAAGGTAAAATATTTAAGGAGATAATGATCATTATGGCCTTGCTTGTGTTATAGGTTATGGCTGTTACAGTAGAACTATTTGTGACTCAATTTCAGCACTGCTATCACCATATACTATAAGCAACTATATAGTGAAACCTGGTTTAATTGAATTTGCCTTTTATAATAAGTTACTAAAAATTAGTGCTAGAAAGGACATTGTTTTAAGAAGTCCATTGGATCTTCTATTCTTCCTCTCTTAGCACCGAGAGAGATTATATACCACAACATTTGTCTGAGACCATGTAAGTTAGATTCAGCTCTTGGAGCTTTGGTCATAATTTATTATCATGGCTGTTAGCAAAGATTGTGTTAGCACTCTTAATGTTGCACAAAAGAGGATTGATTATACTAATTTTAAGAGCTTCGTTTCATTGAAAAATGATACAGAAATGCAATATATAGTGTTTTTAGTAATTCTGACATTAAAATGCAATATGTAGTGTTTTTAAGAATTCTGACATTATTTAAAAGATATAGTTAAGGAAGTAGTCATGATAATTCTGAATGAGTTGCCATTCTACTTTATTTTGTTCTATTCAGCTTACCATAAATGATCACAAAATCCTAGAAACAATCCAGCTTACTTTTGGTTTAAAAACAAACAAACAATCACAGCTGTTTGGGACGGATACTTTTTTTTGAAAATTAGGAATTAATTAAGCATGTAATTTAAATTAATTTCTGTTGACTGAGAAGAAAAATAGGTGATGCTTAAGCTGCATTCATTATATGACAGTTAGATGCCTTCAGCATGAGATAGCAAATCTTATTATTCTTTTACCATTTGGCTACATACCAAATGTCTTATAGGCTTATTAGAAACTTCTTTGTTCAGAGTATGCATGGTGGTGTATGCACATAGAGTATGATATTACTATCATATTGGATGGTTGTGTTGTCTGTAGAAGGACGCCTGTTGCACTCTAGTGGTGAGGATTGGTTCTTGAATTGTAGGAAAACTCATTCTAATCCTAACGCCACTTTGAGGTGATGATGAAAGACAATATAAAGATTGCTAAATTTGGAGCCAGTGGAATTGTGTTTAAACTATAACTACAATTTACTATCTGGATGAACTTATTAAAGCACTTAAACTTTTGGTGCCTTGGTTTTTTTCATCATTAAAATGAGAGTGATAGATTCTGTGACCATTGAGCTCTCTTTCAGGTCTAAACACAAAGTGTTCCAAAAGGCTTAATGAAGTTTTAAACTTTAGTAGCTTAAAAGTTGTTTTAGTAGTTAATAAGGTTTAAAACTTCAACACAGCTAGGTTTAGAACCTAAACTGAGAAGAGTATTTGAAGTGAATGTGTCTGTTGTGCTTGAACCAGTTAGTGTATTTTATATAATTATAACTTAGAATATGCAAACTGAATGGGTGGGACCATTGCAGGGGATTCATTATATCCACTAACAGGGACCTGGCTCCAAGACTTTCCAGTTATTTTATATATGATCTTGGATAGGGGAGAGGGGAAACATCTTAGACAAGGTCATTTTGGAAGATGACCTGAATTCCAATTCAATTTCTTACATTGTCTTTTGGGGTCTAGAAGAGATTTACTTAACTCCCTTAATGCCCTTATTTATGCCTTTGATATCGTCTGAGAATAACAGGAGTTGTGGTGTACATATTGGACTTGAGGAAATGGTATAATGGAAACCAATATCCCAGAAAAAAACAAACAAAAAAAAAAAAAAAACCAAATGACCATTTGGATACTTCTGGCCCTTCTTTCTCACCATTCCTCCTCTCTCAGCTCCCTAAATGCCCTGGTCAGTGTATTTTAACATTTCAGGTACATAAGAAGACTTTAAACATGTCAAAATGCATCACTGGTAATAACATTTTAATTTCTGTTTTTCTCCTCTTCTCTTCATCTAGGCTTACTCTGTCTATGATGAGGATATAGGATACTGCCAAGGACAGTCTTTCCTTGCCGCCGTACTACTGCTCCATGTGAGTAAATTATCTTATTAAAAATTAAACTACTTTCAAGAACACTTTTCCTTTGTCATTGATTGCCTTTTTCCTAATAAAGATTGTATGTAAAATTTTAATAATAGGACATTTCCTTATTCTAACGCAAATTCTTCACACTGGGATTGTTTGTTTAGGGAGTAAATTATTGATCTGGAATGATCTTTATATATTTATTTTTCATATTTTTATAATGTACCACATAGTCAATTTTTGTAAAGGTGTCATTTTTAGCTGAGAAATATATATATATGCATATATATAAACACTTTAATTTCCTATTTAGTTGTCTTCAGATATTTATCATATCTAATTTCTCTAAATTTTCGAGTCCTTAAGATCTTTCTTTTTGTAAGATCTGTTTTTTTAGATCTGAAAGGGGACATAGGAGGTCTCTATTGTGTTTTGATTTCTCTTTCTCATTGTAATTTGCATAGTGTTTTCTTTAAGAACTATTTGGAGTGTATGTGTATAACTTATAGTTGTTATTTCATTGTTATTTATATAGATAACTGTAAAAATCATTATTTATGGTATTTCTGAGCATTATTATTATGTAGATGCCATTGCTTATAGTAGCTCTGCACTTTTCCTGCTTATTTCATCTTGACCATGTCTGTTTTTTTCCTAATGTCTTTGTCAAAAATTATGATTTCTACCTCTGCTTTTTTTTTACACAGTTACATTTTTATTTATTTATTTTTTTTATTTGCAAAACATATGTATGGATATTTCTACAACACTAACCCTTACAAAGCTTTCTGTTACAAATTTTTCCTCCCTACTCCCCACCCCTCCCCTAGATGTCAGGATATCCACTACATGTTAATTATGTTAAAATACTTGACAAATCGAATATATGTATACATATTTCCACACATCATTGTCGTGCAAGAAAAATCATATCTACAAGAAAGAAAAATCAGATAAAGGAAACACAATGCAAGCAAACATCAATCGAGAGCATGAAAATGTTATGTTGTGGTCCACATTTCACATCCCTCTCTCTGGGTGTATGTGGCTTTCTTCAGTGAACAATTGGAAGTTCTACCTCTGCTTTTGTGATTTCACCTTAAGCATTAAATTCTCCTGATCCTCTTTTTAGTTCTGAGTAAAGTCGTTGTTTCAAGTGTGTTTCTTATAAACAACATATTGTTTGATTCTATTGTTTCCTTCTTTCATTGTATGAGTGAATTAATCCCATTTACTTATTGTTATGATTTTTAATTGTACATTTCCTTTCATTTTATCCTTTTATGCCTTTTTTTCTTATTGCCCCAATACCCCATCTTTAAAAAATAATGTTCTTTATAAAGAAAATATTTTTTTAAAAAAGGACCATAAACAGCATCTTTAGGTGTCACAGTGGATAGAGTTCAGGGCCTGAAGTCAGATTCACTTTTCTGAGTTCAAATTTGCTCTCAGACACTTATAAATTATGTAACCTTGGGCAAGCCACTTAATCCTCTTTGTCTCAGTTTCTCCATTTATAAAAAGAGCTGAAATAGGAAAGGCAAAGTACTCCAGTATCTTTGCCAAGACATCCCCAAATGGGATCGTGAAGAGTTAGACAGAACTGAAATGATTTAACAAGTAATCATTAATTAAAGTGATGTTTCCATTTCCTTGGTCTTCCTCTTCTCAACAAATGCAGACTCCAATTCCTGATTCTTATGCTTTTATTTTTCTCCATTTAATCTTCTCTGTGTGATCCCTTTGTGAATTTGAAGTTTGTTTTGCTTATGACTACTTCCCCTCTGACTCTGCCTTCTTATAAATTCCCTCTCATTCTCCCTGTACATGCCTGTTTCTCTGCTGAAGGATTCTGGCATATGAGGTATTGGTTTCTGAATGTTTTCCCCCAGTGTATCCTTTCTTCTTGTGAAATCCCAACACAGAGGAGTACCACTTGCTCTGCCCTGTTCTGTGTCAAGCTAATTAACAAAGTCAATAAGCTCCAGTGGCTTTTTTTTTTTTGTCTCTAGGAGTAGATATAAAATGCTTTGCTTGGAATTCAAAATTCTTCACAACCTAATCAAGTTCTACCTTTCTAGTCTTCTTATATCTTACTACCCAACACATATGCTCCCATCCAATTGTGTGGGATAAAAATACGATTCCCAATTCAAAAGTGAAGATTAGAAGTTTATTTGAATTTCACGAAATTCTGGACAGCCATTCTTCTCCGGGACACTCCAAGGAGAGGAAGGAATGCCTGCCTCTTTCTCACCTGAGCCCATACTTATAGAGAGAAAGAGAGGCCCACTCCCAGGACCTGCCAATCTCCAGAACAAAGCACTTTCTGCCCACTCAAGACCCGAAGATATCAAGCAGACTTTTTGCAAATAGGTAAATAGCAGATATGTTCCAGTCAGCCTGGTCTGCCTTTGATATTCTAAAAGGCTACAATTTATCTCTTCCTGCAATAGGATTCCCAATGAAAAACCTTACCAATCTCTCACAATCATTATTCTGAGAAGTCCTCAGTTTCCCATCTCACTCACAATGACATTGGCCTCCCTGCTGTACTACAAATAAGGTACTTTATTTCTCTGCTTTAGTCTTAGTACACATGAAGACTCTAACTACAATTTCATTACTTAGCTCTTTCCTCTCTCATTATATAAACAATTAATAGATTGGGCTTTTAGAATAGTATTATTGTTGTGAAATAGCAGAAACCTACAATATTCTAAGTTTATCCTTATTCCAACTTTGGTCTTTTTCATCCTTAAAGAGGAGAGGAGATGGGGGAAGAGAAACAAGTTTTTATTAAATAACTACAGTGTGCCAAGCATTATGCTACCAATTTGTAAATATTATCTCATTTAATACTTGATTTAATTTTATACTTCTAGAACAAAGGCTGTCAGGATTATTAACCCCATTTTATAGATGAGAAAACTGAGGCTTAAAAAGGTAAAGCCATTTGCTAGTGTTCACTCAACTTGTGAATATAGGAAACAGGACTTGAACCTAGGTCATCCTAATCCTAAATCCCCACCTGTATAGCCAGTATGCCGTACTTATAAATTCAAGTTAAAAAAATTTTTTCTTTGAATAATTTATTCAACATCTTTATTTGGTATTTTGTAAGCTTATTAGAGTCCAAATAAGCTAACACTAAAACAAAAATTTTTGCCAATTTTGCATTAAATTTTTAAAAATATAATGACACATATTTATAACAGATACCAATCCATTAATTGTTGAACTATATATGAAGTTAATTTTTAGTTACAACCCCCAAGGCAAAATCATGTGCATCCTAAGAAGATTTGAACAGATTCACAAATGACAAACAAACATTGTATATGCTTTATGTCCTTTTGTTAATTTGTCTGAAGCTTTTTTCTTTCTTAAAAATACAGAGCTATAGCCAATTAACATGCTATTCTGCTTTTAATGACCTTTCCTTTTACAAATATCTTTTCTGTTATTTTTCTGACATTCTGACAGCCTCCCATGTGTTTATTCTCCTATCCTCTAATTGAGGGATATAAAGACTGCTTCCAGGTTTTTCCATTATGAATAAAACAGCTATAAATATTTTTGTGCATGTTGTTAATTTACTTTTCTTATTACCTCTAAGGGTCTTAGCAATAGAATAATATGAACAATTTATTTTTTGGTGCAGTGAATGTGATGCCTGATTTTGAAAGAAAGGGATAAAGGGCAAATTGATAGTGCAACAACTTACATTATCAGTAAAACAGCTTTAATAATTGATTGGATGATTAGAGAAATAATATGAGTTTTGGATAGATTGAGGATACTTTGTGCCATTTGACAGAAGTCACTGTTTTCAGTCAGCTTACCATTAGGTGAGATATTCTTTTCTTCATGATAAAGAGATGTGCCTTGGTAGTTTCCATCAGGTCCCTTCCACTTCCTTAAAGGTTAGGTAATTATTTTGTTTCTAAGGGACAAATTATGAAAATACCTAGTTTTGAAACTTGGCTCTCTTATTTTGGTACCTGTACTTATAACTTGGACAAATCCTTTTCTCTTGGTATTTTACTTTCTTTCACGTACATGAGATGTAGTTAGATTGCATTTGTATTTCTTAACTTTTTTGTGTGTCATTTATCTGAAGGAAGCTCATAAAAACTGTTAATCGCTTCTCAGAAAAATATTTGTAAATGTGAAAAATAGAATACATAGGAATACAAAGTAAATCAATTAAATTGAATGCAATTATCAAAAAAAAAGTTTATAGACCTTAAGAACTTTTGAGACAGATCATATATCAACTTGATCACAGTTTAACTCTCTCTTGTTCTGTGGTTCTTATACTTTCATTGATATCAGTAGTTCCTTATAGAGAGAATTGATATTCATATTGATCTGAGATACTAGAAGGTATTAAAAAACCTCCTGAAAAAATTAGTTCCAGGATTGTAAATTTTGTAATATTCTGCTCATAATTAATGTCTATTATCCATATAGAGTACCTTTCAGCTAAAATTAAAATATTACTTAAACTAGACCCACTCTGTTAACTGTATTCTTAAAAAAAATTTTTTGTCACATATAAATGTAGCAAAATGTAGGATTCCTTCAAAAATAGATGAACTAAGTGATTTATATTAGATTACAGGGAGATGGATTACAAGCTAATTTTTTATCAGCTACATGGATTGTTGCTTCTAGACATTGTTGGCAACTTCATATTAATCATTGTTGAAGAATTCTTCTCTTAATAGAGCTTTTTTTCCCCTAGATCTGTGTTGATTTTTTTTTTTTTACATTCACAGCATATGAGGGAGGAAATAACACAGTGAATGAGATCTTTAAGACTAGTGGATGGTATTAAGATATTCACCTTTTCCCATGAAGTTTGACACTTTAAAGATGTCTTTATTGGATTAAACTGATGTAGTTTTAATAAATTAATAAACATCCCTTGAAAGTTTCCAGATGTTTTGATGAGTGCTTTTAGCACATGCTTATCAAGTAGGGCTTAAACAACATTAAAAGCATGATGCAGTAATACTGATTTGTAGGAAGTTTATCATTTACCCCTAAGGGAGAATTTTCATGATCTGATTACTTAAAATTCATGGGATCACGGTCTCTCTTTGAAAAATTATTTGTATTCTTTGCTATATTTTATACAGGAGTTCTACAATTAGTTATATTGTAAATTAGTGATCAGCATGTTAACATTTGGATTTCAGATGGAATAAAATACTATTCCAAGTATTCTATTGATCCTCTTAAAACTGATTAAAATCAATTTGGATAAATTCTCTCTCAAGCTGATTTCAGAAAAAAAACAGTATTTATATTTTTATTGATGACCTAAATATTTTTGCCTTTGAAGTAAATAACCACTTAATCTTTTTACTCTAATTTTTATTGACATGAATTTATGTGCTTCCTAGTTACAAATAATCACTATCTTTTTTTTTAAATGAACCTAAGAAGATTCAAAAGTAAAGAGTTGCATATCTGTGAAATACACATTGCTACCCAATATTTCTTACAAGTAGGCAAATTTAATACCTCCAAAGAAATAAAGTATAACAAGTAAGAACATGAAGAGGATTAAACCAGAATTTCGGAATCTTTATTGTTTTGGGGATGTTTTCCAGCTATTTTTTAAAAATTCTCTTCTCTTATTCAAAATGGAATTGTAGGATTTCCTTTTTTTTCTTTTTATTAAAGCTTTTTATTTGCATAACATATGTATGGGTAGTTCTTCAACACTGACCATTACAAAGCTTTGTTACAAATTTTCCCCTCTATTCCCCTCCCTTCCCTTAGATGGCAGGAAGTCTACTTACTACATGTTAATTATATTAAAATATTTGACAAGTCGAATATATGTATATGTTTCCATACTTATCTTGCTGTGCTAGAACAATCCTATCTACATGAACAAAAAAAAGGAAACCCAATGCAAGCAATCATCAATATAGAGCATGAAAATGATATGTTGTAGTCCATATCTCATGTTCCTCTCTCTGGGTGTATATGGCCTTCTTTACTGAACAATTGGAACTGGTTTTAAACCATTTCATTGTTGAAGAGAACCATGTCCATCAGAATTGATTATCATCTAGTATTGTTGTTGCTGTGTATAATGATCTCCTGGTTCTGCTCATTTAACTCAGCATCAGTTCATGCAAGTCTCTCCAGGCCTCTCTGAAATCATCTTGCTGGTTGTTTCTTACAGAACAATAATATTCCATAACATTCATATACCATAATTGATTCAGCTAGTCTCCATTTGATGGGCATCCATTCAGTTTCCAATTTCTAGCCACTACAAAAAGGGCTGCCACAAACATTTTTGCACATGTGGGTTCCTTTCCTTCCTTTAAGATCTCTTTGGAACATAGGCCCAATAGAAACACTGCTGGGTCAAAGGGTATGCACAATTTGATAACTTTTTGAGTATAGTTCCAAATTGCTCTCCAGGAATTGTAGGGTTTCTAAGAGATCTGAAAACTATTTTCCCTAACTGAGGCACTCATTTCCTCACTCAGTCAAAAAAAAAAAACTTATTAATGTATGCTTAGGGATGGTAAAATAAAGAAGGTTAAAAGGCAACTTCCCAGCCCTCAAGAAGCTCACATTCTAATGGGGGAGAGAGCATGCCAATCACTATAGACATAGGGATTTTATAGAGAAGGTGGAAACAAAACTGAGAAGAGATTTGCTAAGAAGTACTATGATTTCTAGATGCTAAACATTATTGCTGTGTTAGGATATGGTATTAAATAAGAAATAATACCTCAAATCAAAGAACGATAATACAGTTCTGATTGGAAGAATTGAACAAGGTATTTGGTGGGGTTTTTTGTTTTGAAGAACTTTGGAAATCAAATGGGTAGTTTTAATAAACAAGAAATGATGAATTCCAATATTACCTAAAATGTTCACAAAAATAGGAAATGCAAACTCCTATGAGATAAATACAGTACTAATATCTTTACTTGGTAGAGATAAAGCAGAGACATAAGCCTACATACCAATATTCTTAACGAATAATTATTATCACTGCAAAAATATGCCTTCAGGAGTATGTCAAGAAATTACCTTGTTTCTTTGTATTTGCGTAATCTGTCTCACATTTCAGGAATGAACTTCCCTTGCCCTTTTTCATACTCAGAAACTTTGTCCTCTGTTAATATGCAGTTCAGATGGTGTCTCTTCCATCAAGTCATTATAGATTCTCCAACCTTGTTAATATTATTTTCTTTCTCTGATTTTGCTTGTACCCTGTTTATTTTTGTGTGTTCTATTACCCTAGTTATATTGTAAACTCTTTGAAAGCTAGAATGTTTCCATTGTTTGTGTTTGCTCATGCATAATAGGTATTGTGCCACTTCTAAGTCTTTGAAATAATGGTATCTATAAGTCTTCATTCATTAAAAAGTTTTTGGTTATTTGGTTGTAGTTAGCTTGCTTTTTTTTTAAATGAATTTGATTCTGAGGTCAAAGTCATGGTCTCTTATTCTCAATAAGAATTCATGTATTCCAAGGCTATAGCTACTGTGTGCATTTGTTTGTGTGTGCTATGTCCTTTATTTACATTGCAAATATACTTGGGATAATGTATAGATTGGTCATTGCAGCCCATCACCATGTAAGAGAAATAACACTTTAGAGTGTGTACCATACTGATGTAACACTAGCCACAGTGCTGCTATCATTGGTGACATTGATAATAGTCTCATAGTAGAACAAGACCATATTATTTTATTTTGATACTCCTATCTGTAAGATCATAGTTGTATATGCCCTGATATACAAATTAATTATTTGCAGATGGAAATTTCTGAAGAGATAGAGTGTCTATAAGAATTGCCTTCTGAATTTATACTAAAATATGCTAAATCCCTAGTTTTCTAAAATATTTAATAATGAGTAGGCAATTACTCTTGTTAAGATAACCTGATTTTTCTTGTTTTCTATATATTTTTTTAAATTTGCTGTTGAACAAACATACTTATTTTTCTAATTATTATTCATTAACAGCATTTATCATATTAAAGCCAGCATGACATAGAATAGATAGGGAACTAGCCTTAGAGTCAGGAGTCCCATAGCATGGATAGGCATATTGATATAAAGAGTTCGTTGGTAGAGGAAGTTCCCACACAAATGAGCCTACTTCACTCAATTTTTTTGTCTCAGTTTCTCACGTGCAAAGTGATCTGGCAGCTATACGATGGTTAGTAGAAAGCTTGCTATGAAAATGCAAAAAACTTCAATTCAAATCCTGACTCAGACACTTGCTAGTTGTGTGACCCTAGGTAGATCACTAATGTCTCTCAGCCTTGGTTTCTTATAGTGTTACTATAAGTAACACTATAAAACTGTTATGCCTTATGAAAATACATTGTAGACAGGTCTTGAAGAAAATTTGTCACAGGTCTGTTTATAATTATGTAAGTTTATAATCGTATAGAGCCGATAAGAGATACACATATACATAGTGGTGGGGATAATAATGATACCTGCCTGCAATAGTGTTGTTTGAGTAGTCTTTGTAGAGCGCATTGCCACCTTTAAAGTACCATAGAAATGCTAGCTCCTATTATAATTATAATAATTATCATTATATCACTTTTAAGGCCCTTTTCATTTCAAAATCTATAGACCTGAAATCTGTAACTTAAGATCCTACTGTGTGCCAAGTATAATGCTAAGCACTAAGGATAAAAAGATAAAAATGATACTCTCTGCCCTCAAGAAGCTTATGTTCTATGAGAAGAAAAAAAATTCCTGAATAAGTAAATATAAAAACTAATACAAAATAAATATAAAGAACTTTTGAGTGGGAAGCACTAACAGTTTTATAGATGGAGAATGGCTTTTATGTAGATGGTGGCACTTGAGTTAGTTGGGCCTTTGAAACCCTGAGTTTTAAGAGAGAGGCAAAGAAAAACAGCCTTAGAGTTAATTAATTATATCAATATAAAGAGAATTAATTAGAAAGTGAAGCAACTTCAGGCAGGGAGACCAATTAGGAAGCAATTATAGTAGCATAGGCAGGCAGTGATGAAGCCTGAATTAGGAAACTCAATTAAATTTAATTCAACATTTATTAAGTTTCTCTGTGTTCAAGACACTGTTCAGGTTTCTGGGGATACTGACAAAAAATGATATAATCCCTACCTTTATGTAATTTTCATGCAACACAAACACTCGGATGTCACTAAAAGGTACTTTGACAGATGGCTTATACTCATAGCTGCGCAGACAGCAGACAGGCAGGAGATAGAAGGGAGTAATGTCTCGGTTCAAAGGGAGGAGAAAATATTCAAGGAGAATCTTTTTTCAACTTGAGTGATCAAAAACTACAAAGAAGAAAAGTATGGTGAGGACTAAGGAAAGGTTACTAGCTCCAACTGATTCGTGCTTGATGGTTTCAGTAACAGTGACGGTGAGTTAATTAGTTCAGATGACAGGGAGTTGTTGAACAATAATGTGAGAATGGGATAGTCCAGAGGAGTTTTGTTTGCAGGGTAGGAGATAATGGGCATGAGCCAGGAGACTTTGAAGTTGAGAGTGGATGATCTAAGAGTTAAATCTGGAAGAGCCAGGAAGAGATGGAAAGGAGGACAAGGAGAGATATTAGCTTTAACAAAGAGTCAGATTTAAGGAGTTCCACAAAAACTTGAACAAAAGAAGACGAATGAAGGTATAAAATGGCTTTGAAATATAGAGTTAGGAAAATAAGGAAATCTCACAGAACCCTTGTAAGAAGGAAGAGAAAGGAAAAGAGAAATATTGACTTGGTGGCAGTAGAGATTTAGAAGAGAACATTTAGAACAGCTTTAAGGAAAACCAGCCTAATTGATTGTCTTGTAGCAGTGAGAGCCCAGTTGGCTTTAAAAAGCATGATTTTGTGGTACACTTAGTCAACCCAACTTCATAACTTTCTTACAGAGTATCTATTTTTTTAAGTTCCAGTTAAGTATTATGTGCTGTGCTAGGGATACAAAGACAGATATGCCTCCTCCAGGTGGCTCCTTCTTGGTCTCTGAGGTGATTGACTGAATAAGCCTGAGTTGCTCAAAGTCTTTGTGGTGGTGTGGGAAAGATGCTGCACCATGGGAGTTGCACAGCTGTCAGTTGTAGCCCACAGGACTGTGTGGTGAAGGTTTTTTTTTAATGATTACTCTTTAGCCTTAGATCTGGTCATTCAGCCAGTTATAAATTCACCTTATTGCTGTCATTTATATTATTTATATTTCTATCATATTCTTCAAGTTTAGAAATAAAGGACAGTTTGTTAAATGTCTTTTGAAGTACAAGTATGCCATATACACACATCCTGCTCATCCTCTCCCCCAACCTGTTCCAATCTACCAATCTCCTGAAACTTCCCCTCAAAAAAGTAGCATTATTCTAACATGACATGTTCTTGATGAAGGTGTGTTGGCTCAGTGAGGGCTATTTATCTGTTAAAACATTAACAAAATAATTAATACTACACCCTAGAAATCAGTCAAGGTCAGCATCCCAATATTTTATAGATTCTACTTTTTTTCTATTTTAAATTCAGAGATCTACCTATCTCCAGTTCTGTAGCATTTTTTCATTTCTGTGCTTCATGAATTTTTAAGAGATAACTGACCATAGCTTAATAATCACAGTCACAAATTACTTCCATCTAGTAGGTTTTTTGATTTAGATTTGGTACCTTGCTTTCACTGATGTCACCTTAATGCTCTTGAGGAGACAGCTAGATGCCTCAGTAGATAGAACACTGGGCCTGGTGTCAAAAAGAACTGAGTTCAAATCCAGCTACCTCTGTTTTCTTTGTTCTACTATAGAAGTAAATGGCAAACTACTCCATTGTTTTTTGCCAAGAAAACTCTTGGACAGTATGGTCCTCAGGATCATGATCAATTTGACGCAATTAAATAACAATAATAGTGCTCTCTATGTCACTACTTACCTTGAGTTTCAACTTTCTGTTAATTATTTAATTGTAGTTTCCCTAGCCTGAAGATAGTTAGTTTGACTCACATGTGAACAAAGATGATTATTTTTTTCTAATAGTTTTTTTTAATATTTCATTGACTCTAAAGCAAGTGATAGAGACAAAGTGCATTTCAAAATAGATGGTTTTGAATATGTCTACACCTCTAATGGATGGATGGCTCATGAAAGTTGGATGCCTATTAGATTAAGCAGGTGCTTATTTGATATGATTTCAGGCTTCTTGATATTCTCAAAGTACTTCCCCATTGGGCTGCCATATAACTCATATTAAGTTCTCACTGTATGTCAAGTGCTATACTAAGTATTGGGGCAACTAATAGAGACTGGACTTGGAATCAGGAAGACTCATGTGTTCAAATCCAGTCTAAGACATTCCTAGCTATGTGCCCTTGGACAAATAACTCAGCCCTATTTGCTTAATTCCTTATCTGTAAGATGAGCTAAAGAAGCAAATGGCAAATTATTCTAGTATCTCTGCCAAGAAAATCTTCAAATTGAATCATGAAGAATCTGTCATGACTGAAAACAACTAAACAAAAATGCTCCAGGAGTTTTCATTCTTTTAGAGGAGATTTATGTCTGTGTCTGTATGTATATATGTATTTATAAATTATATTTCAAAAATATAATTTTCAAAAAAATAAAAATATATTTCAAAAATATAATTTTGGTGAGAAAGGAGAGGCAGCACCTATAGGTGGACAGATCAGGAAAGACTTCTGTAGGTGACCCATTAGTTTTTCTGCCTTCATTTAAGACTTGGCTCAAATTCTCACCTTTTATAAAAGGACATCTTTTTTGCTTCTCTCCATAACGCATTGCTTACTTCCTGAGGCAACCTATCAATTCTAATTCTTTGTGACAGGCCCTGAATTAAGTATCAAAGAAATAGATATAAAAATGAAATTCCCTTCCCCTCAAGGAACTTCCATTCTATCAAACTGCAAAAAAGCTTCAAATCCTCTGCTGATAACAGATTTTTATAGGGAAGAGATGCCTGAATACTTTGTTGGGAGAGTAGCACCATTGAAGAGGTAAAAAGATTTTAAAAGGTGGGTCTGGGGGCCTTACAAAAAAAAGTGCTTTCTACATCACTGTTTTGTGGAAAAATATAGTACCGATTTCTCATGAAATCCTGTAGCTATTTATACCACAAAATAAGACCAGAAAGCAATTCCTCTTCATGCTCCTCAGTCACTCATTGTATTTTTCCCTCTCTAGATGCCTGAAGAACAGGCATTCTGTGTTTTGGTGAAGATTATGTATGACTATGGCTTGAGGGATCTGTATAAAAATAACTTTGAGGATCTTCACTGTAAATTCTATCAACTGGAAAGGCTCATGCAGGTAAGTAGAGCATCATTTATTTTTATCTATTGGTTAGGAGAACTTGATAAATCATTATCCAGATATTCTAGGGTGAGGGGAAAAAGTTCTTCTAGATATTGTACAGATGATAGAAATGGCATGGACCTTGCCTAATCTCTATATGAATTTTAATACTCACCAGAAAATAAATTTCATTAAATTGGTGCTTAATATTTCAAAACTCACTATATCTAACACTTTAAAGATTTTTTATTTTAATAAATGTACTTTATTTGTGCATTTATTTGGTGAGGCATTTTATAGAATTGTTAGCTATCAGCTTGCTACTCAATTAATGTGAAAGAATAAGGAAAGTTATAAAGCATTCAAAATGTGAGGAGCTTTTCCCAAATTAACAAGTACACCAGCCAAATATAGGTCTAGAAGCAGGAAATGTTTTCAGTTTTTCCCACACAAGTCTCATGGCTCTATTCACTATTAAAAGTGAATGTCAAGTGAGACTCAGGAACAAGGTCATTAAGAAATTGAAGGGGAAAAAAGAATATAATAAATTTGGATCTTTCCAAGCATTCAAGAAGCGAGATGTTTTTAGACTTTATTCTATCAGTTGTAATTTTAGAGTCATTCAGCCATTTCAAAATTTTCATTTATAGAGAAAAAATAACTCATCCTTTTGAAAGGTTTATAACTTGAAGACATAAAGCATTATATTGATACATAAAAAGTTGAGGTTGTTGATGGCTGTTGGCTCCATCTGATATGGGTTGATTTTTATATTTTTCTTCATGAGATGTAATTAAGACATTATATTGAATGTTATTGCTTAATTCTCCTAACTTAGCTTATTACATATAGTCTTGAAGTGTTAAGAAATAACCTATTTTCTTCCATTAGTATTTTTAGTAAGATGATTTGTCTCCAATGTGACCATTTAAAATGGATCCCTCTTAAAGTATCTGGAGGATGTATATGGATTTGTGGATTTATGATAGTTTTAAAGCAGTCACCCTATGCAACAATTGATGTGTGTCCAATGATTTAATTATGGAAATTAGAGTAAGCATTACATCTATATTTTCATCTTGGCTTTTTAATATTGGAAATGTCTGTGTTAATGCCTCATATTTTGCTTTCCATGCTTTCAGGGATACATTTTAACTTCTTAATATAGAAGCATTTACTCATTTTTTTGGGAGAGAGAAAATGAAATTTTCATATAAGGTCACTATAGTCCCCCACAACATACTCAAACAATTCCAATAGTTGTTTAGGTTTATGATGTTATACTATAGCACTATGTTATAAAAGCAAAATAAAATTTGTTATATGTATTAGTGAAATTGTCTAGGTTCCCAAGAAGTCATTGTCATGATTCTGTAGTTTGTAAACTAAATGGATTGAGGCATAAAAAAATTAGAGCTGGGAAAATAAAATTATTCAATTCAGCCATTTCCTTTTATGGTTAAGAAAATGGAGATACAGAGTGGTTAAATATCTTGCTCAAATTAAAAGAATTAATTTATTCAAAAAATAGGACTAGAAATCAAATGTTCTGACCCCAAGCAAGGCTTTTCCTTTTATGGCAGACTGCTTCCCTTCTATACAAATCTTGATTATAATTGATATTAAAAGAAAAAACACAGTTTTCTCATATATTTTGGCATTAAACCATTGGCGGGGCTATCAAAACATGAATTGGAGTTATGACGTAGTCTTGTTTTGAGAAAGGATAAAGGTTTTTGGAAGAACAAATGATATAGACTTGATGTGTTCATAACATACCTTTATTTTATTTATTTGCCTATTTATGTACTCTAACTCTTTTCCTTATGTCGCTTTGCTGATGTTTCCTGAAATATGGTACATCTTAGAAGGTTATTAAAGTAATAATAGAAATATGTAACCTCCATAATCTGTCTGGAGCGTAAGTTCTGGAGTGTTTGCAGAGATTTTTTGAACACACCTGGACACTTTCAGGGATAGAGGTGCCGAAGGCTGAAGGATTTTCAAGAATTGACTTCCATATCCCATAGTCATATAACCCCGATCATGTGATTCTGGAAATGGCCCAGGGGAATTCAGCTCAACTCTATGTTCCATGGGGTCTGTTCTCACCAGAGTGGATCTGGAGAACTCCCTTGATTCCCCTTGTTACATTATAGGTAGTGTAATTAAATAAACTTTAATTCATTGTTTTAACAATTTGAGGATCTGTGATTACATCACTTTGCTTGCTCCCTCCAATGATGTAGATCATTCACTACTATTCTATAACTTAGGAGATGGTCTTTGGGAAGTGCTGCAGCCAAAAAATGTATTATCCAGCTTCCTATATATTGGCTTGAATTCCCTTGTACAAATACAGTCTTTTCCTGAGTCTGTACTATCAAATTTGACAAAACCTTCCAGAGCTTATGATTTGCTGGCATAGCCTTGGAGAATACAAGGTTACCTCTACACCATTATGAGGCATTTGAACAGCACTGGGGTTGAGGAATAATGACTATATTGCCATAAAATTCTAAATTGGCAACAACAAAATCTTTTGCAGCTTGACTTCTTTCCCACCTTGTTTTCTTCTTATTTCTGTAAATGTAATATCCTTACAGAAGGCTGTGAGTTCTTAAGAATGAAGATTATATTGTTTTTCCATCATTTCCGTCACCTAGCACACCACCTTATACTTCGTTGGTGTGAAATGAGTATTTGCTGACTTGAATTCCTCCTTCCTCATTTTTTCTCTTTAAATTCTAGGAACAATTACCAGACCTGCACAGCCACTTCTGTGACCTGAACCTGGAAGCTCATATGTATGCATCACAGTGGTTTCTCACTCTCTTCACTGCCAAGTTCCCCCTGTGCATGGTCTTCCACATCATTGACTTACTGCTTTGTGAGGTACAGTGACTCTATCTTGGAAATCTAAGCCAACCTAGAAAAATTCCATTTTGAAAATTTCACAGTTTTTTGTTTTCTCAGCTTTTGCTATCGACTTTAAGACAAATTCAGAAGTAAAAGTTCACTCTTTTAGAATATAGAGAAGAAATCTTGTTTCAGCTGTAGGATATATTCTTAAAATATAGTTTTGTTGCTACTGAATACTGTCATAAACTTCAGTGAGATGGGGTAAGGACTGGACCTGTAATTTTATTCTTATTAAGAGGAAATTCCATTTTATTTATCAGGTTGCAGATTGGCACATTTTTGTCAATTTGAGGTCTCTGAGTTGCCTAGAGTACTAAGAGATTCAGTGTAGATCACATGACCAATATTTCAGAGGCAGGTCAGGAACTAGGTCTTCCTGTTTTTGAGGCCAGGTGTCAATTCAACTGCCACTATAAAATAATGGAACTAAACTGAGATAATATGGTTCATAAATTAATGTTCCATTTGTGGAAATGTTGATTTTCAAAATCTCACGTATTCTAAAAAAGAAAGTATGTTGTTTTACAACCTCATTTATTTTAGGATTCTTTCACAAAGTGACACAGACTATTGGGTAGAGTATATTAATACCTAAAAAGCATGCAGTCACTCAATTCTTTCCCACGTTTCCTTCCAAAAAATTTTAAATGTTTTTAGTTATACAGAAGCTGTGTTTGGAAGAGGAAAAAATCTTTCAAGAAGAAAAAGGAAGGAAGCAAAAGTTGATAGTACTTTTTGTTGGAAGCAAAAATGAAATTAAAGGTTGAAAAAAATCCATAAAAGTTATCTTCTGGATAAAGACGCTTGAAATTAGGGGTCTCCCAAAGTCATAAAGAGCATCATAGTTTGAAAACAGATGCATTATTTTTTATTTTTTATTAAAGCTTTTTATTTACAAAACATATGCATGGATAATTTTTCAACATTGACCCTTGCAAAACCTTCTGTTACAGATTTTCCCCTTCTTCCCCCCACTCCCATTCCTAGATGGCAAGTCGTTTAATACATGTTAAATATATTAAAATATATGATAAATCCAATATATGTGTACATAGTTCTACAGTTATCTTGCTGCACAAAAAAAAGATCAGGTCAAGAAGGAAAAAAAACTGAGAAAAAAAAACAAAATGCAAGCAAACAACAATAGAAAGAGTGAAAATGTTATGTTGTGGTCCACACTCAAATCCCACAAGCCTCTCCCTATGTGTAGATGGCTTTCTTCATCACTAAACAACTGAAACTGATTTGAATCATCTCATTGTTGAAGAGAGCCATGTCCATCAGAATTGATCATCATATAGTCTTGTTGTTGCTGTGTATAATGTTCTCCTGGTTCTGCTCGTTTCACTCAGCATCAGTCCATGCAAGTCTCTCCAGGCCTCTCTGTAATCGTCCTGCTGGTCGTTTCTTACAGAACAACAATATTCCATAACATTCATATACCATAATTTATTCGATTCTCCAATTGATGGGCATCCATTCAGTTTCCAATTTCTAGCCACTACAAAAAGGGCTGCCACAAACATTCTTGCACATGTGGGGCCCTTTCCCTCCTCTAAGATCTTTTTGGGATATAGGTCCAATAGAAACACTGCTGGGTCAAAGGGGATGCACAGTTTGATAACTTTTTGAGCATAATTCCAAATTGCTCTCCAGAATGGTTGGATCCATTCACAGTTCCATCAACAATGCTTTTGTGTCCCAGTTTTCCCACATCCCCTCCAACATTCATCATTATCTTTTCCTGTCATCTTAGCCACAGATTCATTATTTTCTAAAATGATATAGGAAAATGAAAGACAATGTAGGAGAAGGGTCTCATTTTAAAAAAATTAATTATTAAAACTTTTTATTTTTCAAAGGATTTGCATAGATAATTCTGCAACATTAGCCCTTGCAAAACCTCTGTTCCAGTTTTTCTCGTTCTTTTCCCACCCTCCTCCCCTAAATGGCAAGTAGTCCAATATATGTTAAACATGGTAGAAATATATGTTAAATCCATTATAAGCATATATATTTATACAAGTATCTTGCTGTAGAAGAAAAATCAAATCAAACCAGAAAAGAAAATGATGAAGAAAATAAAATATAAGCAAACAACATTAAAAAGAGTGAAAATGCTATGTTGTAAACCACATTCAGTTCCCACAGTCCTCTCTCTGGGTGTAGGTGGCTCTTTTGATCACAAGACCATTGGAATTGGTCTGTATCATCTCATTGTTGAATAGAGCCATGTACATCTGAATTGATCATCATATAATGTTGCTGTTATCTATATAGTGATCTGGTTCTGTTCATTTCACTTAGCATCAGTTCATGCAAGTTTCTCCAGGCCTCTCTGAAATCATCCTGCTTATTATTTCTTATAGAACAATAATATTCCATAGCATTCATGTTGAAGGGTCTGTTTTTTGTTTGTTTTTGTTTTTTAAAGCAACCATTTTGTGTCAATAGCCTATTTCTTTATAACTTTAATGTGGACAGAAGATACACTACTGATCTCACTGAAAAAATTTTAACTCTTTGTCTTTCTTTAGCCAGTTGGGATTTAGGAACTTTTTTGTCCTCTGTTTACTGCCCTTTCTTCTCCCCATCATCTTTTTCAATATTTATTAGACACCAGGATCACTAGCACTTCTATTTGCCTTGACAAGTTAACTGACAACCCAACACTGAAATCCCTTTTTTCTAATATTTCTTGAAATTTAAAGGCATCTTTGACCTCTTAAATTAGAACAGATTTCTTCTTTTTAAACTTTTTGGGTGCTGAAAAATCTCAAAATGGATAGAATCACAGTACTAACTAGAGTGGGATGAATCTTTCCTTACAGATGTTTTTTCTGAATTTGTTCTCCAAGGAAACATAGTTATGGGATGTTCTCATTGTTAGACTTTTCCCCCCTTTCTCAGCAATGTTAGATGTCAATAGATTTTACTAGTGTAAGAAAGACAGAAAACTATAGTTCCCATACATGTTTGAAAGTTTTCTTAAAAGTAGCAGTTGGTCTCAAGAATAAATGCTTCGACTGCCTAACACTAAACTTTTAGGATGTTTGAGGGGTTTTCTTATTGGCACAAATATACTAAAGTCATTCAAACCTTGCTTAGATTTCTCCTTGTGAGATTCCCAGCTTCTAGCTACATTTAATTTGTCTTCAGTCTCCTTTCTTAGGAGCTTGTGAGTTTATTTATACATACATACACACACACACACACACACACACACACACACACACAGAAGGAAAGAGATCAGATTTTCTTCTATCATAATTTAACCGGGTAGCAGAATAAATTGTTGAAGCTGTCACTTCACTATACATATTGTAGCTGGCATATTGAAAGCACCATGGGGAAGATAGATGTTAAAAGGTCTCCCTCATTTCTGGCTGTGCTGTATAGCAATATACCATCTAATATAAGGGTACTCCAGTGCTATCATCTATCTCACCTTTGAACCCTGGATAGAAGATACCTGTGACCACTTTAAAAAGAGATGGAATCAGTTTAGGCCTTGTCAAAGCAATGTGCAGCAGCTATTTAACCCTGCTTTGTCCCCTATGCTAACCACGCTAGTTTCCCAGACTTGAGACTTCTGACTTTCCACACTTTGGATGACATTGCATTTTGTGAATTTGGTTTCAGATTTCTGGAACACATGATAGGGTCCTGTTTAATGGCATTTCCCTCTGTGTTTTTAAACAAAATAGGTTAGCCTGATCTCTCACAAATCTGCCCATTCTATATTGCCCATTTTAAACTCACCTCTTTCCTTGAGCCTGCCTGAAGGTAACTGGGATGCCTCAATATAAATTCTAGATTAATAGGCAAAATTTGTTGTATAGAGACAAATCCTTCTATTAGACTTTCTTTTTTTTATTTATATAAAGCTTTTTATTTACAAAACATATGAGTGATTTTTCTACATTGACCTTTGCAAAAACTTTTTTTTCCCAAGCTTTCCCCCTCCTTCCCCCCACCCCCACCCCTAGATGACAGGTAATCTAATACATGCTAAATAGGATAAATTATATGACAAATCCAATATATGTATACATATCTATACAGTTATCTTACTGCACAAGAAACATCAGATCTAGAAAGAGAAGAAGAAAAAACAACCTAAGAAGGAAAACAAAATGCATGGAAATATTCACAGAAAGCATTAAAATGCTGTGTGGTGGTTCACTCTCAGTTCCCACAGGCCTCTCTCTGGATGTATATGACTATCTTCATCGCAGAACAACTGGTTTGAATCACATCATTGTTGAAGAGAACCATGTCCATCAAAATTGATCATTGTATAGTCTTGTTGCTGTGTATAAGTTCTCCTGGTTCTGCTGATTTCACTCAGCATCAGTTCATGCAAGTCTCTCCAATCCTCTCTGAAAACCTCCTGTTGGTCATTTCTTACTGAACAATAATATTCCATAACATTCATATACCATAATTTATTCAGCCATTCTCCAATTGATGGGCATCTTTTCAATTTCCAGTTTCTTGCCACTACAAAAAGGGCTGCCACAAACATTTTTGCACATGTGGGTCCCTTTCCCTCTTTTAAAATCTCTTTGGAATATAGGCCCAGTAGAAGCACTGCTGGGTCAAAGGGTATGCACTGTTTGATAACTTTTTGAGCATAGCTCCAAATTGCTCTATTAGACTTTCAAATACCTTCCTAGAGGCAGCTCAGTAGCATGAAGGCTGGAGCTGGTGTTGGAACCAGGAGAATCTGAATTCAAATGTGACATCAGCCACTTATTAAGTGTGACACTGACTATATGATGATCAATTCTGATGGACATGGCTCTCTTCAACAATGAAATGTTTCAAACCAATTCCAATTGTTCAGAGAAGAAAGCCATGCACACCCAGATAGAAGAATATGAAATGTGGACCTCAACATAACATTTTCATGCTCTCTATTGATGTTTGCTTGCATTGTGTTTCTTTTCTCTGATTTTTTTTCTTGTAGATATGATTTTTTTTGCACAAAAATGGTAAGTGTGGAAATATGCATACATATATTCGATTTGTCAAGTATTTTAACATAATTAACATGTAGTAGACTTCCTGCCATCTAGGGAGGGGTGGGGACTAGGGGGGAAAAATTTGTAACAGAAAACTTTGTAAGGGTTAATGTTGAAGAATTACCCATACATATGTTTTGCAAATAAAAAGTTTTAATTAAAAAAAAAAGTGTGACACTGGCCAAATCTTCCTTAGCTTTCTTATCTATGAGATGGAGACAATAATAGTACTTACCTCCCAGGATTGTTATGAGTGCAAAATGAGAGTATATTTGTAAAGAGCTTTGCAAGTTTAAAGGGCTTTGGAAATGCTGGCTATTATTATTATTGCCTGACACTTAAATTTATTTAAAAATATTTTTATTTGTTTCAAACCACTTCCAATTGTTCAGTGAAGAAAGCCATATACACCCAGAGAGAGGGATGTGAAATGTGGACCACAACATAACATTTTCATGCTCTCGATTGATGTTTGCTTGCAGTGTTTCCTTTATCTGATTTTTCTTTCTTGTAGATACGATTGCTCTTCCACAACAATGGTGTGTGGAAATATGTATACATATATTCGAATTGTCAAGTATTTTAACATAATTAACATGTAGTGGATTTCCTGCCATCTAAGGGAGGGAAGGGGACTGGGGGTAAAATTTGTAACGGAAAGCTTTGTAAAGATTAATGCTGAGGAACTGCCCACACATATGTTATGCAAATAAAAAAATATTTTTCTATTTGGTGAAAAATATTAAGCATGACAGTAGCTGCAAAGTTGAGTACTATATGGGATTAAAAAATACTCATACATTCAGTACTCCATATTTTCAATACTTCTGATTCCTTCCATGTTTGTTCATGATGTTTTTTGTTGGATTTTAAAAAGAGGGTGTGGTGTGTATGTGTGTGTGTGTGTGTTTGTGTGTATGTGTGTGAAAGTAATCAATATTAAAATATAAAGCAACCAAAGTAAATTCTTTTCTTTTGAGATAATTTTGAGATCTTCACCTTATTTTGGTCCTTTTTGCTTCTCTCCTCCAAAGTATGAATAGTTGAAAACAATATCTTTAATATGTATTCAACACTTAACTATAAGCCATATTTGCACAATAATGCTTGATCCTTTTTGCCTCTACCTGGAGCATTTAATTAAATAATATGCATTCTCAGACATTTCTAAATGGTTATGCAATATTACAAAAAGAGTTATTGGGGGAGACTATGGAATTACCCATAAGTGAAGCCCATAAATGTGATAACCTTATCTGAAATACCATTTATGAATAAGAAAGGAAAGAGAAATTATGGTACCATGACCCTCACCATTAATTATTCCTAACTTGAAGTTGAATCTGAACTTAATGAATAATTGAAAATGTTTTGGGGCAGCTAGGTGGTGCAGTGGATAGAGTACCAGCCCTGAAGTCAGGAGGACCTGAGCTCAAATTTGTCCTCAGACACTTAACTCAGATACTTCCTAGCTGTGTGACCTTGGGAAAGTCACTTAACCCCAATTGCCTCAGCAAAAAGAGAGAGAGAGAGAGAGAATGTTCTGACTCTTACAGTGACACTATCTTCATTTTGTTTGAACTTGATTTGCATATAGTTCTATATGTGGTCTTGTATTGAACAAGGCTTTTGTTTATGCAGAGCTTTGATCCATACCTCCTGAGGAAGATATTTTAAACATATGTAATTACTTCCTAGTGGGAAATGGCATTATGGTCTCTCATTAACCTCTTGATTAATAAAACTGGAGATGAATTATTCTTGGTTGTTATGATATAGACAATCTCATTTATCCAGCCCTCCCCTACGTGAATTTCCATTGCACATGACTGTACAAATTTATGACTTGTCCTTATTACAAGTACCCCATACAAAGTGTTCCGAAAGTCTTTGAGGAGTTTTAAAGCTTAAATTGGGGCACCCTGTTAAATTTTAAAGCTTAAATTTGGGTACCCTCTATTAATTCTTTCTTTTTTGCAGTAACACCAATATCTCAGAACTTCCTACAGTAATCTATTATTTAATTAACAGAATATCCCACAGTGGCTTATGTGATTACTGTAATTTCCTAGTTGGAATCTTGAAGGGATTTCATACATAGGATCCTACCCATCCATTCTGATTTCTCCCCTTAGCAGATTAGAAGGTAAAACTTTAAGGATTTGCTTATAAATCATGCAATAATTTAATGTCCAGCTCCAGTAGACCTTGGAAGCTATTCATTTTATAGAAGAGGAAGTAGTATAAGAGAAATTAAATGGCTTGCCCATGGTCACATAGTTCATAAAAAGAAGAGCTCCTACTCCCGTACGAACATGAAATCATACTGCGGAGTTTGAGCCTTGATCCTACTCTTTTAAACCAAGTTGAATGTAGAAGATTATGAAAGACATTTATATATAATGCAGACACCAGTTAATTCATGTAATTAATGGTTAACAAATAACAGTAACTCACTTTTGAGTAGTATTTTAAGGTTTACAAAGTTCTTTTCTCAGTGAAGTAGGTAGGTAGGTAAGCAGACCTGTGCCTTAAGAACTGACATTCCTTTCAAGATATTTTAAACTTTGTAATTATAAAAAACTCTGCTCTAATTTTAAATGATTTCAATTATTGATTTTTAAAAACAACAACAAAAACAACAACACTAAGATCACAGAGTCAAGGAATGCCAAGGGCCATGTGAAAGCTACATGATAATACTGAGTAGAATACTAGAACGTGGAGTCAGGAAGGACTGAGATCCTCTGAGTGACTGGGAAAATCAGGTAATCTCTTTGAGTTTCAGTTTCCTCATCTGTAAAATGTGGATAAAAATACTTTTAGTATACACCTGGAAGGATTGTTGGGATTTTATTGAGACAATGGACAGAGATGAGTCTTCCTGACTCTAGCTCTGGCACTATCTTCTGTGTCACATAGATGCCCACAATAGATGTAGAGTACTTTATAAACCTTAGGGAGCTCTGTATAAGTTTTACCAGAACTATTTCCATTGGATTTGGACTATATGACTTCTGAGCTGCCTCCATCAGATGGAGGAACACTTCATTTGCATGGATAATCACTGTTATTTGCAGAATCATCAGGTTTCCTTTCTCAAAGATTGTTTGTGACATCTATTCTTTCTATGGGATATGCTGTCAAAGGCTATAGCTGGCTTTTCAGATAAATAATTATGTAGTGATAGGACAAAGGGGAGGAAATAAGTTTTTATACAGTATCTATGATGTACCAGGCATTGTGCTAAGCCCTCTTTACAAATATTATCTCAAAAAAACTCTTTGAGGTTTTTGTTAGTCAGATATGACTCTCTGTTTATCCTGTTAGCAAACATATTGAAATGATTAGCCATTTTCTTCTCTAGCTCATTTTATAGACAAGGAAACTGAGGCAAAAAGGGATAAATTACTTACCCAGAATTACCTTGTTGGGGAGTCTTTCTCTTCTGTCTATACAACTGGTAAAGAGAGTTGGAGCCTCTCATCTCATGCAAGAAATTGTCACTTACACCTTGAGTTTGAAAATAAGGTTCTAATGAGTCTCTTGAATCATTGTAGTTTGACATGTTCACAGGTTTTGCAGATGGCATCCTCCTTTTCTTCAGTCCAGTAGGGCTTGCTTGTTTCTTCCCATATTGAAGTAATTATTTCAGTGGTCCTAGAAATAACTGATCCTTCAGGTGTTTGTCAGCTATCCTCCAGCCCATGTTTCTTAATCATTCAATCATTCTTTGATCTTCTTTAGTCTGGGTAAGTCCAAAAGTATTAATCAAAGATATTGCCCCTGATGATCCCCATATTATGGTTAATAAAGTGGTTTGCTAAGAACTACTGCTCTTGCTCCCTAAACTTGCCACTGTTCATCCTTTTCATGAGACTATTTAGCATTGTTGTCTTCTCTTTAGTCCTACAAGATTGAAAGTGTAGTGAAAGTTGGCTTACTTAGCTCATTACTGCTAAGTGTAATGGAGAAGAAAAATAGTCATGGTTAGTCTAGCATCCTCAAGATAAGGAATACTTATTTGCCAGATTAAAGTTTGGTCCAATTTATAGTTTTAGTTGACTATTTTCAAGAAGTAAAAGCACTTGATAGATATGACCACTTTGCTTTCATATAGTAGAGTCCCATCGTACATGGAGGTTAGGTTCTAAAATCATTGTGTAAATTGAAAATCCTGCATATTTTAAAATAACCCTGAAAATTATTTATGTTATTTAGAAGGACAATGTCTGATAGCAGTAATTAGTGAAAACCCACGAGAATGTCTTTTTTTTAAAAAGGAAACTTCTCTTTTAAGAAAGTAGATGAATCCGAAATGGTTGCTATAAAAATGGACTCACCCAGACTAAAGAAGATGAAAGGATGATTGATTGAGTATGAAACATGGCATCAAAGAATGGAGAATAGCTGGTATACCTAAAGAAACTTTTGTATAATGTGAGAGTTGGAAGGAATTTCATTAGCCATTTAGTTCAGCTTGCCCAAAAAATCCCTATTATGACATATCAAACAAATGGTCTGCCTTTATTTGGAAAACTCCAGGAAGAACAATTCTAAATTTTAGGAATTATTTACTAATAGACCTAAATATTCACATTCCTCTCTCTGTTTCTCCTCCTTTCCCCATCTCCCGCTGTGTGTATGTGTGTGTGTGTGTGTGTGTGTTTCATTTTCTGTTATGCCTTGTTTTGCCTTTTGGAGCCAAACACATGTCCAGTCTGTCCTATACTTGACAGTCCTTCAAGTACTTGAAAATAGCTATCAGCTCCCCTCTTTCCTCCCACCTTTACTGTATCTTCCCTTTTCCTAATTAGTTCTTCCACAAATCTTCTTGTCATCCTTCGCCATTCTGATTGTCCCCCTCTGATTTACTGATGTCTTTAAACCAGAATTAAATATAGTTTTCCAGATGAAGTCTGATGAGGACACTCAGAAGTTGAATTATCACCTCTCTTTTTGTGGAACTTATACTCCCCATTTTTCTTTTGTTTTAATTTAAAATATTTTTGTTTATATTTGTTTATATTGTATTATATACAATACATATACTGTATTTTATTTGGGGGGTTTTATATGTACATTCTTTTTTTAAAACATATTTCCATATAAGTCATGTTAGGAGAGAACAATCAGAACAAAAGGGGAAAAACCATGAGAGGAAAAAAAAACAGAAAAAAAAGAAGAAAAGGTGAAACTATTATGTCTTGATCCACATTCAGTCTGTAGTCTCTCTGCATGCAGAGTTTTCTATCCAAAGTTTTTTTGGATTTCTTTGGATCACTGAATTGTTGAGAAGAATCAAATCTACCATATTTGATCATCACACAATCTTCTTGTTGCTTTGCACAGTGTTTTCCTGGTTTTTTTTTGCTTCATTCAGCATCAGTTCATGTAAATCTTTCCAGGTTTTTCTAAAATCAACTTGTTAATCATTTTTATAGAATATTAATATTCCATTACTTTCATATGCCATGATTTGCTCAGTTATTCCCCAATTGATGACTTATGCCCCTTTAAAAAAATTTTTAATGTCCCTTTTTAATGTAGACCAGGATTGCATTTGCCTTTTTGTCCTCTGCATCACAATACTGAACTTACAATCAACTTAACTCCCAGATCTCTTTCAGAACACAACAGAATGGAGAGGATAAGGAGCAGAATCTTATACATAAGATGATGAGATTCTAGAACCAAGATGCTAAAATTATGAAGATTAATGAGAACTGAGATTGACAAGAAGAAACAGTACATTTGGGTCTCTTTTCTCAGACTTAGAAGCTTAAGCTTATCAAGTCAAATAGTGGTCCAGGACTGTTTAAATCTTCTCCCCAACTTTCCTTCCCTCTCACTTCTCTGCCCCTCTTCTCTCCCCACTTTTTCCTCTCTCATTCTTTCTCCTCTTTTCTTTTCCCTTCTTTTTTTCTTTCCCTTCTTCCCCTCTTAGCACTTTTCCCTCTTTTCTTTCTCCTTTTCCCCCTCTTCTCTTCCTTCCATTCTCCCCACTTTTCTCTTACTCTCAAATACCTACCTATATTTGAATACCTATAAGTCAAATGTGGGTACATTTTTTATTCCACTGTAATACTCTTTTAAGCTCACTAAGGGATGGAATTACTTAGCAAGAGAAAAGATAGAAGTGAAGTAACCAAATCAGACTTTCCTTATCAGAACTGTTACAAAAAGCATTCCAACACTGCTTTTTTGCTTTAGAATTCTATTTGCTAGATCTATCATCTTATAAGTCACTTCAATTAAATAGATTAGACAGCCACCCAGTTAAAGAGGAATGCTGAATCAAAAGTTTATATACTGTATAATTTTGCCAGGAACTAGCCATCTTTTCTGCTTTTAGACATTTTAAATCCTTAGTCTTTGCGGGAAAGACTAAAAATAGAAGTTGCAGAAGCAATATGCTCCATCCACAGGAGCTCTTAGAGAAGAAATTTAGAACATTTTTAGCTGGCAGATTATTATGCAAATCCACTTAAAATATCACTTGATCGAATTTCTGTGACCCTTATAAGAGAATTAGAAATCTGAAAAGTACCAAGCACTAAAGTAGTATCTAGATAGCATCCAATTCTTTCCATTAAGTATGAGTAAATAATGTTTTATTTGTTACTTATCAAGCTTCCAATTTGATTAATAAGCACATAAAATAAAAATATAGAAATATATGCATTGGGAAAAAACTTAGCTGAAGTTTTTCAGTTAATGTATTGCTGCTCTTTCACTTTGAATCTCCAGGCTTGTCCACAGAGGTAGTCAGCATTAGAGACTATACCTCACCTTAATCTTTTTGGAAACCATTATTCTCACCTTGGTTCTTCTAAATCTTGTGATCTTTGCAGAAAAACAGTACAATTGCAACTCTTTCATAATGTGTCCTAATTCTCTTTTCAGTGTTGCCGCTGGTTTTCATAATTTGAGGTGATCAACCACAATCTCAAAGCCATTATCTTTTTTTTTTTGTTACTCTGTTTTCTAAGCTAAGCATTCCTTGTTACATAGAAATTCTCTGAATAATAATTAGAAAGCCCTCACTAGTCCCTTCCTCTCATTTTTAACATTTGATAAGTCCATTCATTTTAGATTGATAGCATGAAACTTATTTTCTTCTTACTTTGTTCTTTTTTCTTTTTGAAGGAGGGAGATCTTTTGCTTTTAAAAATCAGGTTGGTGCTCATTTGAAAAGCAGAATGAAAGGGTGGTTTTTTGTTTGACAGATTTAAGTATTCTATCCATGGAAGAAATAGTAACAAACTATATGTCTGCACCCCCCCCCCAAAAAAAAAGACCTTTCATGTTGACAATACGATGCAGTACAATATAGTGCATCTGGGACTGATGTTGTGTTAAACTGGGAATATGAAAAAAAAAAAGAAAGAAAAAGGCAACCCCTACTCTTCAGGAGCTTACGATCTAAAAGGGGAGAGGAGAAAGACAACATAAGAAAGGAAGCTAAAATGGGGCTGAGGGTACTTCTGATGTGTGAGTACCAAAACTGAGACAATCTCCTTAAAGATAAATTTTTTGGTGATGAGCTTATCTGTGAGGGGAGGATGATAACATGATGCAGTTCAAACTATTGATAACACTTTCTTATTGATATTTGTCTTTTCCAATTCAGTTCAATATTTAAGTGCTTACTCTCTACAGAGCTCTATGCTAAACTTTGAACATATATAAAAAGTGACATAATACTTACATTGAAAAAGTTTATATTCTATTGAGGTTGAGTAGTGGGAGGAGGGATACAGCTAATGGTAGAAGGATGGATATAAATGTAATTATATGGGTATGATAGGGGCAAAAGGAATTCCTGATCAAGTGATGTAAGACAGTTTGAACAGGGAGAGAACACCTTGTGAAGGGATGAGGGAAGACATTCCTACAGAGGGAGGAGGTTGCATCTGAGTTGGGCTTTGGAGAAATAAAAGGATTCTGAAATGTCAAGATACCAGGGGAGTATATTCCAGGCATGAGAGTGACAGCCTCTGCAAACATGCTGAGGCAGGTGGTGCATGTTTAATTCAGAGTACAGTGCACAGTCCAGGTCGGCTAAAACATAGTGTATGTGAAAAGGGGAAATGTGAGAGAAAGCTAGAAGGGAGGAGTAGAGTTTGTGTGTGAAGCACCTTCAGTGCCAAGCTAAGGAGTCTGAGATGGTGTTCTTTTAGGCAATGGAGAGTCATTAAAGAGGACTGAAGGGGAAATTCAGTCAGGCTGTTCAGAAGTAAAACAACATTGACAGCTAGGTAATTGTGATAGATTGAAAAGATTTGAGCCTGAAAACGGGGAGACTTTAGAAGGACGTTAGAGTCTTAGATATGAGGTCACAAAGGACTGAACTAGGATGATTTGTGACACTGTGATTGAAAGGTGTAGGGGAGACAGTAGAGATATTATGGAAGAATCACTAGCTTAAAATGTTTATGTGTAGATCATTAAAATTTAGGCAACAAGCAAGAAGAACTCAAGATTCTAATGAAAAAAGGCAAGTTTGATCCAAGTATCAGTGAGACTTAGTGGGATAAAATCTTTGATGGGAATTTGTGTCTGGATGGCCATAACTTCATTAAAAGAAATAGGATATGTAAAAAAGGAATGGTGGAATAGTTACAATTATTTATTAAGAAAAGATACTCTCGTGAGTGACTCCAGGGACCTGTGAAATAAGTGTAATATAGACTACATTTGGGTAAAGTTCATTTAAAGGCAAGACAGCAGTGATTTTGTATTTTGTTATTGAAATATATGATAGATTACTCTAGCCAGAAAGAAGTAGGAGGTTGGTATACATTATGGACTTGGCACAAATGTTTGCTTTCATAATGAAGAGGTTCCTTGCTTGTACAAATTTCTGTCATGGAGTGTTATCCGTTATTTAATTATTCCCTTTCCCTATAATATGGTCTAGAAATTAGGGTCTTATCTTCTGAACTACCTTTTTAACCAGATAATCCCTTGCTAAATCTGTCTTTCTCTTTTATGTTCTTGTCTCCAGTGGTTTGATGAAAACACTATGTGGTGAAACCACTATTCCTGTTTTAAACTGTGGTCTACAAATCCAACTCTAATCATTTGTCCTGCCTTGATAACTAAGCATTCACTTCCCTAGTCATTGTTTTCCTCTTCTGGGGCCCTTGCCTTCAGTGCTAAAGGTGATGGAAAGACCCCCTGTGTTCCTAGGGTCTTTGTTTTTTGTTCAAGACTTTCCATGCCTTAGTAATGCTTTTTAGATTTTTTCTGGTGGTGCCGTTTATACCTTGGATGTATCACCAAATTTGGAAAACAGTCATAAGGTTGAACAAGTCCTGGGGATTACTTCATTGCATCCTGTTCACCTAGATTAAACAGATATTTTGTAAAGAGCTTAGCGTAGTAACTGGCCCAGAGTAAGAGCTATAAAATGCTTATTCCCTCTTATTCTTCTCCCTAGCCAGAGTATGCTGTGATTGTGATTTTTATCTGAACTACCAATCTACTAGCTATTCAAAAAAGGAAGCAAGATTTATCTGGCACGAACAGTTCTTGAGAAAATTTAGCTGGCTCTTTGTGTTCACTTTCTTCTTTTCTAAAAACTTAGAAATCATCTTTTTTAATAATATGTTCTAGTATTTTGCCAGGAAGGGAGGTTAAGCTGGCCACAGTACAGTTTGCACATGGAACCTTCTTTTCTTCTTTCAGAGTAGTGGTATTTCTGTCACTGTTCATACTCTTTTCAGTAATCATCAGCAGTCAGTGATTGCAGTTACGAGTTAACCTCCATAAGGTAATTTATCTAGCTTTGGTGTCTTGAACTCACTGAGGGGTATCTCCGTGATTTCTTGTTATCTCATAAGGCATAAATGTTTTGCTCTTATGTATTAATGTAATACTGTGCATTTTGAAGTAGCATAAAATTTCTCCTTATCTCTAACATTTCACCAATTTTACACTTTCCTCTGAGCTACCTTGGGTTCCTTGACAAAGAATCTCCTGCAACAGAGACAAAAATGCATATATTATTGTAGGGAAGAGAAATAACACAAAAAATGACAACAACAATAACAACAAAAAAGACACAAAAAAATACAGATGCCCTTCTCATCAGGTTGCATTCTAGTTGAGTACTCATTATGGTACTAGACATTAAATAGAACTTAGCACTTATGGGGAGTTTACTTTCTAATGAGGGAGTGACTCCCACTGATGTCCAGGGTCAATTAGAAAATCCTCTTTTTTTTAAAAAGTCCTTCATAACTTGGCCCCTTTCTACTTTTCTTACACCTTACTCTTTTCCATATAGACTAAGAATTAATGACACTGACTTGCTTCTTGTTTCTCTCACAAGACACCTTATTTCTCAGTTCTAAGGATTTTTATTCACTCTTCCTCATGCCTGGTACTCTCTTCATCCTCCTCTTATGTCTCCTAAATTCTCTTGCTTCTTTCAAGTCCCAGCAAAAATTTCACTTTTTATAAGAAGTATTTTCCATGTCCCCTTATTATTTTTATTGCTTTCAATTTATCCTATTTATATCTTATTTGCTTGTTGAGTTCTCTATTAGACTGTGAACTCTTTGAGATTGCATGAAACAGTTTTGCCTTTGTATCTCCAGAATTACCATGCACTTAGTAGGTATTTAATATATACTTACTGACTATCAGAATCAACATGAGTGTGGAACAGTTCTGTAAAAAACATTATGAAGTCAGAAGTGATGTAAAGCTGCTGCAGAAAACTAAGAACTACCAAAAAGGGTCTTTAAAAATGCTATTTGAGAAAAAGAAAAAAAAATCTCTGCTTGAGAAAGAAAAGATAATAATAACTTACATCAAAGAGCACACAGAACTGGTCAGTTCCTTTTTATTCTTTTTTGTATATGTGGGAAAGACAATAACTTTTGGAGAGAAAAGAACAGAAGAAAAATGACTGCTAAGAAATTGATACTCCAATTCTGATGGATGTGGCTCTTTTCAACAAAGAGTGGTTCAGGTCAATTCCAATGGATTTGTGATGGAGAGAGCCATCTGCACCCAGAGAAAGGACTATGGAGACTGAATGTGGATCACAACATATTATTTTCATATATTTGGTTGTTGTTTGCTTGCTTTTTTTCCCTTTTTGATGTGATATTTTCTTGTGCAGCATGATAATTGTGGAAATATGTATAGATGAATTACACATGTTCAACATATTGGATTGCTTGCTGTCTAGGGGAAGGGGTAAGAGGAAGGGAAGGAGAAAAGTTTGGAACACAAGATTTTACAAGGGTGAATGTTGAAAACCACCTTTGCATGTATTTTGAAAATTAAAAGTTATTATTAAAAAAGAAAAAAAAATTGATACCTAAGATATATAGAATATGGGAAGACTTATATGAATTGATACAAAGTGAAATGAGCAGAACCAGAAGAACATTGTACACAGTAACAATGATCAACTGTGAAGTACTTAGCTATTCCGATTAATACAGTGGTCTAAAACAGTTCTGAAAGACTCATGAGAAATAATGCTATCCACTTCCAAAGAGAGAGGTGATGAACTCCAAGTAGAAAGTGAAGCACTTTCCTCTCTTCCTTCCTTTTTCCTTTTATTTTCCTATTATCCTTTCTCCTTCTCTCCCTTCCTCTCTCCCTCCCTCCCTCCCTTCTTTCTTTTCTTCCTTTTTATATTTGAAAAGTATTTTACTTTTCCGATTACATGCAATGATAGTTTTCAACATTTATTTTTGTACGATTTTGAGTTCCAAATATTTTCTCCCTCCATTTCTTACCTCCCCTCTCCTCAGTACAGCAAAAAATCTGACATAGGTTAGACATGTACAGTCATTTTAACATATTTCTATATAAATCATGTTGTAAAAGAAAAAGCAGAACAAATAGGAAAACTCATTAGAAAGAAAAAGCAAAAAATGTTCATGATCATAGTCATTCTATGTCAGAGACAGGTCTTGAACCCAGATCTGTATTGAATCTACGACTGGCCCTCAGTCTACCTTGCCATGCTCCATTAGAATGTAAACCCCTTGAGGATGGAGACCATTTATTTGCTCCTTCTGTATTTTCAGTGTTTAACACAGTACCTGACATATAGTGAGTATTTAATAAATGTTTGTTGGCTGATTTCTATATTGTTTAACAGGATAGACTGTTTTTTGTGATACTCTTATTGAAATTTCCATGGTTTTTTCCTGAAGAGTATCACCAAAAAAAAAAAAAAAAAAAAAAAAGTCTATCCTGTTAAACAATAATAAAATCCTTCAAATAAGAAGGGTAGCAGATACTAAAATGGATGCTAGGTCAATTGAAATGAACAGATGACCTATCTGCCTATACCACTCCTCTCTACCACTTTTTATGAAATGTTGAGGATTTTACAGAAAAAGAAAAAAATCATATTTTTAATTTGAATATCAATTGAGACATCCATGGAGCATAAGAAATTCAGAATGAAGACCATCATTATGAATTATTTTTGTTTTTCTCCCATTTAATCTGATTTTCTACTTTCATGTTCAAGAATATTTTAGGGCTAAATGATATCATCTCAAATAGTGATTTTAAATAAAATTGCAATGTAATAAATTTGTAGGGAATGTTAGACCAGGTACATAATCACATTGTATAGTTTGGATTTCTTTATTTTTGCCTTTTCTCTGTTGTGTTTTTTTAGAATTGGAACAAAGAAGAAACCACAAATGAAATAAGGTAGTGTATTATAGTACATTACAAGGATAGCCAAGGTTTTTGGGTCAATACCAACTCCATAAGGACTTCTCCACAGAATGTTTGTACTAAAATTCAAAAAGGCTTTGTGTACCAAAAGGACTGAGAATGGAAATGGATAAATTAATTGATTGTCTAATTAATTAGTCAAAGATTGAGGGGGTGGGGGTGGAAAGGCCAGTGCTTCTATGTGATAGCCAAAAGGCAAGAAAATATATATAGTCAGGAGAATGCATTTACAAAGTTAGGTTTTGCTACCTATCAACCCAGGAAATCAAAATACATAAGAAATGCCATTACCTTTAAAAAATGCAGGAAGCCAGAGGACTCTTCCTGAATAACATTGTCTCTTGGCCCTTTTAAGGGAAGGAATTCCTGTCCCTTCTCATTTGCTTTGTATGTAATTCTGATCTTAACTGTCTTTCCATTGCATTACTAACTAGATTCAGTGACACCTGGTTGCTTCATATTTTTCTTTGTATTCACATAGTTCCCAAACACTTCCCTGAAGTCCCAGATCCAGGCTCCTGTGAAATTACATTTGTCAGAATAAGCAGAACCACATACCGTCTTAGCCTTGTTTTGGGCACAGGATGTGGGGCAGAAAGTTTAAATTGGTTCTCTTAGGACAATATTACAGGGAGGGAAGTGAGTATAATTTAGATAAACTTTGGCTTTTACCCTCCCCCCCCAAAAAAAAAAAAAAGGCTCAGGGACATAGTCTCTCCTAGGATCAGACAGCTGAACAATACTTTATGTTTGCAGCCTTGGCTAGGCCTTTCATTTTTACCTTGACCTAAGAAGGGTAGTGCTCCCATCAACTTGTATTTAAAAGAGACAATATTTTTATTTGACTTTACCTTTAGGTTTGCCTACTGTTTTGTAAGTATGCTCAGTAGAGTGTGACATCAAGGTAAATAATTAATGAGAGGCAATAAATATAGTTCTTCCCCAATGACCTAAAAAATATAGGTAAGTAATTTAGAGCAATTTAGGTAATTTAATTTAAATATTGCCTATTGCTCAAATAATTCTCAGGAGAAGGTAGTAATTATTTTTATAGTCTTTTAGCATCTCTTTTAAAAAGATTATATTTTTATCTATATTTAAAATTCTCTTTTCCCTATAGAATTTTATTTTCAAATATTTGGGGAAATTCCTAAATTTGGCTTTATGGGCTATAACTAGTAATAAATGTCACTTATAAATTCATTTATATTAGATTCTGTTCTTAACTAGGATGTCTTCCTCATTTAAAAACTCTTCTCTAGGGCAGGAGGGAAAGAAAAGAAAAAAAAAAGAAATTTACATGACAACTTTATTGTATATTTAGAGGGAATAGCAAGTTGTAGATAATGGTTTTGCAGTTTCATATACAGTAATTAATAATATTGTTTATGGAATGTTTTATTCCATGAATTAAAAATAAAATAAATTAAAAAAACCAACTATTAAATAATAAATCACTGTAATTGTTTTTCCCTCTCAAAAACTAAGTTTTCTTCATGTTTTATGCCTTATCACAATGAGTCTGCTAATTATCTATCTCAATTATGGAACTGTTAGATTTGGTGCCATTTTCCAGGAGGCATCATTTCTGACAGCTTGATTCTAGTAACTTTTCATAATCCCTTCCTGATGCACAGTGCCATCTGCTGCTGGTAAGCAAATGTTGATTCTGTAGTTCAGTGAAAAATTTTTTAAAATCCCAACAATTTTTAAGCTGAAAAATGAAATAGTAAAAGCCTTGCAGTTGAATAACTGATCATTTTAAAGTATTCTGGATAGTGATTCAAATTAATCTGTGGCATCTAATTTAAATATGATAGCAATGATTCAAATCTCTAGTCTCTTTTATTCTGAAGTCCTGTGATAGCTATTTTCTGTAAGAGAACTTAATTCTTGACATTTTATTGGCTTATTTTATTCTCTGAATGTTCTTCCATAATTCTTCTCTATACTTACAAACCCTTGCATTCCAAGATCCGTATCTTATATGTGCATACTTTCTAGCACTTAGCATTGTCCTGGGTGTTCAATAAGAAAGTGTCAGTTGATTGATTGAAATGGATATTTTTTCTTCTTTATGATTTTATTCCCAGTTAACATGTAAAGATAGTTTTCAGTATTCATTTGTAAGGTTTTGAATTCCAGAATTTCCCTCATCCTTTCCTTACCTTCTCCCTCCCCAGGATAGTAAGCAATCTTATATAAGTCATACATGTTCTGTCATTTTAAACATGTTTCCATATCAGTTATGTTGTGAAAGAAAAATCAAAGCAAACGAAATAGTACAAGAAAAAAAGGGAAAATACTATGCTTCTATCCACATTTGATCTCCATTGGAATTTTGGCATAAATATTATACAACATATCCCTTGATAAGTTTTTTGAAGTTATCAATTTAACAAATTTGTAATATTCTAGGGGTGTAGTTTTGGTTTGTAGTTAGGACTATTGAGATGCTTTGGATGGCTAGTGTCTGTAGTAATAATAATAATAACAATAATAATATTGCACATTTTTAGTGGTTTAAAATTTTTGAAATTCTCTCATAATTTTATTTGATCAGTTTTGGTTGATACCACTCTATTGTGCACTGCTCAGGTACCAGTAGTCATATCTTGTTCAATCTGGGTACCTCATTCTTACAGGGATAAGGATTAAAATGCATTTAATGAAATGTGACCAGGCCAGTGTAGGGTCTCAAACTATGTTATATATAAAAATAATTTGTAGGAACTGGATATTTAGAATAGAGAAGAGAAGGCATAGACATGATAACTTTCTTCAGCTAGTTGAAGAATTTTCATGAGGAAAATAGTCTTTTTACCTTCAGATAGCCAATCTAAATGAAGAGATAGAGGTTATTAGGAGACAGATTTTTGGCTTAATATAAAAGGGGGGAACCCTTTCTAACAATTAGAACAGAGCACAAATGGCTGCTACCTCAGGAAGCAATGAAATTTTCACCATGGGGCGTATTCTGGCAGAAGTGAAGGATCATTTGTCAGAGATTGTACCAAGAACATTCATGTGTCAAGGAGGGAGTTAAAGTAAATAAGTCATTTCTCACACCTCTTTAAATGATGAGTTTGCACATGCAAATGATTCTCTAAGGGTACAGCCTATATACATTTACAGCGGAATTCAGCCAGTATTCATCATCATACATTGTTCAGCCATAAGTTCTTTATCCTAGAAAATGGGAATGGCCAACTCTTTTTCATGTTATTTCTAGTGAAACTTTTTTTTGAAAGTTTTAGAATGTAGGTTGAATTCACTTTTAAATTTAATTAATCTGAATTATAGTGTCTATTGAATTGGAAATCCCATGTCAGCACGCATTCATTTGTATTAAACATACCTTCAGGTTATCAAAGTAATAGACATACATATCCCAGTATATACATTACTACTTCTAGCTTTCAGTGTTAATGTTTATCTAATGCCATTTCTCTCAGTGGGGGCTATCAGAGGTATAGAAACTAATGTAGTCCACCATTGGACAAAATGATGTCCAAAAATGAATTTCATTGTGAGTATTAAACTTGTTTGCATGAGTCCCCTGGGTTTTCCTCTGTAGGATAACTCTTCTGTCCTATCCACATGACCTACCTCTGCCCCTTTCCCTGTAGCCTCAAACTTTTGAATTCTCTGTCTTTGATAATAGACATTCAGTCTTTTTCTTGTTGTTTGCTTTTATTCTATGAATATCATTTGGTATACTTTAAACAGTGAGCTACAAGCTTGAAAAATAACACGTTTTTGCTCAGTGGCATTCAGTGTTGTATTTGGATCACTAGAATATCATGAGTAGTTCAAAATAGTGTAGAATAGTCAAAAAGTTCAATCAAGAAGACTTGAGCCTTAGGCCAGTGTTTGTTGCTTATACCTTCATATTGAGATGATGATGTCTCTCCCCTGTATTTGTTTTATGTGTTTATTATCTTTTGCATGTTGTTTACTCTATCAGGGCATTTACCTTTGAAGGCATGAAGAATTGTTTTGCCTTTTTTTGTATCTTCTGCAGTTTGTGCAGTGCTAAGCACATAATAAATGCTTAATAAATGCTTGTTGATTGACTGACTAACCTTGAATAAATGAGCTTCACTCTAGGCTTCAGTCACCTCATCTATAAAATTAAGGCTAGTATATTTAGTTAGTCTCCGAGGTCTCTTCCAGTTATATTTTATGATTCTACTTATTGGGCTTGGGAATCTGAATGACTTTCAGTTTAAAGATCAAGTTACCCACAGCAGTAACATTAAGCCCAGAGAGATCCCCTAATAGGACTTGTATTCCTCAAGGCCTTAATATATTTGCCTGAAGATTGCAATCATCAAACAAAATGTTTCACTAAAATCAATTCAGAATTTAACTGGAACTTTTATTTCCATTTAAAATCTGTAACCCCAATTACCCTATCTGGTGCCTTTAAAAAAAAATATAGCTGAATAAGTAATTACCAAAACAACTCCATATAAATTCTGGTTGAGTAGCTAAATTTGGAGGAAATAGAAATTGCTTCATGACTTGAATATCAAAAACCCCAGAAAAAATAGATTTCCCCCCCTTTCAATGTCAAACATTTTCTGATTTATTTCATTTGAACCTGCATATGTGAACCTCTTAAACACCAAAGTAAACTTTTGTAGGTTAGAATATCTCTGCAACTACATTTTTTTCTGCTAGAAGTTTTGTTTCAAGTTTATACCAAAGGATATTGGGCTTGTTCACATCAGAACAGATTCAGGGGCTTTTACAAATCCTGTGAACTCATTTAACCGAGACACACCAACTAACATTCCAAAAGAAACTTTTAGTCTTAAAATTACATCTCTAAAGGATAAAAGATTTGTTTAAAAGCAAAAAAAAAAAAAAAAAAAGGCTAGAACTTTAATATTTCTGTTCTTAAGATTATTCTTCCTACAGAGTTGTCACCACCATGATTGAGAGTTTTGAAACAATTAGTAAAGGGCTTCCTTCCGGGGGTGGAGCTATGGTGGCGGAGATCAGACAGGAGTCTCTGTAACCTCCTCTAACCTCCCCTCAAACCAACAACATATGAAGCCTCTAGACTGATTTTGAAGCAAAAAAATCCACAATATCTGGAGAACAACACGATTCTAGAAGAAGATACTCTGGAAGAACCTCAAAACAGGTCTGTTTTAATTGGGCAGGGGGTGGTCTGCTGAACCCAGATTGCAGCGCACGGAGACTGGAGCAGGGAGCTGGAACAGGAGTCGGAACAGGAGTGGGAGCGTTGTGCTTTTCACACACCTGGGAGTCTTCTGCGGGCCTCTTGGACCAATCTGTCCTGATTGTGGGCAGGTGGTTTGGAGGGTCTGCCTTTTGAGGGGGATAGATTGTGAACCACTGAACCCCTAATGAGCATCGGACCTAGCTGCCATTACACAGCACCTTAAAGCAATCAATCAAAAAACAGGACTGATCAGCACCAGAAATAATTCAATCAGCTGAGCTGTGCAGTGCCTGAAATAATTCAATCAGCAGAACCGCCCCAGGGTGAACTAAAGCAGAACTGCCCAGCACCTGACATAATTCAATCAGCAGAACTGCCCAGTTCCTGAAATAACTCAATCAGCAGAACTGCCCCAGGGCAAATTAAAGCAGCTCTCCCACCTTTGCCCTAAACAGACCTCACACCTTTAAAAAAAAAAAATAAAAAACCAAAAAGAGCTCACACCATAGACAACTTTTATGGAGAGAGGGAAGAACAGACCTGAAATCCTGAGGCCCCTAAAGGTAAAACAACTCCAGAAAAAGCCCCAAAGAGAGACATAAATTGGTCTCCCTGTCAAAAGGTTTTCTTTGAAGATTGCATAAAAAATCTTAAAAGAGAGTTAGAAGAAACATGGGGAAACGAAATGAGATCACTGCAAAATAAAATAGAAAAAATGTAAAAAGAATGCAATGAACAAAAAAATGTAATTGGTCAATTGCAAAAGGAACTAAAAACAGTAACTGAAGAAAATAAGACATTAAAAATTAGAATCGAACAATTGGAAATGAATGACTCATCAAGACTTCAAGAATCAGTCGAACAAAAACAAAAAAATGAAAAGATAGAGAAAAACATGAAATATCTCCTAGGAAAACAACTGACCTGGAAAATAGATCTAGGAGAGACAATCTAAGGATTATAGGGCTTCCTGAAAGCCATGATGAAAAAAAGAACCTAGACGCTATCTTCCAGGAAATCATAAAAGAAAACTGCCCTGATATTTTAGACCCAGAAGGCAAAATACTCCTTGAAACAATCCACCGATCACCTCCTGAAAGAAACCCAAAAATTAAGTCCCCCAGAAATATCGTGGCTAAATTCCAGAACTATCATACCAAGGAAAAGATA